>CM019176.2:2083816-2556145 GCA_009739505.2 Apolygus lucorum | reverse complement strand
AAGGATCGTTCAGACATCGATAAAAAACGTTAAAAAACGACAAACAAACGTTAAACGTCGTTCAAGGATCGTTAAACGAACGATAAACGTCGTTCAGGATCGTTCAGACATCGATAAAAAAAAAACGAAAACAAACGATAAACGTCGTCAGGATCGTTCAGACATCGATAAATGTCGTTCAAGGATCGTTTCGTTCAGACATCAGTCAAGAATCGATGAGTATTATTTTGTACCCAATAGTTCTTCTTCTTGAGTGGAGATAGGATTTCGTTTCAACTGGCACTGATACTTTCCACAATCTCTTTTTCTTGGTTAAATCAATAGTTATAAACCCTGTTTTCTTTTCCCAGCAGTGCTTACAAAGATCAGAAAATTCCTGAATTGACATATCACCAGCAACGAAGTCATTCATATATGTTTTTTCAAATAATGTTTATTCTGTGAAAATAACAAAACAAGATTGACATTATTACGGATTACCTGTCATCAACCAAGTTGTAGCATTGTGCTAACTAAATGCAGGATATACGCTTTGTGACGTCCTCTTGTGAAATAATTCTTTATTTCCTTTTGTTTCTCTAGAAGACAGTCATCAAAAACGACTAACGAATCAGGCTTACCGTCATCAACAGAAATCATATCTTCACAATTATCAGAAGAGAAACAAATTTCCTGTCCGAGTTTAGTTTCAGCAGCATGATAACGATCCAATAGTTTCGATAGAGAGGTTGGTTGAGGGACTTACTAAAATATATACAAATAAGAAAAATCAATCCAATTTTTGTATATGAAATTCATAAGTAATGTTGTTTACCGCAATTGCTCGAACCAACAATTATCGCTCTCATGACATCTTGGAAATTTTTGTCTGTTCTCCTGCAACACAGGGTCCGTAGGGAGTAACAATATATTTGTTTTTTCTCTTTGGTGAATTGCTCATTATAGCGAGGGTGTTCCATCTTATCTTAATAGTTATAACGCTGTTTTTAGAAGCTCTTTTCGGTAAAATGATCCTACAATCTCTTCACCGTCCAGTGCTTTTAATTTGAAAGTTATAGGTTCTGTGTAAACGATTTTATCCACAACAAAAATTTCTTTCGTCCAACTACTTCCGTACTTACTGCTAAAACGTTTTCTTATCTTTGGTTATTCTTACAACGATCACACCACTTCAATGTCTGACCGAAATCTTTGTGGAATTTTTAGAGCCCACCACTCTAATATGGTATTTTCATTATCCTTACAAACATCTGCAGGCTTCATCCGAATAGTTCTGTGATAGCTATGATTATACTCAGCAATTAAATCTTGCAATATACCGATCCATCTGAAATTTGATTAATGTAAAAACGAATTTCATCTTACCATTCAGCGTTCTATTGAAACGTTCTATAATGCTAGATTTCTCCAAATTCTCCGTGTGGTATAGTTTAATCGAGTTTTTTATCTAAATTGCTTTGAAATGTCTGTTTTTGAATTCCAGTCCTTTATCGGTGTGAAGGAGATTGGGAGATGAATGCCCAATGCTCTTTGCTCTGACTATGATATTTTGAAATGCAGCAGCAACCGTCGGGCCATCCTTCCTTTCAGAGGTTCACTCCATACATACTTTGAAAATGTATCTATAACATTAAGCAAATACTTATACCCATCGTTATCATGACTATAACTAGTCATCACGATCAAATCTGCTGCCATAAATCATCGATCCCTAAGGTCACTATTTTACGCTTTTGAAATTTTTTATGACTGGTCTATGCACCTCAACTGCTTCAATTTGTCTATCATTCGTGCTCATACAATTCTGCTCAATTTCCATCCTCGCTTCAAAAATTTACTCTTCTGAGTATTACATACTTTACATTTTGCTATATTCTTCCAGGAGCCATTTGCTGCTTGAACTGTTGAAGTATTTACATTATCAGTTTTTTTCCTACATTTGAAACAAAAAATTTGTGGCGTAACATTACATTCGCTCATTTTCGATTAATTTCAGGTATACATTCAAATCAGTTCCCAAAAAATCGATTTCGGTGTCAGATTCGTTCTTAAGTACCAATTCTATTCTCTGAATTGACTTCACGCTCTTATTGATATGGAGGTAGTTAATTTGAGCAGGTTGTTCTGCAATAAGGGAACCAAATTTAACCTGCTCAGTTTTAGGATAGAACATATGTAGGATATCTGCTTCCTGATGGGAATGTGGATCAGTCTGATGGTTAGTTACAGCAGGTTTGATCAAGTTGCAATGAATTTCAATAACTTTGAAAGGTTCTAACCTCGGGTATGATTTTGCTTCATAGTGAGTATTTGATTTAAAATAAAACGAAACATTCGTTTTTGTTTGTGAGAACCCTAGCAAATAACCTAATTTTTTTACGATATTCAGACGATGGAGGGAACAAGTCAACATCAACAGGCATCTTCATTTCAACTCTAGCAGTTGTTTCGTTTACACGAAGATAATACATATCTTTATTACTAACAAGCACTGCAAGATTCGTATAATTCGATTTAATAAAACCTATGAGCATATTTTCAATTTTTTCTATCGAGTAATTCCCACTACCTATATACAATGTTTGCTGATCATCATCACTTCCTGTAAACACCACTTGTATAGGTTCAGAAATATTTGCAGCACAATTTCTACCATAAAATCCCAAAAGACCTAGGGAATAATCTTTATGCTCATCTAAATGAATAGGATGCTCTAACCGTAAGCTCAGCTTTGAGCCTGTACCAGAAATCTTGAAGAGTGTCATTCTTGTTTTATGTTCTGTCTTCTTATAAGCAGGTATTTACAACAAAAAAATCTACCAACACAGACGCGAGTTTGCGTTCTGAGAAGAACGAGTAACACGCTTGGCAGAATCACAAGACATCATGAAGTTTTTCTCCTTCATATTATTCTGAGCTTCTGAATAATTATATAATGCGGACCCCCACACAGTCTAAGGCTTCTTCAAATATTACTTCCCCGTAATTATTTCTTCTGAAACCTAGGTGAACGAGTTGGTTCAGTTCGTGAAGGGTTTCGTTATCAACCTTGGATAGTCTAGATGGTAAATAACATCGGAATCCTTCACTGAATACCATAAGCCGCTCACCAAATTTTGTATTGATCTTTTTCAACTTGGTAACGCTGTAGAATTTGTCAACTTCTAGTTCAGAAAATTTTTTCTGTTCTCTAAAGTCTCCTATATCTACCTTCCCGAGCATGTTGATTCTGTACAGAGGTAAAGACATTTTTCCTTGATGGGATTGTTTCTCAGATATCACAAGCTGTTCTCCTCTTATTAGGTGTATTCCTAGCAGAATGCTAGATGAGGAACTAAGAGGGTAGGTATATACTATACATTTTATAATTTCTATACATATACATACCTATATAAATAATATACCTAATAGATTTATAATATAATTCATTTTAGGACTTTGTAATGACCCCAAGGTAAAGTACTAATTTTATTTTCCTCGGTAAATCGTTTGGTGTCATTCGAATTGAGAGCTAATTTATTCTGAGAGATTGAATATAGCGTATGTTTATAACTTCTGATCAAATTTTGTTTACGATGCTGTTCTTTTCCATCAAAGAGACACGATTTTAGATCATCCATATTTATAGTTTGTTTCACAATATTCTTTTTTATCCCTTTACATTTTACATGATTAGAATGCTCATCATCTTTTTTAACATAAGAATAACTGTACAATTTGGATCGCAAACCACAAAATTCGGAGAGAGGAGCACCGTTCAGCTCATCTTTAAATTTCCCAATCACCTTTTTGTTGCTTGAACTATAACAGGGATGTGTTTTACCATAATCACTCGTGTCAAATTCATCCAAGTTCTCCTTAATTATTTGATAGGGATCTATCGTTGTTTCTACGAAATACGAATCTGTGTCCATATAACAAAGGTTTAAATTAGGATCGTAGCGTTTTAGTTTATTGTAGAAGAAATCATACATCAGATGTTTTGATAAATCGAGAACCGAAAATCCTAAATATAAGGGTTGATTAAATTTTATTTTATTTCGAGTCATGTGACACGCTACGAAATCTTCATCGAATGTTGTAAATCTAGAAAACGTTGGTTTTTTTCGCTAATTTGGATGCTCCTTTTTCGTTGCATAGCCTAATATCTTGACGTTTACGTAAATTCATCATCGTACGACCAAAGACAGAATTATTCATAAGTTTATAAAAATCTTTTTCGAAATCGTTCGAGCAGTTAGCCCGTTTAGAAGTGTTAAAATCTATGTAGGATTTCATAAACGGTTTTTGTTCGAATTTTATAACGCGGTGAATGGTTGTAATCTCTAAACCCTGATTCAAATACAATTTCAAATTATCAATATGTACAACGTATCGCTTTTTATCATAGAGAGTCGTACACAACTTCTGGTTGAAGTGTTCTGGAGCCAATGGGAGATCTCTGTGAGCATCATGAAGCCTTTGAGGATAATGTAAATCAACTTCGAATATATAACCTTGTTGTTGGCTTTCTTGGTATCCTGCAATTATATGTTTCCAAGATTCAATATCATGAAGCGTTGACGGGATCCACTCGAATTTTCTGTATGGGAGTGAACGAGATAGAGCCCAACCGTACAAGTTGTTTGCATCTATGTAACTTAGATAATTATCCGGTTTTGTATCATCGTAATCTTTGAGGTATCGGTTATTGGCTTTCACGTACCTTGTGGTGCATTGAGAAATACCTCCTCTAATACCTTTTTCAATCATTAAATACATATCGTAGTCTGTAATCAGATCGAGTTTTATTTTCGTTGATTTCAACATCGCATCCCAAGCCAGTGACGGAGCTGTGGTGTAGTGTGCAGGATCCAGTTGATAATTATTCAAACAAACGTACCGAAAGTTCTCGAATACGTCTGCTAGCAACAAAACGTCTTGAGTATTATATAAATCCGAATAAGTTCCTAAAGTTTTGACTTTAAGTTTATTCCATACGTGGAGGTAGTGATTAAAATCTTCGGAGCTTATATTTGATTCATTTAATGAATCGTAGAAATTTTCAGGAGCAAGGGTCTTATCGTGATTAAGTTTTTCAAGGCTGTTCAAGAACTCGTAAGGGAATATACCTTTTCCCCGTAGTATACTAAACAGTTCATTTTCATCATTTTTCTCCCTATGAAAATATTTCCCACAAATAGAATTATCCCTAATAAATTCATTAAGATGTGTGAATTCTTCCGGTTTCAAATTCTGCGCTAGTTTCTCGAGAGAGCTTGGCATGAATCTGAAAGTATCAATGAAACACAATTTCAAGTATCCCTTCCTCAACTTAACCATGTTTTTTGAGAAGGTTATATATTTCTCTTCTGTATTAGCTAGTACAGTAGTTTTATTCGTTTCGTCACCATATTTGAATAATTCTTTTATGAACAGATGTGAGTCGTAACCAGATAAATTGTGGCAGAAAACCGGTATATGTGTGACTAACTGCCTACGCCGGTTGCATTCTGGGTGTGATGCTCCGATATATCTTCCCTGTAGATGGCAATGATCTCTGTCTTTTTGCGTTCCGAGTTCTATTGGTTTATCACAAATATGACATACATTTGATAACTGAAAACTCCTTTCCTCTTCATCAGTTAACATCAATGGTTTTGAATTTTCATATCTGTTTGCAATAGATTTCAGTATTTTATGAAGTTTTTGAATGAGCTTGAGGGGTAAGTTTTCGAGTTCTGTTTGGTTTTTTGCTCTGTAACAAGAAGGTTTGTGAATTTTACCATCCACCCTGGATACTAAATATGTTGTGAATCCGTAAGGAATATGCTTTTTAGTCTTCAGTGTATATGATTCTTTTTGATCAATTTTAGTATTATTTTTCTGATCATACAACAAACATTCAAAATCAAGATAAATAACGTATGGGTGTTCGAATTTGTTGATAAAGTTTTGAAATTCTAAGGTGCTCCCCTCTGTAGGCATAACCGGTTTCACGGGTTGATGTTCACCACAGTATTCTGAGTGATCAGAGAGTTGACCTTGATGTCGGAAAGATGTCAAACATCTTCGACACAAGAATATTTTTTCCTTATGCTTGCTTATTTGAGAACGAACCAAACGAGACAGATTTTTAATGTAAACATAATGCCCCTTGTTCTCATTAGCCAAGTACAGCAAGTCTACATCTTTTTCAGCACCTCTCTGTTTTGATATCAATATCGGTTTGATTTCATTTCCTGAGACTTCATACACATTAATTGCCATTGTAGGGTAGCCCGGGTAATTATTCTGGCTCTTCTTCTCAAACTTTGAAATATTATCAAAGGTCAAAGGATACTGAAACCCCCTAAATATTTCATCATTTATTTGATGCTTATAATGGCTCACATTCTGAGGGTTTTTATTTCTCTGGTCATTAACAGCACAACAAACTGAATAAACAAAACATAAATTATCTGAAGTATTCTGAACGTTTATACAAGCTTTTTTATCTGAAATCCATTTGGGTAATTTTATGTAAGAACTTGCACTCAGTGGGTTATATTTAATTAAACTCAGGATAAACCTCTTAGGTCTATGCAATGACCAGCCAGAACCAGCCGAGGGTTGGTATTGTGATTCACGATTTTTCAAATCCTCAAACTTGTTTGATAAACATTCATTCATATCATTATTTGTCGAAATAATATCCGTTTTTGTGTGGAAATACATGTCTGTGTATTGTATTTCCCCATCGATTTTTTCTCGAAAATATGTGCATTCTAAGCTTACCTGTAGTTTAATAGAAGGATTTAAAATAAAGTATTCCAATAGCTTATCTATTATTTTACCCTCTAAGGACTCCAAGAACACAGATATATCACCCGAACCTCTTATGTAATTCCATATTATTTTTTTAAAATTTGAGTTTTTTGTTATTTCTTCTTCAGTTGAGAACTCCTCGTTGATATTATTATTTTTATGAATCAATGCTTGCTGTTCCAATAGGGCGGATTTTTGGTGTTTTTTAGACTTAACATGGCGGGTCCAGTTGGTTTTTGTTATAGAAACATCACAAGAAGAACAATATTTTTTATCTAAGCTCTGAGGTACGGAAGTTTTTGAAATTGATGAGTTCTGGGAGCCTACATGTTTTGCAGATTTGATATGCCGAGCCCAATTTGATTTTGTCACCAGAATATTACAAGTAGAACAATGTTTTTTAGAGTTCACACTCATTAGAGAGGGACCATCAATGTGAGAATTAGGGGGTATGTCAGTGGAGTTTTGACTAACCTTATATTGATTAGTAATAGGGTCTTTAACTAATTTGATTACGATTCTATCATTATCTGATAGGATTTCTTTTGGCGGAGAGTGAGGTGTGGAAAGTTCCTCTTGAGAATCTGCATCAAATATCGATTTAGAAATACGTTTCAGAGATTCCTCTCTCGATTCATGGGAATTAATTTTTTCCTCAGGATTTGATTTAATAGTGGTACTGCTAGATAAATTTTTCATACAACCCCTAAATTGCTCAAAGGTTTAGGTGGATTGTTAGAGATACATGGATTTTCGCCCAACAAACCAACAATTCGATTATTGTCTGGGTGAACTTTTCTTACAGGGGGTGTGAATAATAATAATGAGTTTAATTCCTCAATAACTTCTGCTACAGCTTTCGGGTCAAACTCTCTAGATAAGGCTTCGTCAACAACATCAACAGGAGATGATGGTAATGGACTTAAAACGGAGGGCATTTCGTAATATTCCCGAACCGAGGGAGGAACCACCGACATGGCGGACTGATCACACTGCTGAGGTCGCGTCGGTTTTCGTTTAATATATTCAGAAATATCGGAATCTATCGGGATTACCTTACTGTAGTCGGTCATCCTATCCGGTTCCGTGGGTACAAAAGCAGGAAGTTTTTCTTCACGTCGAGTAGGTATTGTAGCTTCTGCTCGAGGATCATAATTAACATGTTTGTTCAAAGGAAATTTAGTCAACTGAATGGGGATGTTGGTTTTATGAGACTTACTCCTCAAATGACGTGCAAACTGACTCCTAGAACGGAACACATCACAGATTTCACAAAATGTGTAGTCCGAAGATCCTGTAGCGTTCTGAGAAGAACGATTAAGACGTTTGGAAGGTTGATTATGTTGAGGACTCATCGTGAAAAGCTCAGCTCAGTCTTTCTTAATATCCACCAAACTCGACGGTCTACAGCTCGAGATATCAGCTTCCTTAATGGTCCCCAAACTCGACGGTCCACAGCTCGAGATATCAGCTTCCTTAATGGTCCTCAAACTCGACGGTCACTGAATGATGAATCTAGGTCACTACCATGACGTCACTTTACTAGGATTTGATTGGTTGAGCGGAATCAGGTATTAATCAACGATTTCTATTGGCTGCTAGCAGATCAGGTGAGTCAATTGGATGACGTCATGTCACACCCGCACTGTCCCACAGACGAACCGAAACTGAAGCACGAGGCTCGGGAGGAAGCAGCCAAGGTCAATGGAACAGAGTGATAAACTCTTCGAGACGTGCCTCCGCAGCAAGGGGCACCTTTTTTTTTTTTTTTTGTTAGTTTCAGAACAGACATTGATTCTCGTGAAATAATCATGTTAGCCAGTTGTTACCAAAATTGTTTTTCCGATCGCGAGTTGGGCTAGAACACCCCCTGGCAAGGGGCACCTTTTTTGAGGATCGGGCCAGAAGCCCCAATTTGTATACTACTGTCCCCATATAAATGGTAGTCTTCAAGTTTCATTGTATTTATTGTAACCACCCCCTAATGTTCAGTTTTGGTCCCAAACCATATTGATGAATAGTTTATTATTTCGCCATTACCGAAGCAAGAGTCACCTCAAAACCTTGAAAGCTCCGTGACCTTTAATATTCCGTTTACCAGGTTGAATTGTCAAGAAACGTTCCCAGATGGTGGGGGATTAAATTTTATGATGTAATCCCGAATCAACTAAAAGCATTCGACAAGAATAAATTCAAGCAGAAGTTTGCTCTTTTCTTGCGAACTCGCTCCCTATCCTTTCGATGAATTTTTTAAAGCTATTTCAAAGGTGCTAAATTTAATTCTTAATTTACAGATCTCTACTTTAGTTTATTTGCTTTATAACGTGCTGTTTCCTGAGGTAAATTTTTGAAAGTACTCAGTTCAGTCAAGCTTACATTTATATAGGAGTTAATTTATTAATGTGATATTTTTTGTGATAACAGTAACGATACTGTAATAATAGGTTAGGGTACGTTTTGAATAAGTATAGGGTACGATTATTATACAATAATTATTATTGTTGTCATTTGAGTGGTTTTTCCACTGTTTATTTTTTAATTTTAACATTTCTTGGATTTTTCAGTCATGATTTGTTACTACATTTGTTAAATTGTTAATGGCCGTTGTCTTAGCCAGCACGGAGGCGGCCCCCTTGGTGGTTTTCCCCCGTGTGACGTTGGCAAATTGGAGTCAACACCATTGCCTGGTATGGGTACACTGTCTGGGAGCCGCCGTGGTGGGTGGGTCCGGGTCCGGCTTGGTACCTCCCGGCTGGGCTTCGTGCATTTGTGCTATGCTTCTCCACAACAACCAAGAAAATTATTATTATTGTACAACAATTATTATTGTATAACAATTATTGTATTCTTATAACGGAAATAACCCTATTCATTTAATATTTGGGGGTTAGTTTGGGGTTACATTTTTTTTGCTGTAGTTTTGAATGAGATAAGACCTTTCCTCTTTGTTTTCTCACGAAACTTGCACATAAATACAACCATGAATACACTATGTACGTCCTACAATGGCCTGGAGTAACCTCCAACCCTTATTTCAGGGAGGAATGTAGGGTAGGTACTAATTTACTCCACGAAGTAGGTGGAGGTCGGGGAGAGATACGAGCACAAAGCCTCGGAACGAGATAACTCAGCCTCCTAAATGGGAAGGAAAAGTTGGAGGCTCCTAGACAATCGGATCTAATTGGACGCCCCAAACAATGCTAACGAGGGTTAGTTTATAAAGAGGATTAGGGGTTAGGTTAGTAGCGCTGGAGGGTAGAACTGGCTCCCTTGGCCCTGTTCTGGAATCGGGACGAATGTTTGCTCAACTATTGGGCGCACTCGAGGAGGCTCTAATCCGCACAATTGTCAGCCAGTAAACTCGTGTTGATTGACTAACGATTCAATTCCTCCCTCCGTTTCTTCATAACTTGACAACTATAATGTGGGGTACTATAGATCACTCTATCATAGATTAATGAATAAACCTTAGGTCTTTCAACCTTAAAAAGTCCTAGGATGGCCCTTTAGAAGGGCATTCCCTTTGTGAACCCCAGAAACCTTGGGTTTTTCCCCAAGGCAATAGAAAGGGTAACGGTATAAAAGCCCAAATAAACATATTGTTTAGTAATGCATGCATTCCAGGGGACGTCCCATTGGATAAGCATTAGATCAGTTTAACCAGTTGTTAAGTGATAAAACTGTTTCACTCGATGTAATTTATTTATTACTTTAGGCAAGAAATACTGACCCCCCCCCCCCACCATTATCCACCTTAACATTTTTAGCGGCATGGGAGCCTCGAATCTGAAGAGCATTTTAAAATTCATGATCTACGACACCCAACATGCGAATTCGAGTTCACCCCCCCCCCCACCACCCCAACGCCAACAATGGTGCCAATCTGGCACCAAAGCGGAAATACGTCGTAACATTGAACTTTCATCTGTTAGTTTTGGTAGGCAGTCCGTCGAAGTTCACATCCGTATTCAAGGTGAAACACAAACAAAAAAAAACACGAAATAAGTGGTTTATGGCATCATGGCACTGTGTCCTGGCACCATGGTGGCACCACTATAAGTTCCATGGCGGTACAGAGAATAATTCATGAAAATCCGGAGGTATAATAAGAATTTTTCCTCAATTTCAAAGCTTGGGTACAATCAGTAAGCAGTAAAGGAACCGAAATATTGAAAAATCGGATATTTTGTGAATATTATCCCCCACTCACCCCCTCCCCTTGCGAATTTTGGTACTCTGGTAAAATCATGTACAACTCGGAAGTTATTTGAGTCAAACAAAAAAAGAAACACGCAAATCGGTTGGAAATTGAGGCCTGGGCAGAGTTTACAAGATTATGCACGCAAACGCACGTTTTTTAAGCATTAACCCCCCCTTTCCCTCTCTTAAAAAGGGAAATCCGAAATTCCGGCGCCGTAGTGCACAACAAGATAGTATCCCGCGACAAACGAACAAAGAACCACGAAAATCGTTTGAGAACTAAGGCCTGTGCAGAGTACACAAGATTATGCCCCAAAACGCACGTTTTTCGAGCATTAACCCCCCCCTACCCCCCCTTAAAAGGCAAAATTCGAAATTCCGGCGACGTAGTGCACAACTAGATAGTTTTCCGCGACGAACAAAAAAAGAACCAGGAAAATCGGTTGAGAACTAAGGCCTGTGCAGAGTACACAAGATTTTGTTACACAGACACACACATACACACACACACACACAGACATACACCTATGGTTTTTTTTCGCGGATTTGGATTCAGAATGGTCTAAAACGGATTACTGTGTGGTTATTTTTTTTCTGTTGAGTGTTGTCCAACTTCACCCCAGATCGATCGCATAAGGACGCCCAAGTCTTACTGTGGGACGTCCTAAAAACGTCTGCCAAGTGGGTGTGGCACATAGCTTCCTCGTATCCATAACCCGATTGTATAGATGATCCGATGCGTAGTTGTAACAAATTCAGAGAACGGAGCCATAGTTTGCCCCGAAAGCGCTTGCCGAATAAATGTGAATAAAGTATATTGACGTCTTCTGCTTCCTTCTCCACAGCAACCAAGAAAATGACTACAGCAGGAGTACAGAACAATAACAATTGTAATTATTATCTACGAACCGTTTTGGAGAATCCGTCGAAACCAGCAAGTCGAGTACAAGATGCCGAGGTACTCGACTTGCTGGTTACGACGGATTCTCCAATACGGTACGTATACATATAATAATGGTAACCCCCAAACTTCCCCACAAATGTAACCCCCACCCCCTAAAAAAATCATAGTTTACGTATCAAGGTACTAATTTGAAAATAATACGTCCGTCCGCCGTATTTTACTAGGATTGATTTTGATGAAATTTGGTAAATGGGCTCCATTTTGAGTAATATAGTGATGAGAAGCATTTAGTTACCACCACTAACTCCTAGGGGGAGAAAGTTGAAAAGTTCTAGACGCCACGTGTCAAAAACTGTTTGTCTGAAGGCATTGTTTTCATCAATTTAAAATTTAAATATTAAATTTAAAATTGAGGTTTTGGAATCGAATGAGACCAACCAGAGCTCTGTAGGAAAAACCGTTCGCTTCCAAACGAAACAAATTCTTTGAATAGAGTTGGTCGGTATGAACTGGCTCTTTTAGCATGGAACATGCTTTAGCCTTGGACTAACTACCCGAAAAGAGTCACGTGGGAGGTAAGATGACGGGGAGAGGGGGTCGGGTGTGTGTCACGCGGGGTTTTATCTCCAAACCCATCCCAACTCCGCCAAAAATTGCGGCTAAAACATGTTCCATGTATCTTGCATTTTATATAAAGGCTCTAAGCAGTATAATATACTATCTTTGTATAAAATATATTATCTTTTATTAATGGAGTTTTATGTCACACAATTGGGCTTCCTCAGCAACCGAGAATTCTTTTATTATATTTTGATTCTTTTGATTTTCATATTTCTCAGTCCTTCTACTTCCCTGGCAACCAAGAATCAACTTTCGATATGAAGGCTCCCACGACTCCGAGTTAACGATGTTTCTGTCAAAATAAACTTGACAGTTAACCTTGAGCGAAAATACGGCAGGTAGGTGCTGATAATGGAAAAGCCATGCTCTTTGCAAGCTAGGGTTATTCATAAAAATAATAAACCGTTGAGTAACAATTTGCAGCGTTTTGATTCGTTCCACAATTAATAGCTTCTATATCTTCAATAGTGAGGAGAGCTTCCCCATCTTACGAACACTTCAAGGGAGCGGCGCTGAGGTTCTACCTCACCTTCAAGACACACCGGTCGTGAGGGTCATTGCCTATCTACCCCTTGCACCAAGTGTAGATGGTTCGACAATAACAATGGAACTTGATCCAGCAAAGGATTCGAATTCCAAAACAATACAAATAATAACGGACCGATTCCGTGGAATTAGAGGTTACTTGAAACCATTGTAGGACATACATGATGAATTCATGGTTGTGTGCGTATACAACTTCCGTGAGAAAACAAAGATGCCGATAAAAAAACATAGTCGATTTTGAAAAAATTAGGTATAAGTATCTGCTCCATTTGGGGTCTCGTTGTGCCACGTAGCATTTGTTTACTGTCACTCACTCAGATGGGTTGGACAACATGAGTTGAAATTTGCAAAATGCCTTAGCTCTAAAACCTCTTGTATTAAGGTAATGTTTTTTGGTCAATTTAAAATAAAATTTAATTGTTAGAATCGAAAGGGCCATTAGGAGCACTGTAGGACGAAAATTCGCCTCCAATGAGGCCTTGAAAGTTGGGCTTACGATAAATCAGAAAAAAGAGTGCTAATCCAGAAACACAAAGGGATGGCAACTATATATCGATATATGAAATAAATCGATATGTTAAGCTTGATATATCGATAAAGAGAACCGATGTTATCGGTCAATATCGATATATTTACCGATATATCGCGACTTGTTTCCAACAAGTAAACATTAATATTAAAATGAGTAGATAAGAAGGGACGCCTGTACATGTAAAAACATGAAGTAATTTTATTCCTAATTTTGTAGGTACCTTCGGGATGGGCTAATTTCAGACTGTAGACTTCAGCTCAAACACTACAGTTTACACTACAGTGGCGCTCAAGTCTCAATTATTTGACTTAAGCCATAAAAAATCGAGGCGCGTCCAAATTAAAACAATACTTATACGAGTTGAAGCAATTTATAAATTAATGATACATTGCTAAGGTGAGGGTATCTATGATTTTTAATATTATGTTTCAGGACTCCTGAGGGTAGTGTATCCCCAAATTTGCAACCCCAAAAAAATTTGCTACTGACGTACCTAGTGCTCCGACAACCATGACATTTTCGCACTTTTTAAACTAGGGATTATAATTCCGATAATTCATACCCAGTAACTTTTTAAAGCAGGTAAAATACTTACTTCAGCCGTTTTTCCGAATAGATCTTCCGATGTGTCGATTATATCGATGTACTTCTTCCAAAATGATATTAGTAACGTTTTAGTTCACCTATCTACTTACTTACTTCAATTAGATTTGTCAAGTAGATCTTGCGAAATATTTCACTCGCTTTGCCATCCCTACATATCTTGTAACGTAAACCATTAGACTTTTGAGAGGTTTAAATACTAACTTCAAAGAGTTTTTCCAAGTAAATCTCCCGATTTGTCGAGTATATCGATATATTTCTTTCAAAATTATGTTTGTATTGCTTTAAAACGTTTTAACTACCAACAACGCCGCACGACGACGTATCTACTTCAACAAGTTTTTAGGACGTCCCACAGTAAGACTTGGGCGTCCTTATGCGATCGATCAGGGGTGAAGGAGGACAACACTCAACAGAAAAAAAAAAATAACCACACAGTAATCCGTTTTAGACCATTCTGAATCCAAATCCGCGAAAAAAGCATAGGTGAATGTCTGTGTGTGTATGTGTGTTTGTGTGTGTGTGTGTGTGTGTGTGTGTGTGTGTGTGTGTGTGTGTAGGTGTGTGTGTAACAAAATCTTGTGTCGTCTGCACAGGCCTTAGTTCTCAACCGATTTTCCTGGTTCTTTTTTGTTCGACGCGGAAAACTATCTACTTGTGCACTACGGCGCAAGAATTTTGAATTTTGCTTTTTAAGGGGTGCAAAGGGGGGGGGTTAATGCTTACGAAACCTGCGTTTACGGGCATAATCTTATAAACTCTGCCCAGGCCTCAATTTCCAACCGATTTGTGTGTTTCTTTTTTTGTTTGACTAAAATATCTTCCGAGTCGTACATGATTTCACGAGAGTACCAAAATTCGCAAGAGGAGGGGATAAGTGGGGGGATAATATTCACAAAATATCCAATTTTTCAATATTCTGGTTCCTTAACTGCTTACTGATAGCACCCAACCTTTGAAATAGAGAAAAAATTCTCATTATACCTCCGGATTTTCATGAATTATTCTATGTGCCACCATGGAACTAATAGTGGTGCCACCATGGTGCCAGGACACCATAAACTGCATATTTCGTGTTTTTTTTTGTTTTTTTTTTCTTTTTTTTTTTGTGTGTGTGTTTCACTTTGAATACGGATGTGAACCTCGACGGACTGCCTAATAAAACTAATAGATGAAAGTTCAATGTTAGGACGCATTTCCGCTTTGGTGCCAGACTGGCACCACTGGTGGTGGTGGTGATAGGGGGGCCACGTTCTATGCAGATG
This sequence comes from Apolygus lucorum, assembly GCA_009739505.2. Lineage (NCBI taxonomy): Eukaryota > Metazoa > Arthropoda > Insecta > Hemiptera > Miridae > Apolygus > Apolygus lucorum. Next base: position 2,540,688 of record CM019176.2, on the reverse strand, counting down.
TGTGACGTGTACAGGAAAATAGTAAACCATTGTGTAATAATATGCGGCGTTTTGAATTATTATTTTCAATAATGAACTTTTGGAATTAACCAAGGAGAAAATTGTTCAACTCCTCTCAAAATTAGTTGGTTTACGTTTCAAGGTTTGTAGAGTCCGAAAATCAAAATGAAAAATTTTCCATCCGTCCACCGTAAGCGGCACTTTCCTTAGTTAGCATGGACCGATTTTGATGAAATTTGGTATGTAGGCTCCATTTGGGATCTAGTTGTGCCGCTAAGCTTTTGGTTGATGTCAGTCACTTCTAAGGGGTGAAAATTAAGGGTTGAAATTTTCAAAAGTGCCTTAGCTGGAAATAAAGGTATCGTATTCTCACCAATTTTGAATAGTACCTATTGAATTTTTAAAGACCACCCGGAGCTCTGTTGAACAAACCGTTCGTTCCCTTAAAGAACTTAAGGGTTGGACGATAAATCAGCAAAACGAGTGTGAATCGCAAAAGAGGCTCAATCTCCGGTCAAATTTTGACTGACCAAAATGCGATCGTTGTTCGTTTCTTCGAGTTGAACTCAGTTTTGCGTCCTTAGCAACCAGTAATCGAATTTCCCGATAACGGGGAATTTGCCTCACATTTTAAAAGTTTTTTTTCGAAAGAGGTAGGGATGGGTATCGTTACAAAAGTATCGATAAATTGTATCGATACTGTATCGTATCCGAGTATCGATATCCCAAGCATCGTTGGGCATGAGCATCGATATTTCAAAATATCGAGTATCGATATTTTAGTGTCACAAACTATCAATATTATCCCAAAAAAGATAAGTTTTTCAACAATTTTTATTCATTTTTCACTATCAAGAGTCCAAGCAGAGTGATTTTCTCCTTGATATTAACGTTATTTGTGCAACCAAGGAGTAATAACCCAAAAGCCTCTCTACCTTCTTCATTTTTTAGCCATTATGTTGAATTTACCGCGAGTATTGTATCGATATTCGATGTTTAGAAATATAGGGTTCGTTCGTAGTGCAGTTTTAGAACTTGTCCAGAACTGGAGGAGTTCTGAAAAATGGCCGCCCAGAATTTCGAACTGTGTTCTCGGATTTCCTACACTGCGAACGCTTCCATGAATCGGAACTGCTGTACCTAATCTGTTATCGCCTAACCTTCTCCTTCATTGTGATAAAACGCTGCAAATTATTGTGGTTTATTTTTTTTCTATAATAGATCACTCGCTTGCAACGAAGACAGCTGACATGAATCTCATTTCGAAGAAATAAACATTCTGATTTATTTAAAGTTCAACCTTCCTCATATGGACCAAACTGTTGATCCCACAAAACTATGGGTGGTCTCATTCCATTCTAAAAATTCAATTTTATTTAATATAAAGTATAAAATATTAAATATAATATATTAAATAGGTAGGTACCTACTTAATAGATATACAATATTAAATATAAAATACAATTTTGTGGAAGAACAATTATTAAGTATTACTTAAATTTAACTGGCTTTTGGGAAAAAAACTGGCTTTTTACCAACATTAAAATAAGAAAGGTACCTAGTTACTACTTTTTTGGTTTTAATTCATTTTTGAGAAATGGAATAAATTATTTATTTTGAATTGTTGTATCTCCGTTATTTATTCTAACTACAGAGCTTAGGTTGATGTCAAACAGTAGCAAATTTAATCTACATCAAAAAGTTACTTGGCATAAATAATTGAAATCGTAATAAAAACAAATAATATAATAGTTTTAAAAAACCGACAAAAGTGGAACAATTTAATGGTTTTCAGCGCACTTCGTCAGTAACAAAGGGTTTTAACGTTGCAAATACGTACCATAAAAATTCAAAAAATGCCTGATGAGCCACGTACCCGCCTCTTATTAAAGTTCCTTGAAACCCTCACCAGAGAGCTCCTTTGTAGGTGTCCGGAGTTCTGATAACGAGTTCGAGAAAAAATCCGGAACGCCAGAACCGAGTTCCGAACTAGTCCGGAACTGTGTCCGAAAGTCACTGCGAACAGCGAACTCAGTTCCAGAACTCGGAATTCGTGCATGCGAACGCGTAAAGCCCTACTGCGCATGCCCGGACTGTTCTAGAACTGTCCTGGACTGCACTACGAACGAAGCTTATAGCTGATCCAAAGCTATCCAAAGCTATCCAAAGCTGTATCCAAAGTATCAATATCCAAAAATATCGGATAGTGCAGTATTGATACTGTAATATCGAGTATCGGTACAAAAGTATCGATATTTTGAAATATCGAGTATCGACACCCATCCATTCTTTTTATCCTCGAGACTCAATAATCGATTATTTTCGATATCAAACATAACCTTTTCAACATACTTCTCTGACCCGATCAGCTGGTCGTGAAGGGGCGCCATTTGCGCTCCTATCCAGCAAGGTTATTCTGTTTACATACCAAGTTTCTTGGTATGTAAACAGAACGATGGTGATAATATTCTTTAAAAGCAATTATGTAATCATTATTATTATGTCTCCCTTGTGGGTTAGATTTCTGACAAGAAATTCCATACTCAGTATGTGTGTTCACTCTCAGGTGACGACCTGAGAAGGTATGAATATAAGATATGTCTCTGCGGTGGTTTAGACCCCTTTAAGCAGAGTGTTGTTGAGTGTGACGACGATTTTCCTGACATAACTCGCGAAGATCTCGTGGAGTATCTTGTATTGAAGACGGATTTCATATCCCTGAAGCAACTGAAGTGCTGCAAATCTTTGGATGCGCACAACTTCGTTACTTCAAGGCATGTGAAATCCGTCTCATGCAAGGTACTCCCAGGTGACAAGGTGGTGGTGTTTGGAAAGGTAAGTAATTCAAATTTCATCCAATTATTATTAGGTTGATTGAAATAATAACGATGTATGACATGTTTTGGGAAGGTAGTAGATTCAACAAAGGTCGTTTGATGAAAATAATGTTATGATAGCATCCCCTGCCCATGCTAAGTCAACATTGTTATGAAATTTTGAAAAATCATGGGAAAAGATCTACCCATCATAGAAGAATCCAGTTGATACCAAAACTCTCAATGAGGGCTCTACTTTCAATTAAAAATTATAATAAACCACTTTCCCGACTCTAGCACGCACCCTACTTCGAGCCATGAACCAGTACCTATTGTATGAGCAATTTTTCAAAATTAGGTTCCATATATGTATATGTTGACCTAAACGCTTACTCCGTTTTATGGTTCGAATATGGATAGATTAACATGCAATGGAGTCATTACTGGCCCCATGAGTTGACTTGTACGTTGAAGAACAACACTAACGCATTATTATGGTTGCATTCATCCATATGTAGTCGTCGTGCCATGAACCACTATGTGGTTTTGGCACTGTGCTGGCCCCATTATTTTCACTTCCAAACTGAGGTCTGTAATGAGTTTTTCTTTCAAATTTCAGATTGAAGTTTCGAATTTCAGATAGCAAGGTTTTTAGGTATTTTTTAAAACTTATGTAGTACCTATCTATTTTATGTACAGAATACCCTACGAGCCAAACACCGCACAAATCGGCATGCCTAATGAAAAAATCTTTGTTTACAACGATGGGAATTCAGTCAGTTCATCGAACATGGTTGTCAGGAATGCTGGGAATCAGCGACGCCAAAAGGCTGATATTCTTATTTTTTCGGAAAGTTCTCTTGTCTTTCCACACTGTTTCTAACCACTTTTGGCAAACCAATAATTGAACACCGCTTCTGGGACGAGAAGAGCAACTAATAACCGCATAAATTGGCAAAATGAAAAACCGTCCATACAATCTTTATTTACAACGGAGTCAACATGTTTGCCTTTCAGCGAGATTCAAATAACCATTCGATTAATCAAAGAATCGATACATCCATTCTGTGTGACGTCACACGGATAAAAGCAATAGAAAGTCGGTTCTCTGACATGGAGAAAAACCATGCGTTGCTCGAAAAAGGATCCAAAAAATTAAGAGAATTTAAGGAAGACGGAAGTGTTAAATGTAGCGGCAATCTGTGTAAGGGGCCGAAACGTTGAAACGTCACGAAATTTTCAATCAATCAGGATTCCCTTGCTCCATGAGACACCTTCCCTCTGGGGTTATCCGCGGGTAAGGTTATGTAAACAAAGAATCCACGTGAGTTCATCGAAGTGTCGTGATTTGTTGTTATTTCAAGTGAATTTGTAAATGAAGTGAAGTAAATCAAGTGAATTTGTAATGGGGAAACGTAAAAAACAGTGTTTTATGAAGGGGTGCGTCAATGATGACAGCACAGAGAAGATATTCATCTGTGTGCCGAGCATTCATCAGGGAGAGAGAAGGCAGAAATGGTTGGAGGCTGCTGGACTTCCCCATTCAACAACACAGCATTATTGCTGTGAAGACCATTTCAATGTAAGTTTCGACTTTATTTTCTTATTTATTTATTTCTTTTTGCTGTTTTATTTCTCACATTACTGCACCCGGGTAGGTGTGTATCAGCCAAGACGTTCAGTTGACACGTTTTTGACCAGAGAAGAAAGAGGCGAAGTCTGTCACATTTCGCGTCGTTTTGCGCAAGGAAACCTCGAGGTGGTTCCGAATCACAGAGGAAAATTAACATGGAACATGTTTTAGCCGTGAGCTAACTGGCCAAAATAGTCATGAAATTGTGTTACGAAAAAGTGACCCCCCCTCCACCGTATTTTGCAATGATTTCCACTTACAGCTACGGAACTTTATCAATTCGATGGAAAGCACTAAATTTATGTATAAATTATATACTGCGAATAAACTGAGTGTTCTTCCCCAAAGTTGAAAGAACTGTAAACAAAAGTTGGTCAAAAAACGCTGCCAATGAGAGTTTGGTCATTTTGATGGGTTTGATATCTGGGAGGATCAAAACCATGAAACACACACAGTGTTTTTTAAGGCGCCCTATGAAATTTCAAGCTTTCGGGCCAACCAGATGCAAGTTTAGCTCATCGGAGAGGATCTCAGTTTGTTATTCAGATTCAGCGGTCTTAAGCAGGTTCCCTGTGAAATTGCAACATGTTAGGTCCACCAGGAGCCAATTCATTTCGCCCAGCTTAATTTTAATACCGATTTTATTTTTGGTTTATTATTTTCAATAATAAGCCTTTGGAATCGAGCAAGAAAAACGTCTGCCAAGTGGGTGTGGCACATAGCTTCCTCGTATCCATAACCCAATTGTATAGATGATCCGATGCATAGTAGTTAATCTCAAAACATCAAAACAAGTTAATCTGTAACATCCCTGAAAATTTCATTGAAATCGGATGGAAAATGTAGAAGTTATGGCCGTTACAAGGAATTCACGTTTGCGCATGCGCAGTGGCTACTATCAGTCCGAAGGTGGTGATTTTCATAGGGGACCATTTAAATACTAATCTGTAACATCCCTGAAAATTTCATTGAAATCGGATGGAAAATGTAGAAGTTATGGCCGTTACAAGGAATTCACGTTTGCGCATGCGCAGTCGCTTCTATCAGTCCGGGGATGATGGTTTTCATAGGGGACCATTTAAATACTAATCTGTAACATCCCTGAAAATTTCATTGAAATCGCATGAAAAATGTAGAAGTTATGGCCGTTACAAGGAATTCACGTTTGCGCATGCGCAGTCGCTACTATCAGTCCGAAGGTGGTGATTTTCATAGGGGACCATTTAAATACTAACCTGTAACATCCCTGAAAAATTTCCTTGAAATCGGATGAAAAATGTAGAAGTTATGGCCGTTACAAGGAATTCACGTTTGCGCATGCGCAGTCGCTTCTATCAGTCCGGGGATTATGATTTTCATAGGGGACCGTCTACACACTAATCCGCACAATCCCTGAAAATTTCATTGAAATCGGACAATAACTTCGTATAGTTATGCGCGTTACAAGGAATTCATGACAGACAGACAGACAGACACTGAACCAAAATTGTTCAGAAGGTCTAAAATGCAAAACGCGAGTGAAAATTTTGATTTTGGAGAACTTTTTTTTTTCGTCTTCGAAAAGTGAAAACAAAGCTTCCGCTACCTTGGTAGACTCGGAAGTAAAAAAAATTGTTAACCCCCCCTCAAAATTTGATGTTTTACGTTTCAAGGTACTTACATAGAACGTACTTACGTATTTTACGTTTCAAGGTACCTACGTAGAATCCGAAAATCGAATAAAACTTCGGAGCTCACTCAGCTGATCAGTGAAGAGTGAAGAAGATCTTCTCGAATGCTGGAGACGCCTGGAAGAGCACTGATCAGCTGATTGAGCTCCGAAGCCATTTTCAATCCTAGGAAGCTGAACTTGAACTCCACACTCTACTAACTGGAAATCCACGCTGAAAGCTAAAAGTGTCTATTGAGAACCAATCGGTGGCTACAGCTTTTACAAGTACGCAACCACGAGAGACATTTTATGTAAGCGAAAATAATCAGAAATTTCCGCGTAACGCTCCCCTCGTAACGCTCCCCGCGTCACGATTTTTCATTTATGTGCCATAGTAAAGGCATAAAATGTCAACATTCAAGGCAACAGATTTGCTACACGTCATCAAACAATTATTGAGAAAGCATTATAGATTAAAGGTAGGTAGGGGAGCATTTTTGAATGCATTTTAGATTGTGTTATTAGGGATGATATAACTTTTGTATTGTACCTAGACTAAAGGTTCTGCACCAAAGTTGGCTAAAACATGTTCTATGTTTTTATCATTTACGCCGTAGGCGTTAAGTAGGTAGCATCGGTGGTGAGGGGGTCCAGAGGGGCTTGCCCCCATGATTTTTTTTTTTTTTTTTTTTTGAAATTTTATGTCTTTACTATGGCACATAAATGAAAAATCGTCACACGGGGAGCGTCCCGCGGGGAGCGTTACGCAGAAATTTCTGACGATTTTTGCTTACGTAAAATGTCTCTCGTGGTTGCGTACTTGTAAAAGCTGTAGCCACCGATCGGTTCTCAATAGACACTTTTAGCTTTCAGCGTGGATTTCCAGTTAGTAGAGTGTGGAGTTCAAGGTCAGCTTCCTAGGATTGAAAATGGCTTCGGAGCTCAATCAGCTGATCAGTGCTCTTCCAGGCGTCTCCAGCATTCGAGAAGATCTTCTTCACTCTTCACTGATCAGCTGAGTGAGCTCCGAAGTTTTTTTTTTCATTCCATTTTTTGGTTTTTTATTTTAATAGGGTGACTCGCCCAGTGAATGAACACCCCCCAGTGAATGAACAGTACGAGGTTATTTGGGAATAATAAGGCCTGTGATGCACCCTGGTGATAACAGTGTTTTTCATTAGTTCCATCAACTTATCATAGATAGCAGGGTGAAGCAGTAGATAAAAAGAAGTCTGCCATCTTCTTTGGTTTTGATGTTATCAACAGGTCAGTCTCCAAAAACGTCTCTGGGGGTAACAAATGGAGTTGGCCATTACGTGGGGATTAGTGTTTAGAGGTAAGTAAAATGCTAAATTAGTCAATGTCATGCTTTATTATTGTAGCTGATATGTTTTTCTAGAGAGAACTAATTGGGTAGAAGGGAATTTTTTGATTATGATATGTTTTGTTGGGTGTTCATACTTTGGGAGCTAAAATATGACCTCCAACCAGTAAATTAACGACAGTAAAATGACTGTTCATTCACTGGCTGGAGGGTTATTTCACTGTTTTTAAATCGAATGGAGGCTTCCCAAGTGAAGAAACAAATAAACTGCTGATTTTTTGCCTCAACTTGTTTAAATAACTATCCTATCCAGTGAATGAACAGGTGAATGTGTATGGGAATGGAGTGTTCATTCACTGGAATTTCAGGGTTCATTCACTAGGAAATAGTGTTCATTCATGGGGTGAAATACATTAACCCCTTTATTGTTGAAAATTAGCTATAAAAATCAACTTTTCTCGTCTTCTCCCATGCTATTCTTGTTCCTTATATAATTTTAAACAACATCAGACAAATTCAAGTAGTGTAGTACTCCAACTTTAAGAACTATAGACATTAAAGTTCGTCACTAGTGTGCTAAGAGCTTAAGTGTTCATTCACTGGGCGAGTCACCCTAATAAACCTTTGGAATCGACCAAGAAAAAAAAAATTTAACACCCCCTCGAAATTTGTTGGTTGCAAGGTAGGTATGTAGAATCCAAAACGCTACAAATCATTGCTCAAAGGTTTATTATTTTCTGTATAGATCACCCTTCTGTAGAGATCACTGGTTCTTCATCAATAGCACCTACCACCATCTGTATTCTCCCTTGACCTTCCCTCTCAAATTTCAGCTTCCTGCGTTCAATAGGATTGAAAATGACTTCGGAGCTCACTCAGCTGATCAGTGCTCTTCCAGGCGTCTCCGAGACGAGGAGATCTTCATCACTCTTCAGATTACTGATCAGCTGAGAGAGCTCCGAAGCTATTTTCAATCCTATTGAACGCAGGAAGCTGAAATTTGAGAGGGGAGGTCAAGGGAGAATACAGATGGTGGTAGGTGCTATTGATGAAGAACCAGTGATCTATACAGAAGGGTGATCTATACAGAAAATAATAAACCTTTGGGCAATGATTTGCAGCGTTTTTTTACCTACAAACATTGTTTTACCTACCAACTTTTTTTTACCTACCAACTATTGGTAGGTACTACCTACCACACCATACTGGCTTCACACCTTCACAATCAAGTTTATTAGAAAGAACTAAACGCTTCACACTCGATTCGAAAAATAGAAAGCTTCATATGGAAATTTGATTACTGGTTGCGCAAAAGGCAAAACTGAATACAAATCGAAGAAATAAACAGCGATCGCATTTTAGTCAGATAAAATTTGAACGGAGATTAGACCTCTTTTGCGATTCACACTCATGATTCAGTTTTATCGAAGGAAAACCTTCAAGTACTCGTAGGGACCGAACGGTTTGTCCTACAGAGCTCCGGGTGGTCTCAAAAACTTGCAAAAATTCAATACTACTTAGAATTGGTAAAAAAAAAAAAAAATACCTACCTTTATTTTGAGAATTTTCGAGCACTTTTGAAAATTTCAATCCTTAATTTTCACCTCTTAGAAGTAACTGACATCAACCAAAAGCTTTGCGGCACAACTAGACCCCAAATGGAGCCCATATACCAAATTTGAACCAAATCGGTCCAGTGTTGCTAAGAAAAGTGCGGCGTACGGAAATATTTTATTCGATTTTCGGAATTCTACGTACCTTGAAACGTAAAACATCAAATTTTGAGAGGGGGTTAACATTTTATTTCTTGCTCGATTCCAAAGGCTTATTATTGAAAATAATAAACCAAAATCGAATAAAAATTTGGCCGTCCGTCCGCCGTACGCGGCACTTTTGCCACTTAGCACTGACCGATTTTGATGAAATTCGGTATGTCGGCTCCATTTGGGGTCTAGTTGTGACCCGAAGATTTTGGTTGATGTAGGTCCCTTCTAAGGGTCGAAAAATGAAAATGCCCTAACTAAAACAATTTTGATACAAAGGTATTGTTTTTCCTTCAATTTAAGATAGTATAGAATTTTTCGAAACCACGCGGAGCCCTGTCGGACAAACCGTTCGTTCCCTACGAGAATTTAAGGTTTGGACGTACGATAAATCAGAAACACGAGTGTGAATCGCAAAAGAGGCCTAATCTCCGTTCAAATCAAAGCTGACCGAAATGCGATCGATGTTTTCCTTCATGTTGGATGGTTGGTGGCTTTGCAGACGAGTGATCTATAGAAAAATAATAAACCATTGTGTAATAATTTCTAGCGTTTATTGTATTTGTAAGCTGTTCGAGTGAGAATGAGCAATGTAGGAAACAGCAATTTGTTTTGAATTTCAGTTAGAGGAAGATGCAGAAAATTGGAGATACTTCAAAGAGGTTGGCTCTTCTTTAAAATTGAAAGCAGACGTTGTGCCTCGCCAGATACTCAGTACTCCCCAAAAAATACCGAGAATGCGGAGTCAGCTTTCCAGTTCATCCAAAAAAAGGAAAAAAGACTTCAACTGTAAGGAAAACATTGAAACTTTATGTTCCTACCTATAAGTATAACGATGGTGCAGTATATCGTACCTACATACCTAATATCTATGGAGGTAGAATAATAATATCTATCTACATCATTATCATCTTCTGCTTTTAATATTGAGTTTTGTAAATTCTTGTGCAGTAAGCCTGGGCTTGTCAACATCCCTGCCTTCTACTATGGATAGCGCCACTGTTTCTCTTCACCAGCCATCCTGTTCAGCTGTTTCAAAATCACCTATCCCGCTCTCCTCACCTCCAACTGAGGAGACGATGGAGACCGAAGTGTTGATATTTCGAAACAGCGGTAAGTAGCTAATATCACCTTGACGATAAGGGATGATGAAAGTACATGTTGTACATGTCTGTAGGTACATGTTGGTACATAACATTAATTTGCATTGTATCGCACTCCTTGCCGTAGGTATTGTCTCGCCCGAACCTGGTAACTCTGACACAGGATCAGCGAGAGGAGATGGAGTCAAAACGAGGTCGGCTAGGAAAAACAGAAGGAAGCAACTATTGGTTCCCTTGAGATTCGATGACGATGATGGTAAGTTATTTTCAAGAGTGTTGTTGAAGTTGAAAAGGTTGTAGTTGAAATCATACTCTACTGAAATCATATAATCACCGTTTCGTAGTGCGTTAGTAATTCGATATAATATTCGCGATAATTCGTTTCAAGACCAGCTCGGTCGCCCAACAAGGGGAGGGGAGTAGTGGGGATTTTTTGTTTGTTTTCATGGTCGTGTGGAGCATCGTTTTCGAAGTACCGTAAAACCGTCAAACTTTACTCCAAGATTTACTCCAAAACAGTTCCAAATACAATTTCTCCCACTCGAAATGGGTTAAATTGATTTTTTTTAATACGTGAATTGATCTTCAGGGCTTCCTGAACATTTTGAGTGGTCGAGCTCATTGATCAGATAATTGTAACCCCCCTATTTAATTGTTTAAATGTTGGAGTAAGGTTACCTACGAGTGCGTCTATCTTTACTCCACTCTGAAAAACTCACGGTTATCGCTACAGAAACGGGCAGTGGTGCAATGTTACTAGTCGGGATTGAATTCATTACCCCAGAAATACTTGATAATATCAAAAATTTATAATATTATTATACGAGTAAAATATATTCTGAAAAATTTAACTTTTTAGCTTGAAAAATACAAATTATACCTAAGAAAAATATAAATTCCAATGATCATTTATTCATCATTTATTTCAACGAATTTGCTTGAAATGCAATATTTCTGGTTCAGAGATGACAATTTCAGTCTTCCAGTATAGACAGACTTATGTAGGTAATCGAGCAAACCTTTCTACAAGTAAAGAAATATTGAAGGACAATAAACGATAAACGAATGACTTAACAAAATCACAGAAAAAGTCTGTTTCACATTCTATAACTTTCAAATGAATTGCAATGGTAAATTTCAAAGTTAACCCACGAGTAAATAATATTGTAAATCACAACTTATGAGACCAAAGCACGTTTATGTTCATATCATTGTTGTAAAGTTTCGGTAGGGGCGCGTACCAAGCTTTTTCTCATTTCTTCTCCCCATCTCTTACTTCTTCAACATGAGATACGCTAGAAACCTTACATTCAACACTGCGAAAATTTTAAAACTCAAATATTTTTCGAGATTAAATAAGAAAAATATGAGTGAGGTTACCTTTATCCCAACCTTTATAGTGGAGTAAAGATACCCGCTTTTTGGAGTAAAGTTCCCATCAAATTTTTGGTAAACAAAAGCATAACTAAGAAAACACTTTTTTGAGAATATGATTAGTGTATTTTGTTCAAAATAAGATATTGAAAGTGATATGATGAGGGCTTGCCAGGTAAATCCAATCCAAACACCTGATATGGAAGAAATTTTGGAGCACAAGAAACAGGACAAAAACAGCTGAACAGGAAACTATGACTGATAACAGCTGATAACATGGATAAAGGCGCCATCGCAAGCCGCATTGATTCTCTGGGATGTGGAGTATAACGAAAACACGATAGCTAACTTTTATCCAAGTTCTACCACGCTTACGTCACAATTGAAGATTCTCACTTTTTGGGGTAAAGTTTGACGGTTTTACGGTACGATAAAATCGATTGAAATGGATCCCAGATCGGTCAGTGTGCAGTAGACCTGAAAAATCTTTTTAAAGGTGAATATGTGGGATGTGGACACAATTTGAGGGGGGGGGGGGGGGAATAATGAACCCTTGGGAAATCATGTGCACCTCACTAATCTGTGGCTTAACTCGAGTCTCTGAAAAGTAATTATATTGTATTGTAAGAACAATGATATTCGCAATGATGTATTTGCGTGTATTTGAGTGAGGGCGATGGTCCTCTCGATGCTCTGATTTGTGAACTAGCCTGAATCCTACTCAATGGAGAGATTGATCCCTAGGACTACAGCCTTGGCACTAGATCCGTGGCGCCTTGCGGCCGACCGTCCAGATAAGTGCTTGAATTGTCTATCCACTAACCTCGGCGTCTGGACCCAGACCAACCGGCAGGAAGCGGTGCATTTACCTAATGAAGCCTAGTTGTTCTGAAGAGGTCCTTGAAGGGGAGGTTCAGCACCTTTATGGAGCAAACTGTTCCCTCTGTGGAACTGGGCTGTATGTAAGGTGAAGGCAAGAAATGATGAGTCTGATTGACTAGGTACAAATGGATGCAGGAAGAACCCTGAGTGCGGCTTTTATACTCTAGCTATTATGGTGAGGGGAGAGTGGAAAAGAGGCGACGTCAAATGACGTGTTCTTTCCCTTCCTCACCTCATCCGTGTTGGTGATGACCACTGGGCTGAAAGCTGAATGTGGGAGCCTGAGAAGCGTTCTGATTGGTGGAGCTCCAGGACGTAGTTTTAGCAGACTGCAACAGATAGCGTTCATGATCACTTTTACCCAACCTCATCACATCAAGTCACCTTGTTTATCAAAGATTTTTCTCCTTGGTGAGTTACCGGCTGCATCTAAGTAATTAATTTGATAACATTCAGTTACATTCGCGATATGTACGAAAAAATCGAGCAATTTTCAATAATACACTGGGTTTCAAACGTTTCTAAGGGTGGCAGTTGTCAATTGAACATTTGAACTACTGGCGATAGGGACAACAACAATGGGGTATTTAAGTCAATTTTTTTTTATTTTATTTTTCAAAAGAGTATGGCTCAGGAATAACGGTAATCGGGTCTGTTCGTCGAGAAAATGTTTTTAAAAAGTCAGAGAAGCTAAGGAAAGTTGAAGATTTGAATGGTGTGAGGTAGCTAGCCAGTCGTGACGTAGCTAGCCAACTGTCTTTGAAGAAAGTATCCTTGCACAGAGAAGCGATGAAACCCTCTTGGAGGACCTCTTGGATACTACAGAATACTACTCACACCCGCGCGCTGCATAAGTGTGTGTGCGTTAAGGGAGGCCTGCCTTTTTTCAAACGTGTGATCTCTTTTATTAATTTTTCTACCCCATGTTATAGTATCATTGGGCTTGAAGTTGAAGTATAGAGGTTTTCAAGGGTGCTAAATCCAAATTTGAGGTCAAAACCCTGAATTTCCGACCCACCAAAATACCCCATTGTTAGGACAACTTTGAAAATACCTTTCACCTCGATTGGTTTTTCTACGTAATTTTTGCAAATCTAAATGATGATGAAACGAAAAGTTATCAATTTCTTTTCATTCAAAAGGATTTGAAAAGAAGCAGTATGTACCACTCCAGTTTCTAAAGTAGTTCTTTAGCTGAAAGTAGATGGCGCAACTGAGGCAGCCTCAAAAATGCTTGCACGCCATTTAAACATTAGCTTTCTCCTCTGTTAACTTGTCTCCAGTACTCTGTGGTGATGACTCAGGCCAATCTGGGTTTTCCTACACCTCACTTTATTGGAGAACTAACGAACATAGATGAATGACATTACACACAATATATTCGATATTTTCCTACTTTTCTTTTAAATGTTAATCTTTAACCAAAACTCATGGCTACAACTTTTTTTTTTGTCTCACAGTGGTGTTTTAATTTTCAGGGTCTGATCAATCCTCTCCCCTGGCAGAACCATTGCCAATATCCTCCATACCAGCACCATCCCTCAAGTAACCAAATCCAGTTATGGGGACAACAGATTGCCAGTGTTCGCTTCACAGGTAATTATTTTAATCTTCTTTAATCCTAGATTTTTCTTTTGGGTGGAACCTGATAAGAGAAAGAGATAATGACTCTCTGACGTGTAATATTATAGTATCAGCGAGTTGCTCTTATTTGCCCACTAAACCATTTTGACCGGTTAGTAGCTGTTGTTCCTTCAAGTACTGCAAAGGGATTCCCGTTTTTATTTTGGTCTCCCTCCCCATCATTTCCGATTGATAGGTTATTTATCGAAAGCAGCGTTGGTGCTAGAAAAGCACGTAATGGTGGTGTTAAAAAAAATCCGGACCAATGATCCTCACTTCAGGATGGCCAACGACTTCAGAATGAGTGTTGTTCAAATTTCGAAAAATTTTTCTAAGACTCTCCCTAAATTAAGTTCTGTGATGAAACATTTTATTTATTGGCCCGCAGAAATCAATACAATGAAGATGATGCCTATCCAGTTTCGCCGGAGCTTCTTGAACGTAGGATCCATCATTGATGGATTTGAAATCGAAATAGAGAAGCCAGCAAAACCGAGCCTACAATCGCTCACATGGAGCGAATACAAACATTATAATACAATGAAGTATTTGATATCTAGTACCCCTCTCGGTCTCATCAACTTCGTCTCCTCTGGGTTCGGAGGCCGTATATCTGACAGCAAGTTGATGGACCGGAGTGGCTATCTAAACTTGCTACCCAGAGGGTGCATGGTTCTTGCAGACCGAGGATTTAAACAGATAGAGGGATTACTGGCGCAAAAAGATGTTAAATTGGTCAGACCTCCCAGCGTTTCTCGAAACCAGCAGCTTTCGAAGAAGGACGCTCGTGACAACCAGCGCATCAGCTCTAATCGTGTTCATATCAAAATAGTGATCTCCCGGGCAAGGGAATTTCGATATTTGGCTCCGCACGCATGTGTCGACAATCATCTCATCTGTCTTTTGGATGATGCGGTGATTGTGGCTTGCGCAATCATCAATCTTCAAGACCCAATCATAGGTAACGTGTAAGGTTTTCATTGCTATCTTCATGTTCTTCACGTGTAATGAATAACGAAATTAATTGATCGGAACTTACTTTTATTACTAATTCATACCTACATGTAAACGTTTATTATAAAATGATTTCTCAAATTCTTGGTGATGCTGTTATAGCACCAATTCATTCATCTTACCCTCTTCCTCTTTCAACTTCTTACAAGCCTTTTAGTGAATTTTCAAAACAAAAATGAAGCTTTTGCAATGGCCTCACAATTTTTAGAATTGACTTTTGAGATAAAAATGTCGGTGGGTATAAAAAATTTCGGTGGGTCGGAAATTCAGGATTTTGACCTCAAATTTGGATTTAGCACTCTTGAAAACCTATATACTCCAACTTTAAGCCCAATGATACTATAACATGTGGTAGAAAAATTAATAAAAGAGATCACACGTTTGAAAAACGCTGCAAATTATTACACAATGGTTTATTATTAAATAATAAATTAGAAATTAAATAGAAAATTTTTCTATTTTTCTATATAGATCACTCGTCTGCAAAGCCACCAACCATCCAACATGAAGAAAAACATCGATCGCATTTCGGTCAGCTTTAATTTGAACGGAGATTAGGCCTCTTTTGCGATTCACACTCGTGTTTCTGATTGTTCGTTCGTCCAAACTTCAAATTCTTGTAGTGAGCGAACGGTTTGTCCTACAGAGCTCCGGGTGGTCTCAAAAAATTCTAAAAATTCTACAGAATCTTAAATTGAAGGAAAAACAATACCTTTATATCAAAATTTTCTGAGTAGGGCGTTTTCAAAATTTCAAAATTGATTTTGGAACCCTTAGAAGTGACCTACATCAACCAAAATCTTTGGGGCACAACTAGACCCCAAATGGACCCTACATACCAAATTTCATCAAATCGGTCAATGCTAAGTGGCAAAAGTGCCGCGTACGGCCTACGGCGGACTGACGGCCAAATTTTTATTCGATTTTTGGATTCTGTGTTAAATAGTTGTTCTGGTGTTAAAATTTTTTTTCTTGGTCGATTCCAAAGGTTTATTATTGAAAATAATAAACCAAAAAAGGCGGGCCTCCCTTAACGCACACACACTTATGCAGCGCGCGTGTGTGAGTAGTATTCTGTAGTATCCACGAGGTCCTCCAAGGGTTTCATTGCTTCTCTGTGCATGGATACTTTTTCAAAGACAAGTCTTGAGGCTCGGGGGGCAGGTAGGTCGTATTGAAGGCTATGAAAGCACCTACCTGCAGGATCTGGCGAGGCGGGCTGCTGAAGGGCTGGACAACCTGGAGGACGAGGTTGCAGCCTATCTAGGGAGAATCTTCCCGCGGGTTGGGGATGCGACCGTGGCGCAGCACCAGGGGGGACCTCCTCCCAGAGTGGTGTTGCGTGGAGGTCGCAGAGCAGCTAAGCAAGCAAGACGGCGGGAGTACCACCGGGTTCAGAGTTTGTGGAGGAAGCATCCGGCACGTGTAGCTGCGGAGGTACTGGAGGAGCCTGGGGAAGATCAAGTTCAGCCCCCTCTTCAGGAGTTTGTGGATTTCTGGGAGCCACTTTTGAGTGCTCCCAGCCACAACCCTGGGGAGCGAGTGGTTCCCCCAGTCTCCACCAGGGATTCCTTACGCAGCATTTTGTGTTCGCCGGTGCTACTTGACGAGGCACACAAGTGCCGTGTCAAGAACTCCACATCCGCTGGACCGGATGGTGTTTCTGCCCGTCGCTGGAATAAAGCACCAAATACGATTAAGCTGCTCATCCTCAACCTGCTCATGCTCGCGGGAAGACCCCCGAAAGCGTTAACCCGTACCCGAACCGTATTTATTTCCAAGAAAGGGGGAAGTGGGCCTGGAGGCTATCGACCGATCTCAGTATCCTCGGTAGTCTTCCGCCACTTCCAAAAAGTACTGGCATCTCGCCTCCAGGTGGCTGGTGTCATTGGTGACGTCCAGAGAGCGTTTCGGCCAGCGGATGGCACAGCGGAGAACCTTACAGTTCTCCAAACTGTCATCTCGTTGGCCCGTATTAAACGCCGGCAATTACATCTCGCCGCTCTGGACGTTGCTAAGGCCTTTGACACAGTCAGTCACCTTGCCCTGACCGATTGCCTTCGTGGTGTCGGAGCCCCATCTCGATTAATTGAGTATGTGGCCTGTCTGTACCATGAAGGCGTGACGGTCCTCGAGGCAGGAGGTGAGGTGTCAGGGGATGTACGGATAGGGCGTGGGGTACACCAGGGGGATCCCCTATCACCACTCCTCTTTAACCTGGTCGTGGATACGGCCTTGGGTAAGCTGCCCACAGAAGTAGGGTTTGATCTCACCCCTGGGGTGCGAGTAGGAGCATTGGCCTTTGCCGATGATGTTATCCTACTCGCAGAAACCCGCGAGGGCTTGCAGATTGCCCTCAATGCATTTGCTAAGCAGCTATCCAGGTGTGGACTCGTGGTCAACCCCGATAAATGTGGGTCGGTTTCCTTGGTCCCGTCGGGTCGCCAACATAAAGTGAAGGTTGTGGATGGGGGTTTTGTCATAGGACAAGCCCCCATTCCTTCTCGATCTGTGTTGGAGGTCTGGCGGTACCTTGGAGTCGATTTCATGGGGGTTGCCACCATTACTGCCAGCCGTGTGGACCTTGGTAGGGCGCTAGCCCGCATCACCAAGGCTCCATTGAAGCCACAGCAGAGGCTGCGCCTCCTCCGCACGTACTTACTGCCGAAGCTAACTTATGGGTTAGTCTTCAGTAGGCTTACGGCGGGGAGGCTGCAGGAATTAGATCGAGAAGTCCGCTCTGCTGTGTGCTCTTGGCTGAGGTTCCCACCTGGTGTCCCAAGTGCCTATATCCATGCACCGGTCAAATCCGGTGGGCTTGGCATTGTGGCTCTCTCCGCATGTATCCCTTCTCTGCGCCGCCAGCGCCTGTTAGCCCTTCAGGGGTCGAGCTGGGAGGTCGCCCGTGTTGCTGCTGGTCTTGATTTTGTCAGGCAGCAGTTAGCATGGTGCGACCGAGCAACACCATCTGCTCCAAAACCCAGTTCGTCTGCTGAGTTCGCTGCTGCCCTGCATGAGTCAGTAGATGGTAAAGAACTCCGACAGTGCTCCGAAAGCCTTATCTCATCCCAATGGGTGGATTGGGCTTCGGAGGGCATTGGGGCCCGCGACTACCGGAACTTCCACGCCGTCCGCGTGGCAACACTGCCAACAGCGGTACGGTGTTCAAGGGGTAGTCGTGGGATGACAGATACCCTTTGCCGTGCCTGTCGGAGTGGAAATGAACACCTGTATCATGTAGTGCAGCAGTGTCCACGAACTCATGGGGGCCGCATCCTACGTCATGATGCGGTCGCCAAGCAGATAGCAGGTGCCTTGTCATCCAGCGGCTGGGATGTTGAAAGGGAGAGATTATACCACATGCCAAGTGACCAGGGCAAGAAGCCTGACATTGTTGCCATCAAGCCCGACAGGTCTTGCATTATCCTGGATGTCCAGGTTGTTAATGGCAACATGGACATGGAGCAGACCTGGCGGGCTAAGATAAGAAAGTATGATAGAGATGATTTACGGCAAGCAGTGTCAGAGCTAAAAGGAGTGGCACCCAACAACATCAGGGTGATGGCTGCGACCTTGTCGTGGCGCGGAGTGTGGTGTGGGAAAAGTGCCACGGAGTTGCGCGAGTTGGGCATCTCAGTAGGTGTACTCCGTGGTGTCACCCGCCGCGTACTGCTCGGCTCATATTTAAACTGGTGGTCATTTTATAGAGGCACTTCCCTTCATCCCTCTCTCCCACCCCCACCTTCCTCATCATCCCTCATCCCTAGGGCCGGCGTCGGGTGAGTCCTGGGCGTCCTCCCCATTATATTTGATTTATTTATTTATTTCGTTTTATGGCGTGCCCCCTCCGTCACAAAAGACATTTTGTCTTTGAGGGGAGATTTAAAAAAAAAAAAAAAAAAATGGCTAGCTACCTCACGATTGGCTAGCTACGTCACACCATTCAAATCTTCAACTCTCCTTAGCTTCTCTGATTTTTTAAAAACATTTTCTCGACGAACAGACCCGATTACGGTTATTCCTGAGCCATACTCTTTTGAAAAATTTTTTTTTTAATTGACTGAAATACCCCATTGTGGGGAACCCTAATGGGTCCCAATTTCAAAAATAGTTAAAAGCGGGGTTTTTGTTGTTATTACCTTCACAGCCATATAGGGTTCAGCACAAAATGTCTTATGCCGATGCACTTTCAAAAAATGAAAATTTTTCCAAAAATTGTTGCAGGTAAATGCACGATTTTTTCCTCGTTGTTGCCACATACAATGACAGTTTTTCATGAAGACCATTGATCACAACGATCGATCTCAATTTCTTCCCCATTGAAGGCATGTTTCCTCTACCTTTTTGACCGACTTCGTACTTATTTTACTTCGATAAGGTAACATTGGAATATAATACGAAAAGATTGATTTGTCCAAGTCGATCATAAACTATCAGTCCCGTAGAATTCGGTTGTCTGTCATCGACTCCTCAGACAAGGGGATGGACTGAAATGCACGACTAGGTGCTCACATTCATTTTGCATTTATTTATTTATACTTTTACGATTATTTTGGGTAATAAACGAGCGTAATTCATTGATTTCCTTGTATTTTCCTTTCTGTTTTCCTTTATCAATTCAACGAAAACAAAAACGGCGGATTGAGTTGACGTTACCTATGGAGTGTTGAAAAATCTAAAGCAACGTCAATCACGTGAGACTCACGTCGGAAAGTTAGCATCCACTCGATGCTCGCCCTAGCAGCTTCTCACGTCTAAACGGTTCCAAATGTTGCTGTAACTCTATTGGTAGTATATTGAATAATTTACTGCTCAACTCTTGTAATATAAATACTGGAGACTGTCATTTTGACTCAAGGAGCCTTAAAGTTTGACTGCGAATTAGTCAACGCCTATGAATTTTCATATAAATATTTTGCTTTTGCATCGATTTGGATATTTTGTGTAACCTTGAAACCTGGAGAAAAAAATTGAATAATATTCCTAATAATTAAATAACCCAAGCTGGGTATATTTTCATAAAAATTAAATTGAAAACCATGTAAGTCTAGTGGTCAAAGGCTGGGTAAAAACATGTAAGTCCATTTTTTCGTTCGCTGAAGTAAATTTTGATGAAATTAGTCTCAGGCTCTTTGAAATAGTACTGTTACCACCAGTTTTAAGGCATGGAACTAAAAAACTTATTGTATATTGTTGTATACTTGAAATAATAAACATGCATTGAATCCGATAGAATACTTTATTTACTCTCTAATCGAACACATCGAAACAAGCTGTCCTTATGGATACTCATAATTCCTACATGGATCATGGATTCTACATATTTGTAATGAAAACTTAATGATTTAGTTTTTAGTGTCCCCTGTAAAATTTGATGAACTCGACTTACATGGTTTTCCAGGTATATGAACGAAATACGAGATTAGTATCGATATTTATAAAGGTATATTATGGAGTATTCTTGATAAATTCCTATTTTCTCTGGAACATTCCCGAAGGATGTACCTTCTCTCAATCCCCCCGTAAATACCCCTGATCAGAATGGAACTCAGGTTTCATAATTTATTAGCCGAGATTAATCAGCTTCGCTTTAGAAGGTTAGATCGATATAATTTTACCCTCATTCAGCTGATATTTATTTTCAACGTTTTTTGTGTTTCAATGGTCTCAGATAATTGGCCGTGTTATTTCCAATTCCGTTATTATCTGTCTTCCCCCTCGTTTCCCTTTTCATTCTGTCTTTCTGCTTTTCTCTCAAAATTTATTAATAGGCAGTTGAGCGGTTCCGAAAAAAGGAAACTAATTGGCGTACGTCGAGGTTCGTTGAATGCCCTCATCTTTTTTCACGCCCCTTCCGACTCGCCTTACCGGATCTCCTTCGAGAATAGTACAATGAAGGGTGAGGAGAGCGGTAGGAATGGTAGGAGGGTAGAGGGCAATTATTTAGAAGTCGCATAAATTAGGAGAGTTAATGAGGAGTGTGGTGATATTTCACCCTTGATAACCCCCCCCCCCCCCCATTCTACCGTACATTTTCTTTCGCCCTTGACCCCCCTTCTATTCTCCATGTTTTGTTCTATCTTCGAGCACCATCTCTCCATTATCTTACACTCGTTATGCCCCTTTCTAGGAAGTAACTCCTACAGGGAATCTCCTTCTGAACTTCATGCCAATTTGTTTCCGAGTATTCCTCCCAGTAAACATGGTTTTTAGCCAAAAGAATTTTACATATTTTGCAAGCTCCTTTAGAAGTATTATTCCCCTTGCGGTGCATTCAATCCACCTCTCCGGCATTTATCGAGTAGAAGTCAGGATTCAAACTGGTGAAATAAAAACCCTGTTGTTGTGTTTGTTGTAACTAACCAGGTTACTGATGGTTTCCCTAAAAATATACAGGGTGTAACACGAGTGGTTCACGACCTTCCTCCCACGTGTTCTGCAACTAATTTCCGACAAAAAGTGCCTCCTGACATTTTTTGGTATCCCCACTCAAAATGCCATTATTTTCACTTTGATTTTTTTTCGTGTTTTTGATCTTTGCTCAGTAAATCTACCATAACTCCCTCAATTCAAGTTAGCTCAAATCTAAATGATTTTGAAGGTGTAAAGGCAGTAAGGTGTGGTAGGTAGTACCTAACATTGGTTGGTAGAACGCTGCTCCTGTATAGATCACTCGTCTGCAAAGATCGCAGACGAGTGATTTTTTTTTTTTTTTTTGGTCGATTCCAAAGGTTCATTATTGAAAATGATAAACTAAAAATCCGTTGGAAAAAGCGTTAAATGTCCAACCTTTTTGATGCCGAATAACATTTTTTAAGTGGTGGTTTTTAAGCAAAACTCGTCAAAATCGTGAAATTGCTTGTTTTTTTCAGTCGCCTGGTAATCATAATGGGAAAGGCAGAATTGTGAAACTTCCCACTATCCTTGAAAGTTGGGCTTACGATAAATGAGATAAAAAGTGTGTGAATCTCAAAAGACTTCCTTGATATCCGTTTAAATTACAGCTGACGAAATGCGATCGTTGTTGCGTTTGTTTCTTTGGATAGAGTTCTGTGTTGTATTACGCTATTCGTTTTATCCTCGAGACTCAATAATCGATTATTTTCGATATCAAACATAACCTTCTCAACATAACCTTCTCTAACCCGATCAGCTGGTCGTTAAGGGGTGCCATTTGCGCTCCTATCCAGCAAGGTTATACATACCCAGGTTCCTTCTGTTTACATACCAAGTTTCTTGGTATATAAACAGAATAATGGTGATAATATTATTTGAAAGCAATTATGTAATTGAAGGGTCATGGGGAAAAAGGATCAGACTCCTCTTTTCCTAATTCCGAGAAAATTGAAAAACATAGTTTGAAGTCGTCCCAGACAGACGCTATGCATAAAAAAAATGAACTGTTTGGGCCACCTGACCAGGAATTTAATTATGTTCAAGTGACAAGAAAGAAAATTAAGTAGGTCGAAGATAATTTCCAGAAATAATTAGAAATGTCAAACAAGGTAAGGACTTTGATCTTTTTTCCCCACAAATATCCGCGTTTCGGTCACCATAATACCTAAAATTACATCACCATGTTACCTATTGTTTATTCAAATCTCGTAATTCACTTCAGTAAGTTTACTAGGGTTTGTATGTACCTTACAGCCACCTCCAGAAAAATTTTGGGCAAAAAGTGGCTTTATTTTCCAAATTAGGTATAGTTTTGTTCAAAACATTAATTGCAAAAAGGCAAAAAAATCAATGAATAAATCATTCATCTAAAGGATCGTCGCAATATGAAATGGCGTCATCATCTAGTAAATTCCCCAACCTGTTGGACAGTGACTCAGAAAATGTTAGCATCGGGGTTGACGAGAAACTGACAAGTGTTTGATTTTGCTGGTTTGATGGGTATGGGGCCGTAGTGAACATTCCCCAATGTTACAGCTGCTTTTGGTACTGAAGTCTTCTTCTTCGAGGTAGAAGGGGTTGTGAAAACTGTCTGATATCTTCAGAAGTAGGAGTTTTGTGCTTGACGAATCTTTGGTGTGATGCCGTAAAACTCATGCAAAGGCTAGGGGAGGGGTCTTTAAATCGGACACTGATCCTTCTTCCCTGCGAGCGCACGGAATCTGATCCTTTTTCCCCGGAGCCACGTATTTGTTTTAGCTTTAAAACGAATGATTGCTATCTTTCTTTCACGAAGTGAAACAACCCTTCGGTTCTACTCCTCCCAAGCTACACGATGGCATGTTTATCTCAATTCGGCCAAAAAATGGAGTTTGATCCTTTTTCCTCGTGACCCGTCAATTGTTATTATTATGTCTCCCTTGTGGGTTAGATGTCTGACAAGAAATTCCATACTCAGTATGTGTGTTCACTCTCAGGTGACGACCTGAGAAGGTATGAATGTAAGATACGTATTAACTTCCTACTTAAATGCCCACTTAAGAAGGTAATTAACTAAAAGAATAAACCAGTCAACAGAATTTGTTGAGGCAACGTAACTACACATCTTTCCCAAAACATCACTTTCCTACTTCCTCTCCCTGCAAACGAATTTTTAAATTCAGGAGATGAAGTGCATATTTACATCGATCATTTACTAATTGAACTTCAAAACAATCACGCAAATTGGTTCGAGATTATCTTCCTGGGAACTTCGTACAAATCGAAACACTTGGACACAAACAAAAACATTTCGTGAAACTCGTCCAATGAGGGTAGGTATTCTATTATTACTACCTAACTACTGATGACTGAAGTAACGTAAGCACATTGAAATGTGATGTATTTTTATTCTTACCGGTGATGAAGTGCCGAGAACAAACTAGTATTTGTTTGGAGTTTAGTTGTCGCCCTCTCAAATTGCGATTGATTCGAGCGAGCCACCTTGCTCTTCTTTTTTCTGATAGGTCTCTTGTCTTCTCACAATGGCTTTTAATGACTTTTGGCAAACCAAATAACGAAATACTGCTCCCGTGACGGGAAGAGCAGCCAAACACCACACAAATCGGCGTGCCTAATGAAAAAATCTTTTTACAACGATGGGAATTCAGTCAGTTCATCAAACATGGTTGTCAGGAACGCTGGGAATCAGCGACGCCAAAAGGCTGATATTCTTATTTTTTCGGAAAGTTCTCTTGTCTTTCCACACAGTTTCTAATCACTTTTGGCAAACCAAAAAATTCAATACTGCTTCCAGGACGAGAAGAGCAACTAATAACCTAATAAATTGGCATAATGAAAAACCGTCCATACAATCTTTGTTTACAACGGAGTCAACATGGCCGCCTTTCAGCGAGATTCGAATAACCATTCGATTAGTCGAAGAATCGATACATCCATTCTGTGTGACGTCACACGAATAAAAGCAAATTTACACTATTACACGATGGGCGATAGTCGATAGTTCAGCACTATCGATAGGTCGAAAACTATCGATACTATCGATCGCTATTCCGTGCCAACATGTCCGATGGAGAATTTAATCTAATTGAATTGAACTATCTATTACTTGCAGGATTCGGTATATTCATACAATTACACAAAGATTTCAAACAAAAAAGAAATTTTTTTAAAATGTATAAAAATAATTTCCAGTTTAGCATTGCTCCTTGAGCCACATATTGCCAGAAAAGAGATAGGGAGAGAGAAGGTAAGAGTTAAAGTCGAAACCACGAATTTGTGTCTTTGCACAAGTGGTGAATATCCAATGTCTAGAAATGAGGTACTTACAACAAACTTCATGTAATAAAATACTGACACGAGCCTCAACTTTTAGAATACCGGTGAATTGAGGAGTTCTTTCACATGGAATTGCCGGAGTTGAGGCTGCACCGCTCGTCTCAGTATTATCACGGCTCTCCAAATGCTGAGATTTTCAAATGCAAAAAAGTAAAAAATTATCGATAGTGGATGACTATTGTTATGTCAGCATGGAAAAGACAGTTTGATACGTCTTGATAGTTATTGCTGCTTACTAGTTTTCCTGCCAGGAAACTTCTTCGTAGGAGCAGGGTTTAGAGCATTTTGTCGCCCAATCATGGAATGTGAAGTAGGGATGGGTATCGATACTCGATATTTCAAAATATCGATACTTTCGTACCGATACTCGATATTTTAGTATCGATACTGCACTATCCGATATTTTTGGATATCGATACTTTGGATCCGATATTTCTAAATATCGAATATCGATACTGTTCTCGCGGAAAATTCAACATTATGACTAAAAAATGAAGAAGATAAAGAGACTTTTGGGTCATTACTCTTTGGGTGCCCAAAAATTTTTAAATCGTGGAGAAAATCACTCTGTTTGGACTCTCAATAGTGAAAAATGAATAAAAGTTGTTGAAAAAATTATTTTTCTTGAGAAAATTGAATGATATTGATAGTTTGTGACACTAAAGTATCGATACTCGATATCTTAAAATATCGATATTCATGCCCACCGATACTTGGGATATCGATGCTCGGATACGATACAGCATCGATACAAAATATCGATACTTTTACAACGATACCCATCCCTAATGTGAAGTGCTACCGGTGATGTGGGCAGGTTGCGTCTCAGTGGCGGAGGCTTATCAATGGCTTCAGATGGGGCGTGATGTTGAACCTGCGGCGCTGCTGATTTCGTGCGTTGCAGCTGCGATTCGTTTTATCCTCGAGACTCAATAATCGATTATTTTCGATATCAAACATAACCTTCTCAACCTAATCTTCTCTGACCCAATCAGCTGGTCGTGAAGGGGCGCCATTTGCGCTCCTATCCAGCAAGGTTATTCTGTTTACATACCAAGTTTCGTGGTATGTAAACAGAACGATGGTGATAATATTATTTAAAAGCAATTATGTAATTGTTATTATTATGTCTCCCTTGTGGGTTAGATGTCTGACAAGAAATTCCAAACTCAGTATGTGTGTTCACTCTCAGGTGATGGCCTGAGAAGGTATGAATGTAAGATACGTATTAACTTCCTACTTGAATGCCCACTTAAGAAGTTAATTAACTAAAAGAATAAACCAGTCAACAGAATTTGTTGAGGCAACGTAACTACACATCTTTCCCAAAACATCCTCACTTTTCCTCACACCTCCTCACTTTTCCTCACTTTCCTACTTCCTCTCCCTGCAAACGAATTTTTAAATTCAGGAGATGAAGTGCATATTTACATCGTTCATTCGACCGGAAGAGCAGCCAAACACCACACAAATCGGCGTGCCTAATGAAAAAATCTTTTTACAATGATGGGAATTCAGTCAGTTCATCAAACATAGTTGTCAGGAACGCTGGGAATCAGCGACGCCAAAAGGCTGATATTCTTATTTTTTCGGAAAGTTCTCTTGTCTTTCCACACAGTTTCTAATCACTTTTGGCAAACCAAAAAATTAAATACCGCTTCCGGGACGAGAAGCAACAAAACCGCATAAATTGGCATAATGAAAAACCGTCCATACAATCTTTGTTTAGAACGGAGTCAACATGGCCGCCTTTCAGCGAGATTCGAATAACCGTTCGATTAGTCGAAGAATCGATACATCCATTCTGTGTGACGTCACACAAATAAAAGCAAATTTACACTATTACACGATGGGCGATAGTCGATAGTTCAGCACTATCGATAGGTCGAAAACTATCGATACTATCGATCGCTATTCCGTGCCAACATGTCCGATGGAGAATTTAATCTAATTGAATTGAATTATCTATTACATGCA
The DNA here is from genome assembly GCA_009739505.2 of Apolygus lucorum. Taxonomy (NCBI): domain Eukaryota; kingdom Metazoa; phylum Arthropoda; class Insecta; order Hemiptera; family Miridae; genus Apolygus; species Apolygus lucorum. The sequence goes on along the minus strand of CM019176.2, from coordinate 2,513,796 downwards.
GGATTCGGTATAGTCATGCGATTACACAGAGATTTCGAATAAAGAAATAAATTTATTTGAAATGTATAAAAATAATTTCCAGTTTAGCATTGCTCCTTGAGCCACATATTGCCAGAAAAGAGATAGAAAGAGTTAAAGTTAATCACGAATTTTGTGTGTTTGCACAAGTGGTGAATATCCAATTTCTCGAAATGAGGTACTCACAAAATACAGCAGGTAATAAAATACTGACGAGAGCTTTAACTACGAGAATACCAGTTCAAAGAAGTGAATTGAGGAGTTCTTTCACATGGAATCGCCGGAGTTGAGGCTGCACCGCTCGTCTCAGTATTATCACGGCTCTCCAAATGCTGAGATTTTCGAATACAAAAGAAGTGAAAATCTATCGATAGTCCAGAACTATCGATATTTCGATTGTGACTATCGCCCATCCCTATGTTGTATTCAGTTGTGCTTCCCAACTAAGAACCGAATTTCGTATTGAAGGCACCCACAACTATCGAATAGCGATGTTATTGCTCGAAGGTAGTATTAACAGTAACGGAAAAGACGCGTTCTATGCAGATGGGTGATGTGTACAGTAAAATAATAAACCATTGTGTAATATGCACCTTTGGAATCGACAAAAGAAAAAATCATCCCCCAACCCTTCTCAAAATTTGTTGGTTTATGTTTCAAGGTACGTAGAACTTAAAAATCGAATAAAAACGCTGCAAATTATTAAACAAAGGTTTATCACTGTTCTACATAGATCACTCGTCTGCAAAGAACTCGGCTTTACCATTGTCTCCACCTGCCTACCACGTACCTACAGCGGTCGTATTTCGGTCAGCTTTAATTTGAAGGGAGATTAGGCCTCTTCAGCGATTCACACTCGTGTTTCTGATTTATCGTGCGTTCAACCCTTAAGTTCTCGTAAGGAGCGTGTTTTCTCGAATGTAGCTCTATAGAATGAAAATCGGTCGGTTCCAAAGAAAACACTGTAATATTATTTTAAGTTATCAGAGAAAACAGTATGATTTCGGGATCCCCTAGTGGAGTCAACTCGTATTTCTAGTTTAAATCTCCCTAAATGATCCCCAGTCCAAAAACGGAGGGTAATCAAATGTCTTGCTGAAATAACGAACTAAGTACCGTAGACTGGGGTGATAGTGATCAATTTCTACAGTTTTTCCTTAAAAACTACCAGTGTAATAATTTTTAAAAAACTGAAAAAAATAGTTTATATTCTCCCACATCTTACAAACGGTATCCTATATCAAACTTTGAAATTTTGTTGAATTAAGCTCATTTAAAAAAATAATTAAATTCATCAGTATCACCCCCCACATAGGGGGTGATAGTGATCACTAATTTAAAATCGAACTTAAACATATTAAAAACAATTACAAACAATTAAACAATTAAAAATTGTTTTTTAGTACCCTGAGGTAAAGAAAAACCCACTAACAACTCATTTCAGAACAATTTTTATTGGAAAACTAATGAAAACCAACTCTTTACTTATAAAAATCAGAATAAAGCCAAAATTCAAGACTCGTAATATCCTCTTCAGTATTTATTATTATAATGAGACCATTTGTGGCACATGATTGGTAACTGACAAGAAACAACTTATTTTAAAGCACTTGTTACCAAAAATAATGATGGACCAATCACTTTTGATAGTTTCGGGGCATTTCGGCCGTGATCACTATCACCCCCTGAAAATGATTTGTTTTTGTTTCTAACAGATAACCAACTGTAGTAACATGGAAAAAAAAACTAATTGCAGATATGTCATGCTTACCTCTAGTAGAAACAAAATATTTTCGCTAGAACTTCATCACACAACACCCGACACCGGCACAACAGAAGTTACAATCACAATGTCAGCTGGGCCCGATTTTGAGATTTGTTTATTTCCTTATCAGCTACCATGGTAACCTAGACTTTCGGGCGGGAACGATATCCCCCCAGAGAAAACATTGCTACGAACACATAACACCACCTAACTTTCCATTTAGGACTGTGTGGAGCGCTGCAATCGCATGCAAATAAAAAAAGGCTTGTTGATCAGTATCACCCCAGCATATCAGTATCACCCCAGTCCACGGTATCTGATTTTTTTCATTTTTTTAATACCAAATTTAGTGTACACCGAAACACCGAACATTTTGGATACAAATCACCCTGTTACTGAAGTAACCTGTTATTTCTCAGTAGCTGCTTCACGGGAACCTGTTACCGGAAAATAACATGTCAGATCTCCTCAGGGATTCCCTCGGTTGGAGGGTGGCGCGTTTGAACCTCCCGCGAGTGACGGCGGAAAGTCAAATATTTCCAGTCTGTTCCGCCTGCTCGGTATGCTCTGCCTGCTCAGTCCTTTCAGACGCCCCCGCCGAGTCTCACTTGATCCGTGAAAAGAGAAATAGTCGGAAAGGAATCCGACGACGAAGCCGCAAGCGGAGGGCGAGTCGACCGTGAAATATCGCCAAGTGGACCGTGAGCCCCGCGGCGCGAGTGGGAGCCCCCCCTCCTCCCCAGACCCGGCAAGTGGGAACCCCCGACTCACCATCTGAACGGAAAAGCCTTTTCATCCCCCAACTTTCTTGCTTCCTCCGTCGTCAGCTCCTATTGATCTACAGGGCGGGGGGGGGGGCTATGCGGAGATTCCGGAATGCCTATTTCCCCTTTCTGAACGGCAGGCGCTCCTGGGTGATGGCTGCGGGAAACGTAGGAACACCTATTGTGATTTCTCAGATGGAATTTACGTCGTCTGAATCACCCACTCAATTTTCTTCTAAATACACATTCCTCCTGCGGAGCTCGGAGGGGCTGAGAGCGCCCAGGCGTTCCTAATCTATTCACCACTTCACATCTCAGCAGTACGCGCGAGCAACCTGTCTTGCCACAGGACCGCCCTGCAAGTGGAGCTCTGCTAGAATATTCAGGGAATCTACCAGAGATCTCTACACCAGAGATGGGCGTAATCATAATCCTAATTACGATAACGATTATAATCATACGAAAATTGTATGCGAAAATCTTATCGTATCGCATCGTATTCGTAGGATTACAGTCGTATTTTTAGGGTCATCAAAGGAACGCAGGACGTCAAAACTGTCCTATTACTAGTAATAGATTGACGTCCTGCCTGCCATTAATGCCCCCTAAAAATACTACCGTAATCATACGATTTTCTTACGATTACAGCTGGGAATTCCCCAAGCGCCTAGTGGTGGACATTTTACAGGGTGGAAAATGGAAATAATTCGAATTCTAACTAATTTTGACTGCTAAAAAGTTAATTTTTCGGAAAAAAACTTTATTTTCAATAATGAACCTTTGGAATCGACCAAGAAGAAAATTTTTTAACACCCCCTCAAAATTTGATGGTTTACGTTTCATGGTTCGTAAAATCCAAAAATCGAATAAAAATTTGGCCGTCCGTACGCCTTACGCGGCACTTTTGCCACTTAGCATTGACCGATTTTGATGAAATTTGGTATGTAGGCTCCATTTGGGGTCTAGTTGTGCCCCGAAGATTTTGGTTGATGTAGGTCACTTCTAAGAGTTCAAAGACTCCTACCCCATGCTAATCGGATCATAGGTGTTCATCAGGCGGGGTTCATGAAGGGCAAAAGTACTATCGACCAGATATTCTCTTTGCGGATGCTGCTTGAAAGGGCAAGGGAATATAAACTGCAGACGCATCACTTGTTTATAGACTTCAAGTCCGCTTATGACAATGTCCTGAGAGAAGAGCTCTACAAAGGTCTCCTAGAGATGGAAGTCCCACCTAAATTAGTAAGCCTAATCAGGATGACCATGAAGGAAATAACCTGTGTCGTGCGGGTGCAGTCCGACTGCTCCGATCAGTTTAGCACACACAGAGGCCTCAGGCAGGGGGATGGATTGGCGTGCCTTCTCTTCAACATGGCATTGGAGAGGGCAGTAAAAAAGTCCAAAATACAGGTTGGCGGCACAATTGCCAACCGGTCAGTGCAACTGCTGACCTATGCAGACGATATAGACCTTGTGGGTCGTTCACTAGGAGCGATAAGAGAGGCATATGGGGATTTGGTCAGAGAAGCAACTGCCATGGGACTTGAGATAAACCAGCACAAGACAAAGTACATGCGAACCAATGCTCCAGTAAACCATGACCAAAGTATTAGCATCGGTGAACACAGATTTGAGTGGGTCGACGAATTCATATATCTGGGAACCCAAATCAATGCAGATAATCGAATGAAACCCGAAATAAGAAGAAGAATCCTTGCAGCAAACCGAGCATATTTTGGTCTCCTGAAGCACATGAAGAGCAGACTCCTCACTCGTTGTACTAAGCTGCGACTGTACAAAACGCTAATTAGACCTGTGCTGAATGAATGAATGAATGAATGAATGAATAAATGCGTTTATTCCAATAAGACATAAAGTACATCGTATCAAGTTACAACTTTTATGGAATGTACCCCTCATCCATAGGGCGAACCCTGTGCGGCAAGGGGGAGTCGATAATATACTGATATTAATTTGTCCTTCTTCAGATGGAGCTCGTTGTCTCGATAATATTGGCAAGATCAACACAAAAATTTAGTATAATAATTACACCTCAGTGCTAGAACAAAATCAGTCTTAACTTCAAGGAGAAAACTTAAGTAGAATAAAATCAAAGGAAAATTCACTTCACAGAAAAAAGACGAAGTAGAAGAGAAAGTGTGAATAATATAAACGTCATTGGTTTGCAATTAGCCTAGTTCACATACATGCTAGTCAGTAAGTTATGGCAGTTATCCAAACCTTCCGAAATCAACCAAGAAAAAATTTTCTTTTTATAATCAGATCGGGTATATTTTGTAACTTCTCTTAATTTCTCCGGCAGACTTCGCACCAAAAAGGGCAGGCTGTAAAAAATGTGCTTTGAAGTACTCCAGAGTCGTGTTTTTGGCGCTGGAACGACAGCTTGCGACGTTAATCGAAAAGCATACGGCGTGTATTTTGAAAAGTCAAAGAGGTCCGGATGTTTATGATAAAAGGCAAGAGATGACTTGAGATACAGTTGGTGGATTGAGAACACGCGAACACAGTTAAATAAATCGACAGTTGGAAATCGACGAGGTTTTTTTGCAATAATCTTTAGTATGGATTTCTGGATTATATTTAGTGGGTTAATAACCGTTGTCCCAGCCCCTCCCCAAGCTATAATCCCAAAGCCAATAATGCTCTGTACAAGAGCTTTATATACAATGATTAGACTTTCCATCGGAAGGCACCCACGGAGGTTATAAAATAAATGAATGAACTTTTGGAGTTTGTCAATAAGCGCAGAAATATGATATTCCCATTTGAGGTCTTCATCGATAATTATCCCTAGGTATCTTGTGGAGCAGACACGGTCGAGCGCAGGACATGAGCAGACCCAGGAATCGCACAACCCATCGACACCGCAACTGTGGAGCTTTATTGCGTTGGAGTTTATTGCTAACATACGGATCAGAGTGCTGGACACTCTCCGTGCATGACGAGGCAGCGCTGCAGCGGTTTGAGCGTAGTGTTCTGCGAAGGATTTTTGGAGCCGTACGAGATGGACCGATCTGGAGGAAACGAACCAACCGCGAAATAATGCTGCTATACGGGGAAAGAGACGTGGTTCACTTCATTCGGATTGGTCGGCTTCGTTGGGCCGGGCATGTGGTTCGTATGGACCAACAGCAGATTCCTAAAAGAATGATGAACGAGGAGCTTCATCGGACTCGACGGTTGGGAAGGCCGAGGTTGAGATGGCTCGATGGCGTGGCACAGGATGCTCGCAGCATTCTGGGTGTACGCGACTGGAAGACGACTGCGCTGAACCGAGACGCATGGAAGAAACTGTTGAAGGAGGCCATGATCCCACGAGGATTGTAGCGCCAATAAAGAAGAAGACTTCTAAGAGTTCCAAAATCAATTTTGAAATTTTCAAAACGCCCTAACTCAAAAATTTTCAATATAAAGGTATTGTTTTCCCTTCAAATTAAGATTCTATAGAATTTTTAGAATTTTTTGAGACCACCCGGAGCTCTGTAGGACAAACCGTTCGCTCCCTACGAGAATTTAAAGTTTGGACGTACGATAAATCAGAAACACGAGTGTGAATCGCAAAAGAGGCCTAATCTCCGTTCAAATTAAAGCTGACCGAAATGCGATCGATGTTTTTCTTCATGTTGGATGGTTGGGGGCTTTGTAGACGAGTGATCTATATAGGAAAATACCTAATAAACCATTGTGTAATAATTTGCAGCGTTTTTACGAATTCCACTGAAAATCATAATTTTCTTATGATTCTATAAGCACTGGTAAGCGTTTCGAATTTTGATTGATTACTTTGACAAAGTCACGCCATAAATATGTCCAGAGTTTGGGAGAAAATCATTTAAAAAAGTATGATTTCCAGGGAAAATTGTATAAATAAATCGATTTTTAGGGAAATCATAGAAAAACGCTGCAAATTATTACACAATGGTTTGTTAGGTATTTTTCTATATAGATCACTCGTCTGCAAAGCCACCAACCATCCAACAAGGAGAAAAACATCGATCGCATTTCGGTCAGCTAAAATTTGAACGGAGATTAGGCCTCTTTTGCGATTCACACTCGAGTTTATGATTTATCATACGTCCAACCCTTAAATTCTCGTAGGGAGCGAACGGTTTGTCCTACAGGGCTCCGGGTGGTCTCAAAAAATTCTAAAAATTCTATAGAATCTTAAATTGAAGGAAAAACAATACCTTTATATCGAGATTTTTTGAGTTAGGGCGTTTTAAAAATTTCAAAATTCATTTTGGAACCCTTAGGAGTGACCTACGTCAACCAAAATCCTCGGGGCACAACTAGACCCCAAATGGAGCCTACATACCGAATTTCATCAAAATCGGTCAAAGCTAAGTGGCAAAAGTGCCGCGTACGGCGGACGGACGGCCAAATTTTTATTCGATTTTCGGATTCTACGTACCTTGAAACGTAAACCATCAAATTTTGAGGGGGTGTTAAAAATGTTTTCTTCTTGGTCGATTCCAAAGGTTCATTATTGAAAATAATAAACCAAAATCTTAAAATCGTATTCAAAATACGAAAAAGGGGGACAATTGTACTGAAAGTGTGATTACGATTGTATTCGTATTCATAATCATAAAATCGCGGATATGATTTGCGTTCTTAATCGTATTTATGAATAAGAATTCGCCCATCTCTGCCATTTGGGGTCTAGTTGCGCCTCCAACATTCTGGTTGATGTAAGTCACTTCTAAGGGTTCAAAATAAAGTTTGAAATCTGAAAACGCCCTAACTCAAAAAATGTTGATGTAAAGGTATTGTTTTTCCATCAATTTAAGATAGTATAGAATTTTTAGAATTTTTTGAGACCTCGCGGAGCTCTGTAGGACAAACCGTTCGGTCCCTACGAGAATTTAAGGGATTTACGTACGATAAATCAGAAACACGAGTGTGAATCGCAAAAGAGGTCTAATCTCCGTTCAAATTATAGCTGACCGAAATGTTTTTCTTCATGTTGGTTTGTGGCAAAGCCGTGTTCTTTGCAGACGAGTGATCTATATAGAAAAATATTAAACCTTTGTGTAATAATTTGCACCGGTTTTTTTAACCAGTATTAAAATGCTTCTATTTGACCAAACGAGGTTTCGCTGCATGGTGCACTCTCGGGGGTTGTTGGTGTATTGTATGCATATGCGGTGTTTGGTAGCCTCTCGTATCTGAAGCCCCCTTCTGTAACAAGCCAACTGAACACTGAACACTTTTTACGTGATTCCCAGTTGAAATCTTTAACTGGAAATGTTGATGACCTTCACTATCAACAATCTGATGATACATGGTTGCATGGTAGGCCGTTCATTAGGCGTTCGGCTGATGTATTGCGGGGAAGAAGAGTCGTATATTCAGGGGTGGGGTCTGGTGTAGACTTGGCGACGCTAGACAGACTCAGATCGATCCTGGAGCTTCCACACTCGCCGTCAGGAATCACTCGTAGAAGATCCAGGAAAACAGGGAGCGGAGGATCCGTTATTGTTTATACGATTCGCTTCATCCTTTCTTTATTTTCAATGATCAATACAAAACCTCGTGCAGATTCGGAAGACAGCTGGTGAGAGTGAAACCGAAGGTGATGAACACGTTCTGGGTCAGTTCAACTCGTAGGGGGGGGGGGGGTAGAGGTAATCAATACAACTTCAAAATAGCTGGTAAAAAATAAACAAACGACGCGCCATGACTGTTAAATTTACCTGCACCGCCATCACACAGCATTGAAAAGGCTTGAATTTGTTTCGAATAATCAAAGCGCAACACAGTAGGGATGGGTATCATTACAAAAGTATTGATATTGTATCGTATCCGAGTATCGATATCCCAAGTATCGTAGGGCATGAGTATCGATATTTTAAAATATCGAGTATCGATACTTTAGTTTCACAAACTATCAATATCATACAATTTTCTCAAGAAAAATAATTTTTTCAACAACTTTTATTCATTTTTCACTGTTATGAGTCCAAGCAGAGTGATTTTGGTTTATTATTTTCAATAATGAACCTTTGGAATCGACCAAGAAAAAAAAAATTTTAACACCCCCTCAAAATTTGATGGTTTACGTTTCAAGGTACGTAGAATCCAAAAATCGAATAAAACGCTGCAAATTATTACACAACGGTTTATTATTTTTATATAGATCACTCGTCTACAAAATCACCAACCATCCAATATGAAAAAAAAAAAATAAAAAAAAATAAAAAAAAATGAAAAAAATAAATAAATAAAAATCACCAACTATTGATTGCATTTCGGTCAGCTCTAATTTGAGCGGAGATTAGGCCTCTTTTGCGATTCACACTCGTGTTTTGATTTATATATATATATATATTTCATTATAAACCCTTAAATTTTCGTAGGGAGCGAACGGTTTGTCCTACAGAGCTCCGCGTGGTCTCAAAAAATTCTAAAAATTCTATAGAATCTTAATTTGAAGGAAAAACAATACCTTTATATCGAAATTTTTTGAGTTAGGGCGTTTTCAAAATTTCAAAATTGATTTTGGAACCCTTAGGAGTGACCTACATCAACCAAAAGCTTCGGGGCACAACTAGACCCCAAATGGAGCCTACATACCAAATTTCATCAAAATCGGTCAATGCTAAGTGGCAAAAGTGCCGCGTACGGCGTACGGCGGACGGACGGCCAAATTTTTATTCGATTTTTGGATTCTACGTACCTTGAAACGTAAACCATCAAATTTTGAGGGGGTGTTAAAATTTTTTTTTTCTTGGTCGATTCCAAAGGTTCATTATTGAAAATGATAAACCAAAATTTGGCCGTCCGTCCGCCGTACGCCGTACGCGGCACTTTTGCCACTTAGCATTGACCGATTTTGATGAAATTTGGTATGTAGGCTCCATTTGGGGTCTAGTTGTGCCCCGAAGCTTTTGGTTGATGTAGGTCACTCCTAAGGGTTCCAAAATCAATTTTGAAATTTTGAAAACGCCCTAACTCAAAAAATTTCGATATAAAGGTATTGTTTTTCCTTCAATTTTGGATTCTATGGATTTTTTAAAATTTTTTGAGACCACGCGGAGCTCTGTAGGACAAACCGTTCGCTCCCTACGTAAATTTAAGGGTTTATATTGAAATATATATATATATAAATCAAAACACGAGTGTGAATCGCAAAAGAGGCCTAATCTCCGTTCAAATTAGAGCTGACCGAAAAGCGATCGATGGTTGGTGATTTTGATTTTTTTTTTAAATTTTTTTTTTTTTTTTTCTATTTTGTTTTTTATTCATTTATTTATTTATTTTTTTTTTTGATTTTTTTCTTCATATTGGATGGTTGGTGATTTTGTAGACGAGTGATCTATATAAAAATAATAAACCGTTGTGTAATAATTTGCAGCGTTCTTCTTCATTTTTTAGCCATTATGTTGAATTTTCCGCGAGAACAGTATCGATATTTAAAAATATCGGATCCAAAGTATCGATATCCAAAAATATCGGATAGTGCAGTATCGATACTAAAATATCGAGTATCGGTACGAAAGTATCGATATTTTGAAATATCGAGTATCGATACCCATCCCTACAACACAGAGTACGTGTCCCCGTGTTAAGCGGGTTAAGACGTTTTGATGTTTTGAAAAAAGGATACGATCTACCAGTTATGAACGGCAATATTCTTATCACCAGTATTTTTTTTTTTTTTTTTTTTTTTAACATGGATATGTCTTAGTTCTGGGGGTCATTCCAAAATTTTCGACACACAAAACAATGCAACTTTTTTTTCTGATGCTGAACGCAGGAAGCTGAAATTTGAGAGGCAGGGTCAATCGATACATACTTCTATACATCATCAAAGTTGATGATCACTGATGATTCACTCTACATTCCTGCACGGAAAAACCTCAAGTATTGTGCTTATTTCGTCTGTTTCTCATTGATTCCATCTTCACGAAATTATGTTTATGTCGAATAATATTTCAATAACATAATTAATTCTTTTCTAAATAGTTTTTCATAACGTTTTTCGTGGTTCTCTCCTCTTTTTCTCTTCTTTCATTACACTCCCCCCCCCCTTCCGTCACCAATTCACCTCCCCACGGCCCTGTACTGCAACTAATTTTCTGTGCTCGTAGGTGCTGGCATGGACTAATGCTTGTTGAACTTAAAAGTATCGAGGGTGAGGTTATGCAAATTGAGGTGCGTGAATTATTTTAATTTCAGCATGCAGATTTCGTGGGTGAAACAGGAGGTCATTATCATTCTGTTAAGGGCTGCGGGGGCTTAGGCCCCGAGGAAAAGGGCTCATAAACTTTGATCGCTTCCAGGGACCTCAAGTCGGGCTTCGAAAAGCTCCGGGAGGCAAGTTCGCCTTGAAACTTTTGCCTCCTTGGGCGATGAGACTTCCCTCTGGACCGTTAAGGCCCTTTTCTTACCTTGAACCGAACACCCCCAAAACCGCCGAAGGGACTCTTTGAAGGGTTCCAAAAGGCCCACCAAAAGGGTTTTCGGGGGCGAATAGACAGTGGAAGGGTTCGGCGCAATTTCGCGGGATTATCCCAGCATCTCCCCTCGTCCTGTAATCTCCTTAAAAACTTCCTTCCTTAGTCGGGATCACTCGGATCCGCCCTGTCGCTGAGGACCGTCTCCGTCGGATATCAAGGGCTCAGATGGGCGGCTCTGGGCGGAACAAAGGGCTATATACCGTCCTTTGACAACGGTAACCCTCCCTTGAACTGGCCCTTCACAGACTATTTTATGAGCCATCAAACTGTAATCGAGGGAGCCCCCGGATTTATTTTAAACGGCCGTTGGCTCGTGGTGGTCGTGTGAGGGAGACTCCACACCCATCACTAGCTCTTATTACTACACGAGCTTTTCCTAATTTTACAGGACATTAACTTTCTCTTTTAATCCCGTCCTATCGGAAGAGAAGCTTCCCCTTTCACATCCCTCTCTACATCCTCATCTCCAATCCTACTTCTCCATCCCAGTCAATAACACAGCTTACTGATTGGAAAAATTAACTTACAATGTACAATCTATAGTAACATGTGAATACCTTGTGTTGGAGGCCTCGAGCACTACTTTATGGGTTCCCTCATGGATGCAGTGATGGACAGTTTCAAGAGTTGAATACTAACATACGAGACTGCCTAAGGAATGCGAATGAAAGAAATCACATCAGGAGCTGCCTAGGCATCAGTGTTGGGCCTTCATCGGTAGAACGCATCATACGATGGTGTCCTTCGAATGGAAATACATGAAGACTGCTTCCTTGTAGGATATTCCGATGGAGTAGCATCAGTAGTAGGTACTGGCAAGGACAATAGATTCAGCCCAAACCAAGCTGGAGCTGATAATGTCACCAGTAGTGGATTGGATGGAAGAAGCCTGGCACTAGCTGCTACAAAGACGGGGGTAGTCATCTTCACGCGTAAGCGATTAACAAACTTTACCTCAATTAGGATGGAAAACGCTGAAATAATAACTAAACCAGCAGCCAAATGTTTAGGAGTCATGTTGGACACCAAGATCACTCTAAGTGATCACAAAATAAGAAGTACAGATAGAGCAGCACGAAAAAAAAGCTGCTCTTGGTTACCATATATAAGGAACATTTAAATGGCCCTAAACCATGCAAGAGACTCCTGATGATGAAGGTTGTGCAGTCAATTCTTTAGTATGGAGCGGAAGTGTGGACAGAAGAGTCGAATATGGCTCACCTCTGACAGAGACTAGTAGCTGTGCAGTGGAAAGGAGCTCTACAAACTGGGAGCGCTTACCGAACTAGACTAGGGACCGGCTATCATTGAAAGAATGTTGTCATGTTTACGTGTCGGCGGGTGAAGGAGACGACCTTCTCGCTGGGGCTGCTGAGTTTTCTTTAGTGCCTACTCAACGGAGAGATGGTCCCTAGCCCTAGACTTTATGTACTGTCGCCCCGGCGTCTTTCGACCTAACGCTGGGCAGAGTGAATGGAGATTGACTCGCCTGTAGTCTCCGGCATCGGTAAAGACAGACCGTTAATCAACAGGATATTTACCTAATGAACCTAGTTGATGCGAGGAGAGCTTCAAGGAAGATTGGCTGCAGAAACCGGGGACTCCGCAGTTACTCTAGCTTGAAGCGAAGGAGGCGAGATTGATGTAAAGAACAAGTCGATCGAGGGGAGTAGACTGCCTGATGGAGCATACCGAATGAGTATTTTATACTCTATGTAGTATTTCCTAGAGGGGATAGAGTGGAGGAAGGGTGACGTCATTCTGACGTGTTTCCCTTCACACCCCACCTGTCCCTTAAGGGGTGACTGGCTCAGGTAGCTCTGTACATCTTCGGTTTATTGGAGAACTAGTTAATGTACAATGTGGGTCGTAACAAATGTCATACTCATTCAGCTGATTGTTTCGACAAGGAAAAGAATCTTTGACAAAAACAATGAAGGAGTCAGGTGCTGCGTAGCCAATGAAGAAAGAGAGAGAACGGGAGAGTCACATGAGAGAACAAAGGGAACAGAACTGCACAGCTCGGGCCCAATATTCAGACATGGATGGACAGAAAGCCTGTCGAAGGACATGTTTTATACATTCCTGCATAAAATATAGATTCATCTGCGTCAACATCTTTGCACTTCCTGAACTGACGAGAAGATGATGTTCTACACACTTTTTTCGAATGCACAAAATGGGAGGCTGAAAGAAATCAGCTGCCGACAGAACTGGAGTTAACAACCCAAATTTCAACACCAGAACCTGTTGTCACCAAGATTCTGGAAAGTGAAAATAACTGGAGTCTTGTAACAAATTACAAGCAGAGCACTCTAGAAGTGAAGATGTGGCTAGAACGAAAGAGAGTTTAAAAAGCTAGCTTTTTAGCTAAATGTTTTGTTTGGATTTTGAACTAATAAGTAATTAAAAACCAATTTCAGCCTGAACTTTTCAGGTGGATACTGCGCATGCGCGGGTTTAAACTAGTGTGGACCTACTGTATTAGTGCATTTATTGTGACGATGATTCGGATAGTTGGCAATATAACTGAGTCAACTAATCTTGAGAAACTTTGAAGTTTTGGCAGCAGCCCCTCGTTCAGTCGAAGTATATCATAATATTACAGGTATCAGCATGAACTTTTCCTATAAATGAACAGTGAAAAAGAAATCTCTGAGAGTTCTATCAATGCGAAACGCTAGGTAAATAATTCGATTCAAGAGGAGAGATATACTGTGTTATGGGAGAGGCAGTTTTCCGGATTAACCATGAGCAAAAAAGTTGAGGTACATTGAGCTCTAAATGCGATAATATTATATCCTATATCCTCTGGAGTTATGTCTGATTACGCACATAAACCATCAAGACTCACAGAAGAATTTAGGTGAAGAGAGGAGCTGTACTGTAACACACGACGATGAAAAACTGTCACGAGAGAAAAAGAGAGATGCAAAAGAAAGGGGAAATACAACGAGATACGATAACTGCTTGACAGGAGGGTATCATGAATAGTCGAGAGAAAAAACTTACTTGTCGCCCGCAGGTCTCGTCTGGACATGTGAAGCTAGTCTGAGGTCACGCAGGCCATTGGCCCAATGGCCAAAATAATTTTTCATCTCAATTTTGTAAACGCACCTCATCTCCAAAAATAAGAGTTTTGTCACTACAACGATGCAAATTACCACCGTGTATTGCTTCTCTGTACAGACCACCCATCAGCAAGTCGTGTACCTTATTTAGCCTTTCACCCGATGACTGTTGACAATTGGAAATAAGGGTGAGAGGAAACTCAAGAGTGGGGGTGCCTAACGGATTAAGGCCGTTAAGGTGGCTTATCCTTGTTGATATAGGACTTTCTGTATCGTAAAATACAAGAAAATATGTTGGAGTCACGACACGGTGCATAGTGGATAATCACAGCTTAAATATCCAAGTATACATCACTATCCCCTAAATTTGATGATCACGATGATATTTGCAGGGAATCACCAGTCCCAACCACGCAATCCTTGATAATTTCATAGAATTTGGTTGAAAACTTGTGACAAAGCGTTCAGTTGCTCTAACACCTGATTCGTGATTTGAAGGAACGATTACTTTTGTTCCATCGCATAGCGACTCAAGGACTCGAATTCCTCCCCAGTCTTATTCCTGACATCGATCTGCAATACTTACTTTCATACAAAATCATTTCCCTCACCCTCGTGGTTCAAATCCGAACATCTAATAAGTATTGATCTATTGGTTCTTCTTCTCCCCCAACACATAGACAGGAGCCTCATTGATTATAGGATAACATAAACATCTTTCTTTTCTATATTTTCTCATTAATACTTGTGTTCATCATCCTATTTCCTCGGTTTCCTCGATGGAAATCCACCAATTCAATTGCCCCCCCCCCCCCCACCCACCAGAACTATTACGTTTCTAACTGATTGCTACCCTCCACGTAATCAACCAATATGCCAATCTAGATGGAATATCCGTAAGCCAGTTTCAATTAGTACGTCACATACATAAAGGGTACTCGAAAAATCCTTGAAATGTCCAGGTTGCTTTAGAATTGAGCAACAAAAACAACAAATCAACCCCTCTCTAAGTGTGAAGTTCGTTGCCTGAAAATTTTGGTTACTGTAAGTCACTTCAAAAAGCTTAAAAACGTCCAATATTATTACGATTCCCTCCTAGATATTTAACAAACTAGACTTAACAATAAAAGCAGAAGGTAGGATGTATTTCAAGCTAACGAATAGGAAAGCTAGAAGGTATCCAGCTTTAAGTTGGGCCAACAAGTAGATAGTGACCTATCTGTAATTTATTGCTTCCGAGTCTACCAAGGTAGCGGAAGCTTTGTTTTCACTTTTCAAGGACGAAAGAAAAAGTTCTCCAAAATCAAAATTTTCACTCGCGTTTTGCGTTTTAGACCTTTCTGAACAATTTTGGTTCCGTGTCTGTCTGTCTGTCCGTCTGTCATCAATTCCTTGTAACGCGCATAACTATACGAAGTTATTGTCCGATTTCGATGAAATTTTCAGGGATTGTGTGGGTTGGTGTGTAGTCGGTCCCCTATGAAAATCATCATCCTCGGACTGATACAAGCGACTGCGCATGCGCAAACGTGAATTCCTTGTAACGGCCATAACTTCTACATTTTCCATCCGATTTCAATGAAATTTTCAGGGATGTTACAGATTAGTATTTACATGGTCCCCTTTGAAAATCACCACCTTCGGACTGATAGTAGCCACTGCGCATGCGCAAACGTGAATTTCCTTGTAACGGCCATAATTTCTACATTTTCCATCCGATTTCAATGAAATTTTCAGGGATATTACAGAGTAGTGTTTAGATGGTCCCCTATGAAAATCATAGAGAATTGTTCTTCATAGAGGGATTTATTCATACAGGGATGGTCTCCTGTGAGAATCTCAAAGCTTATTCATGATAAGTTCAATAGCACTAAGTCTTGATTTGAGCTCCAGGGGTCGCGGGTTCGAATCCCAGCCGAGGCTTATAATTTTTTTGATCCAATCACACATCTACTCACTGGGGGCGTCGGTGGTCTAGTGGACAGTGTACCCGACTGCGGTGATAAGATAAGAACCGTCTTGCGGGGACGCGCGTTCGAGTCTGGTCGCCAGCAGAAAGTTTTCTGTCTGTTAGACGATCGGAAATCTCTCGTTCCAACCCAGGGCGGTGATGTTTGGGAAGCCA
Source organism: Apolygus lucorum (assembly GCA_009739505.2). Classification (NCBI taxonomy): domain Eukaryota; kingdom Metazoa; phylum Arthropoda; class Insecta; order Hemiptera; family Miridae; genus Apolygus; species Apolygus lucorum. Next base: position 2,497,570 of record CM019176.2, on the reverse strand, counting down.
TGAGCGAAATCATCAGAACAAATTCTGATCTCCCCTTAGGGAGACAGCTGATGATGTCCGCGACGCCAAGAATGGCATTCGGACGAAAATTCAACCTGAAATGGTTGCTTACTTTACTTTACTTTACGTTACATCTACTCACTTAATTTTTCATCCGAATTTGATGACATTTTCTAGGATTGTCCAGATTAGCGTGTAGATGGTCCCCTATGAGGGTAGTAAAAGGTACTTAGAGATTGGTGTTTTGAGATTAACTACTATGCATCGGATCATCTATACAGTCGGGTTATGGATACGAGGAAGCTATGTGCTACACCCACTTGGCAGACGTTTTTTCTTTCATCTCTAGTTGGTTTTTGTGTTTTTATTTTTGGGAGTGAATAGCTGAGCCCGATCCCCGGTCAATTGACCCCAGAACTTTCAATCTTCAGTCCTGTAAACAGCCAGAAAACATCATAACTTAGCCGATTCCACATCCAATCATCAGATCAAATGATTTTTTGATTTATTATTTTTTAATTTCAAATGCTGATTCCTAATAGACCTTCCTTAGTATATTTTAGAATTGAATGAGACCACTCAGAGGTATAGAGAAAAATAATAAACCTTTGTTTTGTTTTTTGTAGCGTTTTTTACCAAACGTGATTCCAAGTTTTTGGTCAAAAAGAGTGAATCTCTGAACGTGATGTTGCAATATTGTGTGTCTCGTACATCTCAGCCAACGTAGATTTATTCCCTGTTTAAAATACCTTCCAAGTGACAAGCGAACTTGAGGGAAGAGGGAGCGAAGTGGGAGATTCAAATGCAATTTGTCGAGTTTGGCCAAACATTGCGGAGACGCATTAAGTCACTCACCCTCCGCCAGGGGCGCTTGAGAGCCCACATTCATCCGGAGTAACAATTCCTACCGATTGGACTTTCAAATGGTCTCCCCTCGGCGGTCTGGTGGATCTCAGCCGGTTTCTGGGGCTGAGAAGACGGTATAACTTATTTCCCTTCCTCCCAGCGTTTTCGTTTCCCGCCCGCATTTGTGAGAAAAGCGGTTTTGCAGAGCCCGGAAGAGGTGTTTTGCCGAGAGGAAAACGGCGAATTGACACCTGGGAGCCCTTTGGGTCTCGGATTCCAGCTTATCCGCCTGTATTGGAGTCCGGATTCACCGAGAGGAATTGGAATTTGGGGGAAATAGGGGTCCTTTTCACGAGAAGAAACATGGCAACGGACACGGACTATTTCTGAGATATTGAGGGCTTGGTTCAAAGAATGGAAGAATATAAACCACTGTTATAGTCCAATCCAAAGGCGGCCTTTGTGAGATTTTCCTGAGACAGATCCTCATACCTTAAAGAACCATTTCAACAGGAAATCGCTAACACGCCTATTCCCTCTATCCAAGGGTCTAAGTTGTTTACCGCCGAACCAAGACCGTCAATTTTCGATCATTTTTGGTTTTCATCGTTCGCTTTGATTTTAATTTATGTTATTGATTTGATCACTTATGGTCATATATCCACTTTAACCAAAAGTTGTTTTAAAATAAATGAAAAAAAACAAAGCTTCCGCTACCTTGGTTGACTCGGAAGCAAAAATTTTCAAGTAATCCACCTTGAGCATTTCAAATGAGTTTTTGTCTCTCCTGGAAAGTAGCTAAAATGCAGTTGTGCCTGTTGCTCTGACATCGACGATATGGCGCACGGAAGGACTATTTTTAATCGATTTCGAATTATATGTATTTTACGACGCAAAATAAGTCATGTTTACGGTCGGAGGGGTTTAAAAATTTGATGTTCACAGTTTGGTTTCGAGTCTACCGAGTTAGCGGAAGTGTTATTTTCACTTTTCATAACTGTAAGAAGATTGTGTTGCTACTCCTGCACCAATCCGAGCAGGAGTAGCACAAGGGAGTGTATGGGGTCCTTTTTTATATTCCATATACACGAGTGACATACCTCATGAGATCAACGAAGGGTTCTGTGGTATATATGCTGACGATCTGGTATACTCTGTATCTCACGAAGAGTCAGAAGTTGCAAACTACAACCTCCAACAAATGATCGATACTTTGGGACAATGGTGCACCAAATGGAGGGTAAAAATAAATAGTGAAAAGTCTAGCATCGTAACATATACATACAAGAGAAAGTTCAATGCTCCTGCTCTACAATATAAAGGACAATTAATTTCGAACAAGACGTCTCACAAATATCTTGGAGTGATTTTAGACAAAACACTAACGTTCCACGATCACATAACCGAATTAATTGTGAAAGTCCGATTCAGAGTTAATCAGCTGAGATCCTTCCTAGATAGCCCCCATCTGTCTATACAAAATAAGCTAATAATGTATAAGACCCTTATCCGACCCATTTGGACGTACGCCCTGGCAGTTTGGGGAACCTGCTCCAGATCAGAGTTCAAGAGAATAGAGCAACAACAGCATAAAATCCTACAACGCCGGATAGTACGAGCCCCTCCTTTCGTGAGAAATGAAACGATATACAACGACCTCCAATTACAACCTCCAATCGACGTTCTGAATCAGCACTGCAACTCTTTCGTACAACGAAACACGGACCACTACAACCCCTTGATTGAAGAGGGATTTCAAGCTCCGGAAACCAGACGATTGACTCGCCCACGTCACATTATTGACATTGCCAATATATAGTACAACAGTTAACTGAACAGCCTTTCAATTGTTTTACTTAAGAATATTTAGATAATAAATTATCTCAACCATGTTTGTAGGTAATAGTATAAGAATGAGAGTATGGACACTTTTTCAATAAGGTACATTCTTGTTGTGTAATAGTCTTAAACAAAATGAACAATTACAAAAAAAAAGGAAGATTGTGCGGATTATAATTTACATGGTCCCCTATGAAAATCATCGCTCAGTTTGGCACATTGCACACGAGCATGTACTAATGTCATATTCGCATCAGATGACTTCCAACCAATTTCCATCCTCTCGATGCCTGCTGTGGTCTTCGACTACATTCTCTCATCGCGTCTTAAGCAGCGTATGGGCCCGTTGATTGAGGATCATCAGCACGGATTCCTTGGCGGCCGATCAGTGGTTACCAATCTTCTAACTTATTTGGCCTTTGTCTCAGACTGACTCGACATAGGTGGACAAGTCGATTCAATCTCTACTGACTTCGGCATGGCGTTCGATCGAGTAAACCACGAGCTACTTCTGCAAAAACTGCAGGCGTACGGATTCACCTCAGTATGTTTTCTGAGATGGATTATATTCTACCAACTATACCGTATCATCCGGCGTGCCTCAGGGGTCGAACTTGGGACCGCTGCTTTTTCCTTCTCTACATAGAGGACATAGTGAGGGTCGTCAAGCACTCTAACATTCTCACCTATGCCGATGACATAAAAGTTTTCAAGAACACAACTGACCTCTCCTCCCAACTGGATCTGCAAGAGGACCTCGAAAGTATATACCATTGGATTGCGCAAAACTGCCTGCCATTGAACATTAAGAAATGCCAAACAATAACCTTCTCACGCAAGCGCCTTCAGCTTGCCACTATAACATCCAGGGGTCAGTGCTCGAGCGTATCTCTGATATTCGTGACTTGGGCATCATTTTAGACTGCAAACTCACATTTGCTAGCCATATAAGGCAGGCAATATCCAAGGGTATGGGCATGCTGATCCGAAATTGCAAGCATCTCGTAAGCCTGGACGCTATGAGGCTCCTCTATCTCTCTTTGGTTCATCCTCACCTGGCATTTGGGAGTGAGATCTGGTCGCCTTCGCAGGAGAAATACATCTCAGGACTGGAGCGAGTCCAGTAGCTATTCCTGAGATATCTCTCATTCAGGGCATCAGGCCTCTATGTTTTTCGGGCCAGCTTCATTCCACTGTGTAGAAGATTTAACCCTACGCAGCTGGATGGACTTTCTTTCCTCCACAGACTACTTCACGGGTCGATTGATTCCCCCAGGTTCCTCTCTGCCGTACTTCGACTCAACAGCAGGTGCATCCAGATATTTCCTGTCTCCGCATGTCGCACCTCATCTCATTCCTCCACTTTCTCTGCCGGATCGTCCCAAGAATACAATAAACTGTCCAACTCCGCTCCAGATATTGACATTTTCTTTAACTCACACATTGTATTTAGAAACCTTGTATTATCCGTGCTAATGAAATTATACGATCTGTGATACTTTAACTGTGTTATGTCTATTTTTAATCATTATTATTTAATTTCATGTTTTCTAGTTTGTAGTTTCGACCTTTGATATACTGTTATAGGCCTTGTCCTGTTGTATTATCACCAAAATATACAAATACAAAAATACAAATCAAAAATCTTCTATATTGGCGTAAATCAGGATTTTTTCTTTTTTCTATTCCTACTTTATGGGAAATAACGTTTTATTCGGTGTTTAGATTCAGGCTGAGATTAAATTCATAAAAAGGATCTTTATTTATTAGAATATTGTAAACTTTCCCTTTAGGAACACAAAAAATGTCTCATCACAAGCTTAATCCCAAGTACGGATTGTTCCTTGACATCCGCTTCAAAGGAGCAGTGACTGAATCGACTGTCCATCTTCTCTTGTGGGTTCTTCGCGGTTTCATCCTTTTCTTCTTGTTTTTATCCGTCTTTTTCTTCTTCGTCTTTTTCTTCTTCGTCACCTCAAACTCCAAATCTCTGAGTTGATAATCCTTGTAATAGTCGCCGGTGGGGAAATTCTTGAAGTCCATTAAAGGAGGTTGATTGGGGTCCACGAGCGTTGGTTGCGAACCTTTATTTTGTGTTCCGGGCTTCTCGATTTGTCCTTTTTGTGATTTAATTGGTACCTTTCGACCGTCTCCTGCGGAGTCGGCATTGTTGTCATATAAAAATGAATCATTTATAAGAGAGGACACATTATTGCCCACGTCAAACTTCTCGTGCTCCGGGTTGAAGTCTACTATCCCTCCAAACTCCTTGTCCATGATATTCTTGTCCATGTCCCCAAAGTTCCACTTGATCGAGTCCATGTCCTCAACGATAGGTTGCGCCAACGGAAACCGCCTCTTGTAGTCGAGTCTCTGCGCAATAAACTCAGAACTCAACCAGCTAAACGCTATACCGTGGTTTCTGAGGCAGATGAAGAAATTATAAGCGTTTTTGCAGCCGTACTTCGAAGTGATCCTCGGTTTTTTCCTCATACAGAAGAATACGGCGGACTTTATATCGGCCTCTTGATTCCCAGCTGTGAACCCGAAGCTGTGTAAAAATTTAATCGCGTGAATCCAACTCCACTTGTACCCCAGAGGGTCTTTAAAGACTTTGGTTCTCCTCAAGACGCACCTCAAAAAGCACTTTTCTTGTCGAGTCGATATGAGATCCGGAAAGCGGTCGAAAAATGTGAGCACATCTTCCGGTCTTTGAAATCCAACGTATTCGAAACACAGCATGACGTGCGGGACGATGAAGCCGAACACTGTGGAATAGTCCACCTTCGATAATGGTCGTTCAGTTGTTGTTTTTGCTGATGCGTTCTTTTCAGTTACTTTCGTACTTTCAGCCACCATCGAGTCAACAAAAGTTATGACCTTCAGAGATTCAATTAGAGACAATAACTTCATAGTGGAAGCAGCGATTGAAATTCCAATATAGTCGCTTCTCGAACACAAAGGTGGATTAGTTGTAATTTTGAGCGTCCAATAGATTCCTCACGATGTGGAGATTCGAAATTGGACCCAAAAATTACTATTGAGAAAAAAATGCCCAAATAGCCAACGTAGCAAGTTATCAAACGGTAGATACTAAAGTTTTCACGATCACATCCGTTCACGAAGTGGCAGGTTTCCATTTGGCAACAGGTTGGACACCGTTGTGTCCTCCATAGTCACGATACTCGTAATTAACATGAAGTTGTAATGTACAAAACCGTTAGCAGGTTCCTGTAAGATCACCGAAGTTAACCCTCCAGCGCTCAAAAGGGACCTACCGTCAAAATTTGATTTTTTTATATTTTTGGTTTATTATTTTCAATAATGAACTGTTACAATCGACCAAGAAGAAAATTATTTAACCCCCCTCAAAAATTTGTTGGTTTACGTTTCAAGGTACGTAGAATCCAAAAATCGAATTAAAATTCAGGGGCTGATCCAGACACTTTTTCTGGGGGGGGAGGGGGGACACAGGAGGGAACAATACAAAGAATAACAAAAAAAAGTCTGCCAAGTGGGTGTGGCACATAGCTTCCTCGTATCCATAACGCGATTATATAGTTGATCCGATGCATAGTAGTTAATCTCAAAACACCAATCTCTAAGTACTTTCCATTACCCTCATTGGGGACCATCTACACTCCAATCGGAACAATCCTGAGAAAATTCGTCGAAATCGGACTATAACTTCGTATAGTTTTGACCGTTACAAGAATTTCACAGAAGACACACAGATAGACAGACACGGAACCAAAATTGTTCTGGAAGGCCTGAAACGTAATACCTATGCGTGTGGAACTTTTGATTTGGAGAACAATTTTCTTTTCAAACGTGAAAAGTTAAAACAATGCTTCTCGTACCTTGTTAGACTCGGAAGCAAAGTTCGGCAATTGATCTGTTGAAATTTGAACGGAGATTCGGCTTACTACCGTCAATGAACCTTCTTTCGCGATTGGGAAATGAAAGCTACTTAACTATTAACTAATCACAAGTGTTCCTTAGTTCTTACAAACCGAATCAGAACCAAACAGAAAAAAATCAGTGTTCTATAAAAATTTGAGTCGTTATTATTCATACATTTTGTTTCCACTGTTTTTAGTTTTAGCAATATGGTGAGTTGACTTCTGTCTTTGATAGTTTGCTTTTAGTTTATGATTTCACAAAAACTGAGTTCATTTTGATCGTTTGGTTTTCTTGGATTTATGAACAATTTAATTAGCTCCGCTTTTTGAAATTCAGGCTGATTCTGGGAGGGGGGGTCATGACCCCTGTGAGAATGTGTAGAATTTATAGGATTTTTTGAGACCACACGGAGCCCTGTAGAACAAACCGTTCGCTCCCTACGAGAATTTAAGGATTCGACCCACGATAAATCAGAAATATGAGTGTAAATCGCAAAAGAGGCCTGCCTAATCTCCGTTCAAATGTTAATTCACCGAAATGCGATCGATGATTTTCTTCAAGTTGGTTGGTGGAAACAATGGCCAAGCTGTGTTCCTTGCAGACGAGTGATCTACATATAAAAAATAATAAACCTTTGTGTAATAAGTTGCAGCGTTTTTACTCGATTTTCGGATTCTACGTACCTTGAAACGTAAACCAACAAATTTTGAGGGGGGTTTAAAAAAAATTTCTTGGTTGATTCCAAAGGTTCATTATTGAAAATAATCAACCGAAACATCCTTTGTTTATAGCACGTTTTTGAGGTCGCTATGATTTTTCGCGTTTTTCTCACGTTTGACCAAAATGGATACACTTAGCACCTTTTGGAATCAGGCTCCTCATTTGTAATCTCTCTTCTTTCGGAAAAATTATTCTATTGTGGATAATATTTTTAGCTTGACGAGTATAGTCAAAATTAAACTACGGTTGAAACGCTCCAAAGTATTTGCGTTTTTCATAGATTTTGCGTCCGTCTTTGACCGTATTGACCGTGAGTCGTGAGATTCGTCATTTATCGTATGCTGATGACATCATTCTCTTGGCATCCAGTGTTTTGGGCCTCCAAAGGATGATTGATCGTATGGAGGAGTATCGTGAAATTTGAGGACTGGAGCTTAATCTTGGAAAATCTAAGATTATGGTTTTCAGAAATGGAGGCAGGCCAGGGAGAAGAGAGAAGTGGTGGTTCGGGGGCCGCACTGTTGAAGTTGTAGCGCACTGTTGTTGAAGGGTAGCGTCCCTTCTTATCTGTCCATTTTAATACTTAATTTTTACTTGTTGAAAACAAGTCGCGATATATCGGTAAATATATATCGATATTGACCGATAATATCGGTTCTCTATATCGATATAAATATATTTACATATATCGATATATCGTTGCCATCCCTATTTGCAGATACGTCCCTTTGTCAATTTGCCCGGCAAATTTTGCCGACGATATGCTCCGAACTCATTTCAATTACATTCTGAAGGTAATGAAGCTACCCAATGATCGCCTTCCCAATTACTTAGCCAATAAATGTGTAGAGCTTCATGTATACCGGGCAAAAGAGTGGGAGACCCTTAATGCCATGTAAGATATCCCTTTGAAAAAAGAAGAGAATTTGAGTGGATGGAAAACTATTATAGAAAAAAGTAGGTATCGACATCATAAGTAAAACTATGTGCAGAGAATTTGAACATAAAGCACTCTGTTCGCAGAACCATCCCCAATATCTGGCGTTGAGATCAATGAGTAATTTGGCATCCCTGAATACATTAAAAGATTTTCAATCATTCAAGTGGCTTTTAAAGCTCAGAGGCGACGTTTTAACATTAAAATATAGGCCATTTGACACATACAGTCAGGTTTGTGACATTTGTAGCAGCGGGGAAGTTGAAAATGCTCTCCATTTTATTTCGAGGTGCAGCTCGTATGGTACAATAAGAAGACGCTACTTGGGGAAAGTTGAATTGAATTGGGAGGAACATTTACAATTATTGAGGGATGGAGACTTGCTCCTAGTCAGATACTGTGAGGTGGCATCCCGGCTTAGGACTAGAACCATGGTTGAGTATCGTTTTCTATCGTAGAATAGAGGATATAAATAAAGTAAGGATAAGTAGATGAGTAGAGTAATACTAAAAATGTAATAAGAAAGAATTTTGAACTACATTAGCTACTACTTATATGGATTTAAATCGCCAGGTATCCTTTTCCCTTATTTACTATGATTGCACTGATCTAGAAACCTTTATTTTTATCATAATTTTCAGGCATAAGGTTTCTGTTCAGCGGTACTATTTCATTATAATTTTTCTGGTTAGGCAAACTCTGCAGACAGTCCGGAGTGACCAGGTCATTTGCATGTTGTATTAAAAAGTTGTATTAATTTCTATTTATTTTTATATTAATAAAGCATGTTTGTCATTCATTCATTCAATCAAGCTCCTCATTTGTAATCAACACCGTTGCAACACTTGATTTGGGTTGCTTGCTCGTCCAAGCAACATCAACGAAAATGAGTGGCCCACCAACGGGAGGCTGGTGTTGTATTGTATACCGTGGAAGTACGATTATAGAGGTGACGTAGTGAGGAGGGGTCGATAAGGCAAATGACTCCGCCAGCGACAAAGACCCATTGAGTTATGAATCCGCCTGTTTTCTCCGGCTGAGTTATGGGAACCATCGCACCCATCCCTCGCCCGATATCCCTTTCATAATGGGATCTATTGCACCCCGTTCAGAACCCCTCCCTTTTCACGACAGATACAGCGATATCGAGGGAGGGAACCCGCCCGTTTATCGGGTACTCGTATTTCGCCCTGATTTCTCCGATGGGATAACGGGCGTCTAACGGACGTTTAACGACCTGTCAATCGACGGCTGAAGGCAACTTGCCAAAACTGACGGGGTAGTGTCCCGTTGGTCTTATGCCTCCCACTACACCCTTAAAAAAAACTGCAAATTATTACAAAACGGTTTATTATCTTCCGTTGGAGATCACCCGTCTTTGAAGCCATTTTGGTTTGTTATTTTCAATAATAAACCATAGGAATCGACCAAGAAAAACAATTGTTGACCCCACTTCAAAACTTGTTGGTTTAAATTTCAAGGTACTCAGAATCCAATCTCAGTTGGTAATAATAAATTTGGTATACTTATGAGCTCCATTTGGGGTCTAGTTGTGCCCCGAAGCTTTTGGTTGGTGTCAGTCACTTCTAGGGGTTGAAATTTTGAAAACCCCCCTAGCTCAAAAAACTTCGAGATAAAGGTCTTGTTTCTCCATCAATTTGAGATAGTATTGCATTTTCAGAATCGAATGAGACCACCCAGAACGCTGTAGGACCAATTGTTCGCTCCCTACGAGGTTTGTAAAATGTAGACGTTATGGCTGTTGAAGGAACTCACGTTTGCGCATGCGCAGCAACTACTATTAGTCTGGAGGGCATGATTTTCATAGGGGACCATCTACACGCCAACCCGCACAATCCCTGGAAATGTCATCGATATCGGATGAGAAATGTAGAAGTTATGGCTGTGGCAAGGATTTCGTGACAGACACACAGACAGAAAGACACGGAACCAAAATTCTTCAGAAAGGTCTGTAACGTGAAACGCGAGTGGAAATTTTGATTTTGGAGAACTTTTTTTTCAACCTTGAAAAGTGAAAACAAAGCTTCCGCTACTTTGGTGGACTCGGAAGCAATATTGGAATTGATCAGCTGAAATTTGCCTCACTTCCGTTAGCGAACGATCATGTGCGGTTCACACTCGTGTTTCTGACTCATCATTTATCCAACACAGGTTAACATAATATCGTCCCCGTTCAGCCAGAAGGGCGTATACAGCACAACCCAAATTTTTGGGAAATCGCGATTTTCTCTAGCGACTCTCAATTCTAAACCAACTAGTATGTTTTTGGTAAGAATAAAACCTGTATTCTATGCAGATTCTACTGATATGCTTGCATTTATTCTAACACCAATTCAAAATAAGTTATGCCTCAAAAACAAAATTTGTATGCCATATTCGCCCTTTTGCTGTAAACTGGATCAATACCTCTAGTCATATTCGCCCTTTCGCTGTAACATCGTTCCATTTTATAGTCGTATTCGCCTGTGAAGTTATTTATTGTTCTGAACCCCTATTCCCCTGTCCCCTGTCCCCATTTATTTCCATTACCTACTCAAAGCTGGAAACTAAACACAATCATGGACATCCTCAAATTTTTAATTTTACTACCGAACCACAGCGTATTCCAAATCCAACGAAGTTAGCGAGTCGCTAAGCCCATCAGTGTTGTTCTGATAGGTTTCAACAACAGCCATTGCAGAAGAAAGGAAAAACAAAATTAATGAATTTTTGGCGATCATAACACGACTAGAACTTAATTTCTTAATTATGGCCATTTATAGCTTCAGTTACTGAGCTCATCCCCCTCTAGGAAACACCCACGCTGTAATCTTCACTTTACTATAGATCCGAGATTGAAACAAATAAACAATTAGTCACAAACCTTGAGTATTAGGGTCTAGCTGTTCTGCAGAGAAAAGCTGTTCAGTAAAACACTGCACGAGACACCCGTCGACAATATCGTAGACCTCAACTGCTTCCTCTTTATCCATTTTAAGCAAAAAAGAGGAATAAAACAGGAAATTCGGAAAAAATTAAAGTTTTACTTTCGGCAACTGGCTACTAGAAGTGACGGCAACTACCGGTAAAAAGGTGACACGATAACACTGAGAGCGTTAATAACCTTCTCACATTATTCCGCTTGTCTTTTCCGATAGTGTTCAGGATGTGAACCACTTTTTCGGTGGTCTGGGCTACAAATAAGAGTGGACAGCAACGTTTTTAAGGCAACTTCGAAGGGTTTTATCCTAGATTTCAGTCATATTCGCCCTTCTGGCTGTCAACTTGTCATATTCTCCCCAAATGTTTTCTCTTTGACTTCAAATATCTTCTTTCTGATTGGTTGGATCTTCGCGCGCTTTTCAAATTTGAATAGAGGAGAAAAAAACGAAAAACCCATATCTAAAACTAGAGAAGTGCGTTTTTGCTATATTCGCCCTTCTGGCTGGAAGGGGACGATATGTTAACAAATTATGTGGTGTACCACATAATATGTGGTAACATAACATTTCATGTTATATTCATAATTTACCTAAATAAACCTTAGCCTTAGGTCATCCAACTGCAAAAACCATAACATCCGGGTTTCTCCAGGCCACAAGTGGGGACATAGTATACAGGGTGTCACCCTTACGGGCGCACCACCGGGCAGGGTTCGATTCTACAACTAATTTGTGACTTTTTTTGTCTCGTGACTTTTTTTTCTTAACCCCCTTAAAATCGGACTTTTTCCACTTTTAAGATTTTTTTCGTATTTTCGACCTTACGCCATTAAAACAGCTATAACTCCCTTGTTTTTCAATCAAAATTCAAATGTAATTATACCGTTGGAAAGAGCGTTAAATTTTCTATTTCCCTAGTGCTAAATAACATTTTTTAAAGAAGACTAAAATGTTGAAAAATGAGCACAAATAGTAAAATCTCGAAAATCTCGGAAATTTTTCGTTTTTTCAAACGTTTGTAACACTAACTGAAACTGCCGGTTGAGTTCACACTGTAACCCCAAAAGTTGGCCCAAAATCTCAGCTTTCCAACGGTATGGTCATAAAATTGTTTACAGCAGACCAATGGTGTAAAATCCTCGTTCCCGTGCCAAAAACCGTGGATCTTCCAGTAAAAATCGACGTTTCGCGAAAATCAGCATTTTTACCCTAAAATGAGTTAGGCAGCCATCTTTTCGTACTTTGTCTCACTGAGTCAAATGATGACACAAGACTTATCGAAAAAGCAGTCACTGATATCTTGTCCAATTCACTTTTCGAAAATTTTCTTAATTTCTGTTAATTTGTATGCCAATTTTTTATTACTAGATCGGCCAAGTTAAACGTTACTACCGTTGACAATAAGGTCGAAGATATGTTTTTAAACATTTTTTTAAACATTAAACATATTTTTAAACAAGCAAATAATCAAACCACCCTGTTCATAATAACACTAGGTTCCGAACATCGAGTGATCAGTGATCAGTTCGTGACCTGCCTACACATCTACTTGTATCATGGCAACTTTTTCCAATCAAGAGTACGCCGATATGCTGCTGGTTTATGGTTTCACAAACCAAAACGCCAGTGAAGCTGTACGGGAATACCAGCGGCGGTTCCCACACAGGCGCGTAGCCTCCACAAACGTGTTTTCAAGGGTATGTAACCGGCTGACTATTCTCTTCATGTTTTGTGTTCTGTGCGCGTCACTAGCAAAGGGGATTTATGTCATTTCGCTCACCGGATTTCAACTGTAAGTATTGAATCCTTCCTTCAATAATAATTGTGTCTTCCATCTACTTGAAAGGCTTATCCCATTCATACAGAAAATGAGATTGGTTTTGTTTGTTATTGATATCTTCCAGTTTTATGAACTGCTATTTTGTTTTATACAGGTTATTATGAACAGGGCTTGCGATGACGGGAGGAGGATGGACATTAAAAACATACCTTCGACCTTATTGTCAACGGTAGTAACGTATAACTTGGCCGATCTAGTAATAAAAAAATTGGCATACAAATTAACAGAAATTAAGACAATTTTCAAAAAGTGAATTGGACACGATATCAGTGACTGCTTTTTCGATAAGTCTTGTGTCATCATTTGACTCAGTGAGACAAAGTACGAAAAGATGGCTGCCTAACTCATTTTAGGGTAAAAATGCTGATTTTCGCGAAACGTCGATTTTTACTGGAAGATCCACGGTTTTTGGCACGGGAACGAGGATTTTACACCATTAGTCTACTGTAAACAATTTTATGACCATACCGTTGGAAAGCTGAGATTTTGGGCCAACTTTTGGGGTAACAGTGTGAACTTAACCGGCAGTTTCATTTAGTGTTACAAACGTTTGAAAAAACAAAAAAATTCCGAGATTTTCGAGATTTTACTATTTGTGCTCATTTTTCAACATTTTAGTCTTTTTTAAAAAGTTTTATTTAGCACTAGGGAAATAGAGAATTTAACGCTCTTTCCAACGGTATAATTACATTTGAATTTTGATTGAAAAACAAGGGAGTTATAGCTGTTTTAATGGCGTAAGGTCGAAAATACGAAAAAAATCTTAAAAGTGGAAAAAGTCCGATTTTAAGGGGGTTATGAAAAAAAAGTCATGAGACAAAAAAAGTCACAAGTTAGTTGTAGAATCGAACCCTGCCCGGTGGTGCGCCCGTAAGGGTGACACCCTGTATACTATGTGTATAGGGCCCTGGCCCTCAAGGGCCAGGCATACAGTAGTAGTTGGAAGACCTGGAGCGTGTTACTCTGCCCAAACTCTTGTCTTATTAGTCAAACACCTTGCCAAAAGCCTATATATCAATTTGGTCAGTATTTAGAATCTCCATAACCTCCTTACCTATACAATTTTCAACTTGAAGAGCTGGCATAAGCATAGTATCAGGCACCAAGCGGAATATTGCATCCTTCCATTAAATGTTGTAAACTTCCTCAACTTGACGAGCTGTCATAAGCATAGTATCAGGCACCAAGAAGAAGGTATATCCTCCGAACCTACAGCAAATCGAGACAGGAACTTCCTGGTACCGTCAGCTGAATTCCTACCTATACCGAGCCCATCTTATAAACCAAACAAGAAGTACCTATACATAGCATAATTCAGAATATAGGGAAATTATAAAGTAAGGCTAATATCCAGCTCTTACAACATAGATCTTCTAAGACCTTCTAAGAGAGTACCAGGGCCAGTAGGTTGGGGGAAGGCGGGATAGAGAGATTTAGGTCCCCAACACGCTGGCACCGACATTTTCTAATAAATTTCACAATATACGCGTATTTACCTGTTTTTGATCTTCTGGGTGGGATTATTTGTTTAGACCCACAATGGTCCAAAAGTCCTGGGATGGTCGAGATTTCCCCTGACCTCAAAACCTTGGAGAATCTTTTGGTTCCTTGCAAAGACAGTTTGAGGGAAGTGGATTGTACCAGCAAAAGAAGAGTGTCAAGCTTATGAAAAACTGGTTGAAAACGCGACGAAAAGCTGGCCAACATTGCTAAGCTGTGATAGAAAAGACAACTGAAAGTGAATAGAGATGGCCACAGAAAGTGCATAATTTAACTATGAAACAAGGTTTTGCTTCCGCGTCCACCAAGGTAGCGGAAGCTTCGTTTTCACTTTTCAAGATTGTTCTCCAAAATTAAAATTTCCACTCGAATTTTACGTTTCAGACTTTCTTGAACAATTTTGGTTCCTTGTCTGTGTGTCTGTCATGAAATCCTTGCCAAGCCATAACTTCTACATTTTTCATCCGATTTCGATGACATTTTCAGGGAATAAGCGGATTAGGTTGAAGATGGTCCCCAATAAAAATCAAGGCCTTAGAATTGACAGTAGCCTCTGTGCAGGCGCAAACGTAAAATTTTTGTAACAGCCATGACATTAAATGTAAATTTTACATTTTTCATTGGCCCTCAGACTAATAGTAAAATAATAGTACCTAGTTGCTGCGCATGCGCAAACGTGAATTCCTTGTAACAGCCATAACTTCTACATTCCCTATCCTATTTCGACGAAATTTCTCAAGATTGTTTAGATTAGCGTGTAGAGGATGTCCCTATGAGGATGGTGGAAGGTACTCAGAGATTGATGTTTGTTGAGATTAATGATTAATGTTTGATTGGGTTATGGATACGAGGAAGCTATGTGCCACACTTACTGCCACAATTACTTCATGCTACTCTTCATCTAGAAATTTAACAATAAGAAAACTTGTGAAAGTAGTGGAAGGTCATTACAGGGATGTTAACTGGAGTTTCTAGGGACTAAAACAGGGCAAACAGAAGAGCCTCCAGGCCTTTAAAACTCTCAACCGCTTCCAATGAATAAATCAAAGTGAAGAGAAGCCCCCAGCGATGGGCCCCCGGAAAGCCGTCCTTTTCACCCCGAAAAACTGGCGACCCGAGAAGAAAGTGCCGTCCCCGCCAGAAGACCCTTTCTTTATAGAATTTTCTCCATTCGCCCAGATTTTCGTGCAGATTGGCGAGAGGAGGATATATTTGCCAGGAAAAAGCGGTCCCTAATGAGATCAATGCATTGAACAGTCTCTCCCTTCGGCAGGAAGGAACCTTTTAGCGATGAATCTGCCCTTCCTCCCCCGTAAAGTCGCCTTTTCAGAGCCTTTGGCAGTCGAACGCCTTTGGAACGGTTCCCAAAAAGCAGGCGAGTCGTGCGCGGCGAGTATAAATCCGAGGTGGAAGGCGCTGTCGGGTCCCTGCGGGGATTATCGGCCCTCGCTGACCCCGCTTATCCGCTGATGAACGATCCTCGTGAACTCCGGATTTCTCTCCTTCGGCTGATTTCATTTTAATTCAGATCTAAAGTCTCAGCTGCGAGAGTAAACAAGGTAATATCTGAATTATTAACAGTTAATAATTCAGATATTACCTTGTTTACTCTTGTTTACCTTGTTTACTCAGTTACTGAGAAATTATAATGTTCAATAATAAACTTTTGGAATTGAGCAAGAAAAAAATGTAACCCTCCTCAAAATTTCATGGCTTACATTTCAAGGTACGTAGAATCCCATAATTTACCCAACTTAAGCGGCACTTTTCTTAGTTCTCATGGTCCGTTTTTGACGAAATTTGGTATATGAGCTCCATTTGGGGTTTAGTTGTGCCGAAAAACTTTTGGTTACTGAGAGTCTCTCCTAATGTGTGAAGTGGATGAAACAACGTTACACCCCATCATAAAATTTATTAACCCTAATTAAACAATTTTTTTTTTGTTTTTGGTGACTAGTGTCACCAAAAACATCTTAGGAATTTTACAGCTGTCCCAAAGTGTCACCAGATTAACTAGATTTAAATTGGAAATTAAACATTAATGGACAGAGCTGAATTTGTGTGCCGTTTTTTGTAAATTTATGAAATGTATTGCTTCCGAGTCTACCAAGGTAGCGGAAGCTGTTTTCACTTTTCAAGGATGAAGAAAAAAAAAGTTCTCCAAAATCAAAATGTTCACTTGCGTTTTGCGTTTTAGACCTTCCTGAACAATTTTGGTTCCGTGTCTGTCTGTCTGTGTGTCTGTCTGTCTGTGTGTCTGTGTGTCTGTGTGTCTGTCATGAATTCCTTGTAACGCGCATAACTATACGAAGTTATTGTCCGATTTCTATGAAATTTTCAGGGATTGTGTAGACGGTCCCCTATGAAAATCATCATCTGCGGACTGACAGAAGCGACTGCGCATGCGCAAAAGTGAATTTCCTTGTAACGGCCATAACTTCTACATTTTCCATCTGATTTCAATGAAATTTTCAGGGATGTTACAGATTAGTGTTTAGATGGTCCTCTATGAAAATCATCACCCCCGGACTGATAGTAGCCGATGCGCATGCGCGAACGTAAAATCCTTGTGACAGCCGTGCATTTGTCGTCCTCCCGTGTGACGTCAGAATCTCAAATCCTATACAAGCTATTACAAGGCCCCCTATAGATCAGTGAGCAGCGCTTTTGACTCCCACCGAGGAGTCCTGCGTTCGACTTCCAGCCTCACTAAAAAATATTTTGATCCAATCACTACTCACTTACATTTTTCATCCGAATTTGATGAAATTTTCTAGGATTGTCTAGATTAGCGTGTAGATGGTCCCCTATGAGGGTAGTGCAAGGTACTTAGAGACTGGTGTTTTGAGATTAGCTACTATGCATCGGATCATCTATATAATCGGGTTATGGATACGAGGAAGCTATGTGCCACACCCACTCGGCAGACGTTAATTTTTTCTTAATCACAAAGATATGAAACTTCGTACCAAAAAGTCAGTTTCGAATATTGAGTCGAAAACAGTCAAAACAGCTACTCATAGTTAACCATGCCTATGTTATGGGGTTCTTTCAAATAATGTTGTAATCTCAATAAAACTATAAAATACCTTCCTATTTGAAGACTGACTTTTGGTTTATTATTTTCAATAATAAGCCTTTGGAATCGAGCAAGAAAAAAAAAATTTTAACCCCCCCTCAAAATTTGATTTTTTACGATTCAAGGTATGTAGAACACGGAAATCGAATAAAAAAATTTTCGTCCGTCCGTACGCCGTACGCCGTACGCGGCACTTTTCTTAGCAACACTGGACCGATTTGGTTCAAATTTGGTATATGGGCTCCATTTGGGGTCTAGTTGTGCCGCGAAGCTTTTGGTTGATGTAGGTCACTTCTAAGGGGTAAAAATTAAGGGTTGAAATTTTCAAGAAAACCCTAGCTCGAAAACTCACGAAATAAAGGTATCGTTTTTTCACCAATTTTAAATAGTATTGAATTTTAAAAATTTTTGAGACCACCCGGAGCTCTGTAGGACAAACCGTTGGGTCCCTACGAGTACTTGAAGGTTTTCCTTCGATAAAACAGAATCATGAGTGTGAATCGCAAAAGAGGTCTAATCTCCATTCAAATTTTATCGGACTAAAATGGGATCGCTGTTCATTTCTTCGATTTGTATACAGTTTTGCCTCCTGCGTAACCAGCAATCAAATTTCCGTATGAAGCTTTCTATTTTTCCAATCGAGCTGGTAGGTAAAAAAAAGTTGGTAGGTAAAAAAAATGTTGGTGGGTAAAAAACGCTGCAAATCATTGCTCAAAGGCTTCTTCACTCTTCAGATCACTGATCAGCTGAGTGAGCTCCGAAGCCATTTTCAATGCTATTGAATGGAAGTGCTCTTCCAGGCGTCTCCAGCATTCGAGGAGATCTTCTTCACTCCTCAGATCACTGATCAGCTGAGTGAGCTCCAAAGCCATTTTCAATCCTATTGAATGGAAGTGCTCTTCTAGGCGTCTCCAGCATTCGAGGAGATCTTCTTCACTCCTCAGATCACTGATCAGCTGAGTGAGCTCCAAAGCCATTTTCAATCCTATTGAATGGAAGTGCTCTTCAAGGCGTCTCCAGCATTCGAGGAGATCTTCTTCACTCCTCAGATCACTGATCAGCTGAGTGAGCTCCAAAGCCATTTTCAATCCTATTGAATGGAAGTGCTCTTCTAGGCGTCTCCAGCATTCGAGGAGATCTTCTTCACTCCTCAGATCACTGATCAGCTGAGTGAGCTCCAAAGCCATTTTCAATCCTATTGAATGGAAGTGCTCTTCCAGGCGTCTCCAGCATTCGAGGAGATCTTCTTCACTCCTCAGATCACTGATCAGCTGAGTGAGCTCCAAAGCCATTTTCAATCCTATTGAATGGAAGTGCTCTTCTAGGCGTCTCCAGCATTCGAGGAGATCTTCTTCACTCCTCAGATCACTGATCAGCTGCGTGAGCTCCGAAGCCATTTTCAATCCTATTGAACGCAGGAAGCTGAAATTTGAGAGGGAAGGTCAAGGGAGAATACAGATGGTGGTAGGTGCTATTGATGGAGAACCAGTGATCTATACAGAAGGGTGATCTATACAGAAAATAATAAACCTTTGAGCAATGATTTGCAGCGTTTTTAAAAGGCTATCGATGATACGGAACTAAGGATCGTGCAAACTGGTGTAACCTATGCGATATTTTGACATGACGCGGTGATTTCATAAGATTCTGATTTAGTGGGAGGAAAGTAGCGACATTTTGTGAAACGCGTGAGCTGAAACACATTCTGTGTTTCAATAATTCCGTCCGAAGTATGTAAATAGAGGTAGCCGGGGGTCCAGGGGGCTTGCCGAGTTTTTAACACAGAATGTGTTTTTGCGATGACCTACCGAAAAAAAATCGTCACGAAAAAGCGACAGAAAAAACATCTGGTGATATGTTTATTGGTTGTCATGTTAATGTCAACTCCACATTTATTATTGTTGTTTTTTATTTAACGGATGACTAGCATCGCAAAAACACATTCTGTGTTCCTATGATTTCATACAGAGTATGGAAAAAGAAATAAACCGGGGGGTGCAGGGGGGCGGAGCCCCCCGCCGAGGCGCAAAGCGCCGAGTTTTCCTCTAAAGTATTATACCCTGATTCGTCATAAAGTGGACCAATTTTCTCAGGTAATGACGTGTGGCTGAATTGAAGTCTTTTTCCTTCTTGAAGTGGACGGAGTGGGCATTTCAGGGTTAAAGTGAGGCGGCTAATAACTAGTGCTGTGCATTCACGGTATTGTGGATAAGACTGTGGTAAATTTACATGGAGACCAGGCAATGGCGGTGTTGGTAGATATCAATGGGAGGGCATTATGGGAGGCATCGGCCCCACAAGCCACACGAGAGCCTCTCTCGACACGTGTTGTTGATGGTAGCAATTACGCCGGGTGATCAATCGTTCGGCATCTGCGGTGTTTATGTACCTACCTTGACCCTCCGCGATGATGAAGTCGCGATCTAGGTAGAGCACGGGTCCACGTGGAGGGGAGGGGGCACGTGGATGGTGACGTAGGAGGGGGTAAAGCCTCCATTAGGTATGTTGGCGGAGGTACCTATTAACGGGTTGTCACATCAATTATCGTGAGTGGGTCTTGTTCGGTCAATACCGATTTGCGAGGCTGGATGGCACTTGCTTAGTTCGTGATGCTCATGCTCATAAGATCATTGAACCCTAATGATGACACGTCCTCCCTGTCCTGGACATAACTAGCCGTTACCCACGCGTCAGGCTATCCTGACTGGACTGAATTTCATCATTCAAGAACGAACAGGATGGATTAGTTGGTAGAGGCTTAGTTAGGCATGAGAATGGGTCATTGTAGACACATAGACAAGTAGGACTGCCAAAATTCTCAATTTTCGAATTGCATATTTCAATAATGAACCTTTGGAGTCGACCAAGAAAAAAAAATTTAACACCCCCTCAAAATTTGATGGCTTACGTTTCAAGGTACGTAGAATCCAACATTTTTTTTCACTTTTGCCACTTAGCATTGACAGATTTTGATGAAATTTGGGATGTAGGCTCCATTTAGGGTCTAGTTGTGCCCCGAAGATTTCGGTTGATGTAGGTCACTTCTAAAGGTTTAAAAATGAATTTTGAAATTTTTAGAACGCCCTAACTCAAAAAATTTTGATATAAAGGTATTGTTTTTCCTTCAATTTAAGATTCTACAGAATTTTTAGAATTTTTTGAGACCACGCGGAGCTCTGTAGGACAAACCGTTCGCTCCCTACGAGAATTTAAGGGTTGGACTTACGATGAATCAGAAACACGATTGTGAATCGCAAAAGAGGCCTAATCTCCGTTCAAATGTTAGCGTCAAGTTGGTCGGTGGTAACAATGGCAAAGTTGTGTTCTTTGCAGACGAGTGATCTATATAGAAAAATAATAAACCTTTGTGTAATAATTTGCAGCGTTTTTAGATAAAGGACATTCCTCCGCATCGAATGAGACCAACCACGTGTCGTTAGGTTTGAAGATAACGGAGATAAGACTTACTTTCTCAGACTTTTCACAATCACGGCCTTTGACAAAGCTGGGTTCAATGGGGGTGCGCCTGATTTTTTTTTCAAATTTTTAATGGAAAGGTGACCTCATCCTGAAAATTTTGACACCAGCTGTTCTCTTTTTGGATGAGTAGACTTTTTTCTATGATTTTTCGAAGTTTCGAATGTGTAGGACGACCCTCTCCCACCTGGGCGGGACCCCCCAGCCCACTGTGACGTCATGAACATTCGAAACTTTGAAAAATCATAGAAAAAGGTCTGCTCACGCTAGAAGGTCGCGGTTGGTGTCAAAATTTGCAAAATGAGGTCTAGTTTGGATTTAAAATAACAATAAACAGTTTTTCCGACGCATGCGCACAACCCATTAAGAATAAGCTCATCTTGTCTATTTAACTTGTTGGTTTTTGACATTTTCATGTCTGCTTTGGCACATAAACTGAAAACGCTGCAAATTATTACACAATGGTTTATTATTTTTCTATATAGATCACTCGTCCACAAAATCACCAACCATCCAATATGAAGAGAAGAAAAAAAAAAAAAAATCAAAATCACCAACCATCGATCGCATCTCGGTCAGCTCTAATTTGAACGGAGATTGGGCCTCTTTTGCGATTCACACTCGTGTTTTGATTTATATATATAAATATATTTCAATATGAACCCTTAAATTTTCGTAGGGAGCGAACGGTTTGTCCTACAGAGCTCCGCGTGGTCTCAAAAAATGATAAAAATTCTATAGAATCTTAAATTGAAGGAAAAACAATACCTTTATATCGAAATTTTTTGAGTTAGGGCGTTTTCAAAATTTCAAAATTGATTTTGGAACCCTTAGAAGTGACCTACATCAACCAAAAGCTTCGGGGCACAACTAGACCTCAAATGGAGCCTACATACCAAATTTCATCAAAATCGGTCAAAGCTAAGTGGGGAAAGTGCCGCGTACGGCGTACGGCGGACGGACGGCCAAATTTTTATTCGATTTTTGGATTCTTCGTACCTTGAAACGTAAACCATCAAATTTTGAGGGGGTGTTAAAATTTTTTTTTTCTTGGTCGATTCTAAAGGTTCATTATTGAAAATAATAAACCAAAATATGAAAAAAAGTCTGCCAAGTGGGTGTGGCACATAGCTTCCTCGTATCCATAACCCGATTATATAGATGATCAGATGCATAGTTGTTAATCTCAAAACACCAATCTCTGAGTACCTTTCACTACCCTCATAGGGGACCGTCTACACGCTAATCTGAACAATCCTAGAAAATTTCATCAATTTCGGATGAAAAATGTAAGTGAGTAGATGTTATCTACATACTAGCACATACATTGTATGTGATTGGATCAAAAAAATACTTAGCCTCGGCTGGGATTCGAACCCGCGACCCCTGGGGGACATGCGCAGTCGCTTCTATCAGTCCGTTGATGATGATTTTCATAGGGGACTATCTACAACCTAATCCACATAATCCCAGAAAATTTCATCGAAATCGGGTGGAAAATGTGGAAGTTATGGCCGTTACAAGGAAATTCACGTTTGTGCATGCGCAGTGGCTACTATCAGTCCGACGGTGATGATTTTCATAGAGAACCATCTAAATACTAGTCTGTAACATCCCTGAAAATTTAATTGAAATCGGATGGAAAATGTATAAGTTAAGGCCGTTACAAGGAATTCACGTTTGCGCATGCGCAGTCGCTTCTATCAGTCCGGGGATGATGATTTTCATAGGGAACCGTCTACACACCAACCCGCACAATCCCTGAAAATTTCATCGAAATCGGACAATAACTTCGTATAGTTATGCGCGTTACAAGGAATTCATGACAGACACACAGACACGGAACCAAAATTGTTCAGAAAGGTCTAAAACGCAGTCCGCGAGTGGAAATTTTGATTTTGGAGAACTTTTTTTTTTCGTCCTTGAAAAGTGAAAACAAAGCTTCCGCTACCTTGGTAGACTCGGAAGCAAAATATATATGAAATATGAAAAATTTCCCAATGTGTTGCAGACTCTTATGCAAGCATTTATAATTACCAACCATTTTTGGTGTTTGTTTTGTTTCGATGGAAGACAAGAGACCTCATTCGTTTCCCTCCCTTCTTCTCCCCTCCGACGAGACTCCATTTAAAAACGATTTGCTTCCGAGTGTACCAAAGAAGCGGAAGCTTCGTTTTCGCTAAAATGAAGGAAAAATGCATAGATGATCCGATGCATAGTAGTTAATCTCAAAACACCAATCTCTTAGTACCTTTCACTACCCTCATAGGGGACCATCTACACGCTAATCTGGCCAATTCAAGAAAATTTCATCAAATTCTGATGAAAAATTAAGTGAGTAGATGTATGTGATTGGATCAAAAAAATTCTTAGCCTCGGCTGGGATTCGAACCCGCGTTCCCTGGAGCACAAATCAAGACTCTCTCCTCTGAGCTATTGAAGCCTTGTCATGTATAAGATTTGAGATTCTCAAAGGAGACCATCCCTCTATGAATGAATCCCTCTATGAAGAACAATTCTCTATGATTTTCATAGGGGACCATCTAAACACTACTTTGTAACATCCCTGAAAATTTCATTGAAATCGGATGGAAAATGTAGAAGTTATGGACGTTACAAGGAAATTCACGTTTGCGCATGCGCTGTGGCTACTATCAGTCCGAAGGTGGTGATTTTCATAGGGGACCATCTAAATACTAATCTGTAACATCCCTGAAAATTTCATTGAAATCGGAATGAAAATGTAGAAATTATGGCCGTTACAAGGAATTCACGTTTGCGCATGCGCAGTCGCTTCTATCAGTCCGGGAATGATGATTTTCATAGGGGACCATTTCAACCTAATCCACATAATCCCTGAAAATTTCATCCAAATCGAGTGGAAAATGTGGAAGTTATGGCCGTTAGAAGGAAATTCACGTTTGCGCATGCGCAGTGGCTACTATCAATCCGAAGGTGATGATTTTCATAGGGTACCGTCTACACACCAACCCGCACAATCCCTGAAAATTTCATCGAAATCGGACAATAACTTCGTATAGTTATGCGCGTTACAAGGAATTGATGACAGACGGACAGACACACAGACACACAGACACACGGACACACAGACACACGGACACACGGACACACAGACAGACAGACACGGAACCAAAATTGTTCAGAAAGGTCTAAAACGCAAAATGCGAGTGAAAATTTTGATTTTGGAGAACTTTTTTTTTTCGTCCTTGAAAAGTGAAAACAAAGCTTCCGCTACCTTGGTAGACTCGGAAGCAAAATGTTCACAAAAATCAAAATTTCCACTCGCGTTTTACTTATCAGAACAATTTTGATTCTATGTCTGTCTGTCTGTCGGTTATGAAAACCTTGCCACAGCCATAACTTCCACATTTCTCATCCGATATCGATGACATTTTCAGGGATCATACGGATAGGATTGTAGATGGTCCCCTATGAAAAACACGGCCCTCAAATTGACAGTAGGCTCTGAGCCTGCGCAAACGTAAAATCCTTTCAATAACAATATATATTGATCCTTGCTATACCACTTACGTTGTTACAGCGAATTTGATGACATTTTGTAGGATTGTACTGATATTGGCGTGTAGACGGTTCCCTACGAAAATCATTGCCCCCAGACTGATAGTAGCGACTGCGCATGGTTAAACGTGAATTCCTGGTAACAGCCATAACTTCCACATTTTCCATCCGATTTCAACATTTTCAAGGATTATGTGGATTGGAGTGTAGATGGTCCCTTATGAGGGTAGAGAAAGGTACTTACAGACTGGTGTTTTGAGATTAACTACTATGCATCTGATCATCTATATAATCGGGTTATGGATACGAGGAAGCTATGTGCCACACCCACTTGTCAGATATTTTTTTTTTCGATTTCAAAGGTTTACTCTTGAAAACAATAAACCAAAAGAGACCCCGGATTCTTATTTAGCTCATCAAATAACATAAGAAATCGACGAGCTCCTGTCGGATGCAGACCGCCCATGTAATTTTGTAAAGTACTGAAATCCATCCAGCTAGAATATTATAGAGAAAACAGTTTTTATATAAGCCATATTTTCACCGGATTTTGTGATATAATCGGGAAAGCTATGTGCCACACCCACTTGGCAAACTTTTTCGAGGGTTTTGAAGACAAAGTTGCTGATAATTAGATGTGATAGGTCTTTCAAAATTCGTCCATACACTCATACTGCAGGATTGGGACTTTTTAACCATGTTTGGTTGCCAATTGGGTGGAAATAGGAAAGCAGGTGGATTCTCCCTGTGCAGCTCGGGAGTTCATGGGTGAGAGTGTGTGAGTTCATGGGTGAGATTTCATGGGTGTGTCCGGCGGTACTGGTGGCGACGCAAGAAGATGCGGAGGAAAAGGAACGAGAGGCTCCTGGGGGGGGGGGGGGGGGGAGTTGGCGGATTATAATGAATGAAACTGGCGATGGCAGCTGGCGCGGAAAGCTCAGTTCTCGCGCCCGGGATTAAATTGAACGGCTCCGGGGGGCCCCGCGGCCCAATTATCGCTCCATCTGTCGGTGGGTGGGGGTGTGAGGAGGGAGGAGGGTGGCTGGAGGGGGGAGAGTATTATTAATCTGCGAACGACGCTCTGCCCCCCCTCCACCACCCCCTTCTATCATCTGGTCTCGTTTCTTCTGAGATCCTACGAAGGAAGAAAATATCGGGAGAAGGAGGGTAAAAGTTGGGAATCGGCGACTGAGGAGTGGGAGGGGGGGAGGTTGAAGAGAAGGGGCGGTGGGCAGTCTGATAGCCTACAAGCTATCACATTCACCCTCCTCCTCTTCCTCGCTCTTCTTCAGCGCCTCCTCCTCCTCTTCTTCCTCTCACTTCATCGACTCACACGTTGCCCCTCACATACAACCAAAAGTTCATTCTGCAGCATGAGTTAATGTGCGAATTTTCAAATAATTCTTCGAAGCTATGGTTAAGAAAATCGAAATATTAGCTATAAGAGAGAGTAGTCACCCTTGTGGGTGTGGCACATAGCAAGAACCGTTTAAATTGTACAATTAACCACTTGGTTAATTATTTGAAAAAAAACTCAAAAAAACCAACAAATTATTTCACAAAGGTTTATTATTTTTATGAATAGATCACTCGCCTGAAGAGAACACGACTTTGCAATTGTCACTTTTAGCGAATTTTCAAGGAAAATTGTTATGACCCACATTCACAATTACTAAATAGTTCTTAAATAAAGTAGTGCAAGAGGATCCCTGAGTGAGCCACCACCCGCAAGGGAGGGATGAGGTACGGGGAGAACACGTCACATGACGTCACCCTTCCACCACTCTCTCCCTCAACTAATCTCACGAGTATATAAGCTCACTCAGGGATGCTCCAGTATGCCTTCTAGTCCAGTCTTTCGTCTTGTTCATTTCGCTCTCTACCTTCTCCTTCATCAAGGGATCTCCTCGAAGTATTAGGCTCACTAGGTAAAGTTCCCACATCCTGCCAGTCGGTTTCTATGAAACGCCGGGTCTGACGGGCTAGCCTGCACTTCCCAGTACTCTGCATGCCGGTCTGGCTAATAAGCCGCCGATGCGAAAGTACTGCAAGTTAGGATAGGGACTTTTCTCTCTTTGTTGAGTAGGGGTTAAAGAAAACACAAACGCCGCATCGAGAAAGTCATCTCCTTCACTCAACGACACGCAAATATCACAAAAATTAAACTATTGCAATGGCCTCAAAATTTATAGAATGGACTTTCTCGAAAATATAATTCACGGAAATCCGTTCCGGAACATTCTGAGTTATTTCTGAAACTTCGAGTGTTCAACTCGCCCAAGACAATTTACAGCGCTATGCTCAAAAGGTTGAAGAGTGGCGCACCGAATGGAGAGTAAAAGTAAAACATCCAAGTCTCATCTGGTCAACTTCACCATCCGAAGAGCCACGAAGCTCCATAATGTTAAACGGTACTTCAATTAACGAAACCGGAGAAACTAGACAAGTCGGCTTGAACCTCGACTTTAAGCTTACGTGGACATCCCATGTCTCCTCAGTCGTCCAAAAGACACGTCCCCCAATGTACATGTTAAAACATATGCTAACTAGCCTTCTATGTTTCATATACAATACATATGCTATGTACTTCTAAGGGTTCCAACATGAATTTTGAAATTTTGAAACGCCCAGTACATATACAAACATGCTATGTACTTCTAAGGGTTCCAACATCAATTTTGAAATTTTGAAAACGCCCTAACTCAAAAAATGTTGATATAAAGGTATTGTTTTTTCTTCAATTTAAGATTCTATAGAATTTTTAGAATTTTTTGAGACCACCCGGAGCTCTGTAGGACAAACCGTTCGCTCACTACGAGAATTTAAAGTTTGGACGTACGATAAATCAGAAACACGAGTGTGAATCGCAAAAGAGGACTAATCTCCTTTCAAATTAAAGCTGACCGAAATGCGATCGATGTTTTTCTTCATGTTGGATGGTTGGTGGCTTTGCAGACGAGTGATCTATATAAAAATAATAAACCGTTGTGTAATAATTTGCAGCGTTTTTAATACGTCTCATCTTTTGAGTGAACCAACTAGTTTCGATGTTTTCGACCTCCTCCCTCGATTTTTGAACTCGGTTGGAGGTGCAAACAAGGTTTTGAAGATGTCTTGTCTCTCAAGTGAACAAACAAGTTTCGATGAACAGGCTTTTGAAGGGGTCATGTCGACAAAGATGTGTTTTGAATAATAAAGCCAACACTCATAATTTCGATTCGATTGCATTAACTCTTTTTTTTCGCAATTTTTTTCCTTCTTTTCTTTTATAAGTGAATATTAAGAGGAGCTTATAGCAAATCTCTTCCCAACACGAGGTATTGCGGCTCATATGGGAATATTAACTTTTCCTCTTTATGTTTACCTAAATTTCCTGTACCTAAATGGAAATAAAAATTTGAAAAAAACCACATCCAAAATATTTTGTGATGGGCAAACAATCATCTCTAAAATTTCCCCTTAATAAAACTTGAAAGTTAATGAGGATATTTCTAGAGGTACTTGAGTACTTTTATGTTGTTTGCATCCATTCAATTCCTCCAAAACATAAATTCTCGAGTACTGGGTCGGTCATTCCCGATGTCTCCATTGGCGTTGAATCAATACCATGGGAGGGTTAAGGCAGAGTTATTTAGTAGTTTTCGCTTCTGTGGCCATGTTTGAACTATTTTAGGTAGTTGTTACGCTATAGGTAACAGGGTGACTTGTTTTGCATCCAAGACACCTAACGGGACCAAGCTAATCCCTGATAAGGCGGCCGCACGGCACATGGGTCATTTCAAAATTTGGGGTTATTTTGTCCTCGAACTTTTCCATAAATTATTGTTGAAGTTTTTATGTTTTTTCTCCCGTAAACGTCCTTAGTTTTGGCCACTGAGGCAGATCCTGAAGTGGGCGCACACTTTATCAAGTAGTTTAAAATTTATAGAATTTTGAATTTTTTTCCATAATTTCGACTTTGTAGGGAGAGAGAAAACCAAGTGTGAGTTGAACTCATGAAACCTTTTTATTCCTTCAAAATACGAGAATCTTAGTTTAGGAGTCTCTTTTACTTATCGCAATCACAGTCCGAAGCTATAATCTAGGTACATCAGAATTATCAGATTCTTCAAGTCTTTCAATCAGTCTAATCTTTCGTAAAATGTGGGTTAATGAGAAGTCAGAATTATATGACCCAGCGGTGTAAATAGTTCAGGTAACTCTTAAAAATGTAAACGGCTTTGAAACAAGATGTAGAGATCAAGCTTTACCACAATCACTGTAGAGATCAAGCTGTAGCTCAGAGTGTCTATAACGTCATCCTAGACTATTACATTGGAGTTGAGTGGGGAAATAGTGAGCAATCCAAAGTAGAATTTTAGGGCTTGGTTGTGGATAACGCTTGCATACGAGTCTGCAACACATTGAAACATTTTCATGCTGATCTGGGAGCGCGATTTTCGCCTCAGCTGATCTGGGAGCTCGATTTTCGACTCAGCTGAACTGGGAGCTCGATTTTCGACTCAGCTGATCTGGGAGATCGATTTTCGACTCAGCTGATCTGGGAGATCGATTTTCGACTCAGCTGATCTGGGAGCTCGATTTTCGACTCAGCTGATCTGGGAGCTCAATTTTCGACTCAGCTGATCTGGTAATATCAAACTGTAAAGTACCTACCTATCTAACAACTTCACTTCTGATGGTCATAATCATCATTGTGGCGACTTGGGACAAATTTCGTTAGCAAATTTCGTCGCAACAAATTTCGTTAGCAAATTTCGTTAGCAAATTTCGTCGCAACAAATTTCGTGATGATTTTGGTTTATTATTTTCAATAATAAGCCTTTGGAATCGAGCAAGAAAAAAAAAATTTTAACCCCCCCTCAAAATTTGATGTTTTACGTTTCAAGGTACGTAGAATACGAAAATCGAATAAAAAAATTTCCGTCCGTCCGCCGTACGCGGCACTTTTTTTAGTCACCATGGACCGATTTCGATGAAATTTGGTATACGGGCTCCATTTGGGGTCTAGTTGTGCCGCGAAGCTTTTGGTTGATGTAGGTCACTTCTAAGGGGTGAAAATTAAGGGTTGAAATTTTCAAGAGTGCCCTAGCTCGAAAACTCTCGAAATAAAGGTATCGTTTTTTCACTAATTTTAAATAGTACTGAATTTTAAAAAAAATTTGAGACCACCCGGAGCTCTGTAGGGCAAACCGTTCGGTCCCTACGAGTACTTGAAGGTTTTCCTTCGATAAAACAGAATCATGAGTGTGAATCGCAAAAGAGGTCTAATCTCCGTTGAAATTTTTTCTGAATGAAATGCGATCGCTGTTCATTTCTTCGATTTGTATACAGTTTTGCCTTCTGCGTAACCAGTAATCAAATTTCCATAATCAAAAGTCAGTGGAGAATACTGAAGGCGCCTGAGTGGTCACTGATCAGCTGAGTGAGCTCCAAGGCCATTTCCTCTCCTGTTGAACGCAGGAACCTGAAATTTGAGAGGCAGGGTCAAAGGAGAATGCTGAAGGCGCCTGAGTGGTCACTGATCAGCTGTGTGAGCTCCAAGGCAATTTCCTCTCCTGTTTAACGCAGGAACCTGAAATTTGAGAGGGCGGGTCAATTGAGAATGCTGAAGGCGCCTGAGTGGTCACTGATCAGTTGAGTGAGCTCCAAGGCCATTTCCTCTCCTGTTGAACGCAGGAACCTGAAATTTGAGAGGCAGGGTCAAAGGAGAATGCTGAAGGCGCCTGAGTGGTCACTGATCAGCTGAGTGAGCTCCAAGGCCATTTCCTCTCCTGTTGAACGCAGGAACCTGAAATTTGAGAGGGCGGGTCAATGGAGAATGCTGAAGGCGCATGAGTGGTCACTGATCAGCTGAGTGAGCTCCAAGGCCATTTTCTCTCCTGTTGAACGCAGGAAGCTGAAATTTTATAGGGCGGGTCAATGGAGAATTTTGAAGGTGACTGAGTGGTCACTGATCAGCTGAGTGAGCTCCAAGGCCATTTCCTCTCCTGTTGAACGCAGGAACCTGAAATTTGAGAGGGCGGGTCAATGGAGAATGCTGAAGGCGCATGAGTGGTCACTGATCAGCTGAGCGAGCTCCAAAGCCATTTTCTCTCCTGTTGAACGCAGGAAGCTGAAATTTTAGAGGGCGGGTCAATGGAGAATGTTGAAGGTGCCTGAGTGGTCACTGATCAGCTGAGTGAGCTCCAAGGCCATTTCCTCTCCTGTTGAACGCAGGAAGCTGAAATTTGAGAGGGAAGGTCAAGGGAGAATACAGATGGTGGTAGGTTCTATTGATGGAGAACCAGTGATCTATACAGAAGGGTGATCTATACAGAAAATAATAAACCTTTGAGCAATGATTTGCAGCGTTTTTTTTATGTGCCATATGAAAGACATGAAAATGTTTATTTCCCGGTTTATTTCTTTTTCCATACTCTGTATGAAATCATAGTAGAGGTGTGTCGGTACAGCTGTACCGGGACTGTGGAACCGAGTATCAGGTTGGAACGGTTCCACGCAGTGACAAAAACTCGACCCTTACCGGTCCAGTTCCACGGACTGATAAGATATCTTAAGATGGCTCTGGACCGGGAAGAGAATCTTTCTATCGGTCCAGTTCCATCCTCACCAATCAGAATGATCTGATCAATCATCTCATCAATCTGATCATTCTGATTGGTGAGGATGGAACTGGACCGGTAAGGATGTAACCGGACCGATAAGATATCACAGAGAATGGTTCAATGGTTCTGGACCGGTAAGCATGGATCTTGTTCTCAGTTCTGTTCCATGTTGTACCTGGAAGCGCCCTTACTACTTCCATGGACTGAGAATGGTTCATGGAATGGCTTTTGAGCGGGAAGTTATCTTCTGGACAGGTTAGCATGGAAGTTGTCTCCAGTTTTATTAATTTATTATTGTCATGTTAAGTTCTTAAACTACAACGTCATAATTCTTTTCTTGAATTGTTTGGTAACTATTATTTATAATTAATTGCCTCTTTTGTAACACTTGTTCAAATTCCTTCCTTTTAGCGAATTGTCAAGGAAAATGATGAAAATCATAAGCATGGAAGAAGGACGATAGGGATTTGACGGCCTGCTTCATCCATGCCATGTGAGTGGGATTTGATCGCCTGTATCGGTAATGGAACTGTACCGGTAATTTGGAACGGTTACATCTTTGTCACCGTAACCGTTGGAACCGTTCCAGGGAAATACCTGGACCGACACACCCCTGAATCATAGGAACACAGAATGTGTTTTTGCGATACTAGTCATCCGTTAAATAAAAAACAACAATAATAAATGTGGAGTTGACATTAACATGACAACCAATAAACATATCAACAGATGTTTTTTCTGTCGCTTTTTCGTGACGATTTTTTTTCGGTAGGTCATCGCAAAAACACATTCTGTGTTAAAACTTCTCTCCCTGCACTTCCATCTCTCTTCCTACAAACCAGCCTCTTCCCAGAAGTTGTAGGTAGAGAGGTTGTAGGGAGAGAGGTTGTAGGGAGAGAGATTTGTGAGGTTATCACTCTCTACTGGCCTAACCATTATTGATTCTGAACGTTAGAAAAAATACATAACACTGTGGCATTTATAATTGTAATTTGAGTTTAATTAAACTTAGTTGAACACTTACCCTGATGAGTGAGGTGGTTGTAGGGAGAGAGAAAGTATTTACCTACTCTCAAAGCTTCAACACTTCACAACATAACCCACTCAACTGGGAGCTTGGAAATTCAACAAACTTCGGTAGCTTCGGAAGCCATCTTGCAGCAGTGTTCACTTTTGTTTTTCATGACACAAAATAATCGTTTTCCAGGAGTGGGCAGGCATTTCAAAAAAATTGTAGGGAGAGAGAATAAAACCTTGTGACAGCATCAAAACATAGCAAAAACCCTTCCAATTCATGGAATTTTCGTTCGTTTCTAATTTATTCCTGAAGAGGAGAGTATCCTGAGCCAATAATGTTTTTTACTTAAACTAAAATATGAATATAGAGTTCTCCAAAAATTTTCAAAGTTCCCAACCTACCCTCTGTGACAGGTGTAGGGAGAGAGAATTGGGATCATTAATGATTTTTAATTATCTGAGTTAATTGATTAGTGAAATCCATTCTATGTGGTCTTTGTAGACACCAACCTGCTGTATCTCCCTGAAAAAATTCTGAATTTCCAAGACAAATAGAGTGTTCACAAAAGCTGCGTGACAAGAAATAACCCCAAATTTTGAAATGACCCACATATCTCTCGATTCATTATCTCTCGGTCCAGGGTGCATTTCCCAGAATACCCTTCTGTTTCAGCGGGTCCCCTTCCCCTCCCCTCGTGGCCTGGTCGTCCCATTTCTTTAGGTAGGATCCTCAGTCTGTTATTACTGGTGAGAACCTGCAGGACAGGGCCTTTTTTTCCACAGTTAAAGCTTTATTACTGCGTTGCAGGAGATTTTTGTTAATAATAGGTAGCTTGTGAATACCAGTCAGTTTCAAAGTACAGTGAGTACAGTGTGCCTGCTGTTTGCAGAAATTGTATTTCTCTGAGTGCTGTATTTACCTTTGATTTTCTGGCTACAATCACTTCAGGTGTTACTTATTACCTTTGGCTGTTTAGTCATACTGAGACGGAATTGTGTGGAGTCCTAAACTTTATGAAGAACCCATGAATGGGTTCTTTTGGGGCCTTCTTTGTATTTCTTGTGGCCTTCTTTTCTTTGGCATTGGACCTTTCTGCTACTTCAAATTTCAACCTGGTGCTTCTCTCCTACCTACACCACTACAGCCACGTATTTTCTAAGCCTAGATATTGAATAAGCTGTAGGTAACTAGAGACTTATTAATAAGTGGACAATTATAATAGGGTATTGTTTAGGCCATAATATAGGGACACCAGGACCAGGTATAAATATTTGTATTTTTCGTATAATAAATCTTTTTTTTTAAACCATCTATCTGGGGTTGTAATTCTAACTCCTTCAATAACCCTACGCCTCTTGCTAGGGGTTTCAAAGTATACACAGAATAGTGGGGCCCAACAAACTATTAAATTCTAGGATATAGGTAAGTAACCATTAGATCGATGGCCCCACTCCACTGAGCTAGCTGTGGTCGCCGAGAAAAGGGCGTATAATAGGCAATATAGCATTGACCACAACGACAAAAATACTCCAATTCCTCTCGGAAGCACTGTCTCGCATTGCATCGGTAGACTGCATTTCTGCTCGATATTTCAGTAAAGTGAGTAAATATCAGCAGATATTTCATCTGTCCAATTACGACATAACGGAGACCTGTGACTGAGTGTCTGTTATAAGGGCGCCGGAGAGCTGGCTGGCTGACAGTCCAATAAGAGACTCAGCCACCTGATGGATCGGCATTGTTCGCTCCGGGGAGATTTGCAATAAACTCTGCCCCGTCCAACTTCTTGACGAGTTGGGGAAGGCGAGTCCTGATGTAAACTACCTTCACATAACCGGGAATCGATGCGCCCGCGATAAAACGCTCCTATTGGATTCCTTGGAAACGTATTAGTCGTACTCCCTCCCTCCAGGTAAACGCATTTTCTCCGGGGTAGACATTTCCCATACGACCTGAGGCGTTTTCCTTCTCGAAAGTGGATGTGTGCTGAGAATGAGTAAAGCTGGTTTCGTATTCTGCCACGCGCTGATGTTCTTCGTCTTCTCCGAGTTGTTTTTATTCACCTATCTTCCTTCGTGTGCTCTGGAATCCTCGAATCGGCGTCGATTATCCTCCCCTTCTGATCCGAACGACTTGTCGATCACCAAAAAACCTATTAATCTTATTTTCCAATTTTGAATATTTCCAGGACATTATTTTCTTCTAGATAAAACCTCTCGTGGTTATAAGGCTTAATAAGGCAATAATGAACAATTATGATACGACAATTTGGGAGTGTTTTTGATTGGAGAAATTAAATATTTAATTAACAAAAGTGTAAATCAGCTCCTCTTAGACTTCATTTCTCTTACCTCATATATTGGTTTTTCATGAATTCAGAATAGTGGCGATTTCAAAGAATTGAATGATACCACCCAGAGCTCTGAGGGGCAAACTTACCGGGGAACCACTACCAAAAAAGCTGCAAATTATTACACAATGGTTTATTATTTTTCTATATAAATCACTCGTCTGCAAAGCCACCAACCATCCAACATGAAGAAAAATATCGATCGCATTTCGGTCAGCTAAAATTTGAACGGAGATTAGGCCTTTTTTGCGATTCACACTCGTGTATCTGATTTATCGTGAGTCCAACCCTTAAATTCTCGTAGGGAGCGAACAATCGAGCCCCCACAACCTGGCATATCCTGGGCCATCGTTCGTCTTTCATTCTCAACATCCTCTTGTAGAAGTTCAACGAGCATCTGGAAACACAAGCGAGGAAGAGAAGTCTCCATACGGAGATAATGACCAGGAGTAGATCGGGGTAGAAAAAGCGCGCTCTTCAAAAAGTCACTCTGCACGACCTCCAAACTGCTCGGGTACCTCAGTCCCCAAAGCTCCACTGCATAAAACAGTACAGATTCAACGGATGAAACGAACAGGCTAATCTTTGTAGACCATGTAACCACCGAACAGCTTTTCATCAGGTCCAAAGTAGCCCCACCGCTGAACGGGGTCTGGATATAAAGTGTTCAGACGCAGCCTTAAACCTCAAAGAGCTGGCAATCGGGACTCCCAGGTAGATAAAGTTCGTCACATACTCCAACCTCTCTCCACCAATCATAATAGGTCTTCTTCGCCCACGGTGGCCCAGGACAATATCCTTAGTCTTGAGAGTATTGATTTGCAGCTGGGTTTCTTCACAGTAGGCTTCAAATGCTGCCATTTTCCTCTGCATATCGCTAGCACAGTCCCCAAATATGGCCAAGTCATCCGCAAATGCCAAATATAGCAGCTCCCTTCCAGCAAGTCGAAGGCCCGAGCATCTATCAGCATTAAGTACCTGGTGTGACCTTAGACGAAAATTTGAAATGGGCTCAACACATAAACATATTGTTTAGTAATGCATGCATTCCAGGGGACGTCCCATTGGATAAGCATTAGATCAGTTTAACCAGTTGTTAAGTGATAAAACTGTTTCACTCGATGTAATTTATTTATTACTATAGGCAAGAAATACTGACCCCCCCCCCCCACGATTATCCACCTTAACATTTCTAGCGGCATGGGAGCCTCGAATCTGAAGAATATTTTAAAATCCATGATCTACGATACCCAAAATGCGAATTCAAGTTCACCCTCCCCCCCACCCCACCCCAGCCCCTAACGCCAACAATGGTGCCAGTCTTGCACCAAAGCGGAAATACGTCGTAACATTGAACTTTCATCTGTTAGTTTTGGTAGGCAGTCCGTCGAAGTTCACATCCGTATTCAAGGTGAAACACAAAAAGAACAAAAAAAAAAAAACGAAATAAGCGGTTTATGGCATCATGGCACCATGTCCTGGCACCATAGTGGCACCACTATTAGTTCCATGGTGGTACAGAGAATAATTCATGAAAATCCGGAGGTATAGTGAGAATTTTTCCTCAATTTCAAAGCTTGGGTACAATTAGTAAGCAGTAAAGTAACCAAAATATTGAAAAATTGGATATTTTGTGAATATTATCCCCCCACTCGCCCCCTCCCCTTGCGAATTTTGGTACTCTGGTAAAATCATGTACAACTCGGAAGTTATTTGAGTCAAACAAAAAAAGAAACACGCAAATCGGTTGGAAATTGAGGCCTGGGCAGAGTTTACAAGATTATGCACGCAAACGCACGTTTTTTAGGCATTAACCCCCCCTTTCCCCCTCTTAAAGAGCAAAATCCAAAATTCCGGCGCCGTAGTGCACAACTAGATAGTATTCCGCGTCAAACGAAAAAAGAACCAGGAAAATCGTTTGAGAACTAAGGCCTGGGCAGAGTACACAAGATTATGCCCAAAAACGCACGTTTTTCGAGTATTAACCCCCCCTTTCCTCCCCTTAAAAGGCAAAATTCGAAATTCCGGCGACGTAGTGCACAACTAGATAGTTTTCCGCGACGAACAAAAAAAGAACCAGGAAAATCGGTTCAGAACTAAGGCCTGTGCAGAGTACACAAGATTTTGTTACACACACACATACACACACACACACACACAGACATACACCTATGGTTTTTTTCGCGGATTTGGATTCAGAATGGTCTAAAACGGATTACTGTGTGGTTATTTTTTTTTTCTGTTGAGTGTTGTCCAACTTCACCCCAGATCGATCGCATAAGGACGCCCAAGTCTTACTGTGGGACGTCCTAAAAACTGTTACGAAAAGACTGACGAAACTGCTGCATGTATTTCTTGAACTCCCTAACGTTTTCAACCTATAAACTATTCAAAATGTATATTTTGCTCTGGTCCAATTTCAACTGATATACGAGTTGTAGCTTGGAGTGGAGCGTCGCAAACATACCATTGATGAAACCATGATAAGTATTCAGAAAACCATTGTGAGAATCATTGAGCGGTTTTCTTACTTTAGCAGATCGGTTGAGTATTTCAAGAAACTAGATGTGCTTAATTTCCGTAAAATTCGTCTGATGTCTCTAATTATTTTTGCGTAAACATTCGAATCACCCCCTTCACAACATATCCCGATCAATTAAACTTCTAGCAATAAATTAGAACCTCATCGTAGGAAACCCTTTGATTCTGAATTCTATATCAATAAAGTAAGTTACTGGTTGAATTAGATTTTCCGAAAGTGATCTGAAATATGAAGAAACTCAATATCCAAGTTTGTTAGCAAAATCATCGAAGACGAAAAGGAATTCCGAGCGATGCCAGAATTCAGAAACATCTCGTTGATTGAAGTGAAAAGATCGTCTAACAAGATCCGTTTGCTGGATTCACTGAGTACACTGCAATCTTAATGAAAACACACAATGCTTATTCCGGGATGCCGCTCAGTAATTCGAACTTCTCTTCATAGTTTCTGGGATCGAGTTGTGAAATTTACCTTGCCAGCCTACCTTGCCAATGCAATCAACGCTAAGTGGATTAATCGTCGAATGATAACTAGTTTAGCTGGCTAAGTCACGGAAACGTTCTGTTTATAACTCGACAAGATCCTCCATTCTTTACAAGAGTTCGAGGGGAAAATTCCTTTTGCTCCGAAGAAACTTGAAGAGGACGAATGTTGAGGAGTACAAACTGAGGAGAAGATAATGCCGAGTCTTGATAAACTAGGGAACTAGAGCTAAGATTTTTCCTTTTCCACTCCAATCAAGGGAAGAGCGAATTGGAAAAGTTCTTGACTCGCTTTTAAATTAGGACCTTTTGTATTCAACACTCCATCTCACAGAAAAATTGCGTATTTTCAAGTTTGTAAGTTTATCATTCCAAAACCAACTTAGTGTTGTAAGTTCATGTAGTTCTGCTTTTAAATGAATTCGCCCCTTTTTTTCCATATCATGGTTTCAAGATATATATTATTGTTTTGATTACCATAGAGTAGAAGCTTTTAGGTAGTTATTATGAATTTTGAGTTCTTTTTGAACAGTTTGCACTTACACAATTATGTTCTTATATTATCACAAACAAATTTTTTCAAACAGGGTGCCCCCAATATTGACAAATTTGTCCTCGAAAATTCCATATGTTGACATTTGCAGTTCGTAATGTTGACAACAATTTACCTAAATATTGACCAACCCTTCCCTGAAGTGATTGCTCAAGGTACTACCCTACGCGACGGGATGATTAAAATTTCAGTCCTGGACTCCTCTTCCAGTTTTAGTTGGTATTTAGATGTTGTGATCAATGCACTTACTGCCTATTTGTCAGATCAAAAGTAAGGTTATAACCAGATTCACTCAGATTACTTGCAAATGCTTAATTGTTAACAAATCACCTTTGTTATTTTGGAATCCTCTTCATTCTCATTTATTATTTCCTTCCAAGTTGTACTTTTTGCCTGGTCGCATGGGTTTTTTTTGTGTGTGGTACTTTTCCAAATCTTTCAAGAGTGTTTTGATTCTTCCGCTCTGTTATACACTAAAATTGTTTATCTTCTCTCTATTGAATCGACCATTGGACAAGTGAGAAACTTGTACATCTACAGAACTTGTATCATAAAGAAAGTGTTCCATGTATCTACCAAGAATAGGATATAAAGTTTTTTTCTTCCTTTTTTGGATTTTGACATTCCTATCCGGATATTAGGAATAAGGCAGATAGAGATGACTAATAAAACTGCAAGACATGAATATGGACATTTTGCCTTTTTTTTATAAAAAGAGGACCCAGAGTCAATTTGACCATTCTGCAAAGAAAAATTTTTTTGGTTTGTTATTTTCAATAATGAACCTTTGGAATAGCCCAAGAAAACATATTGTTTAGTAATGCATGCATTCCAGGGGACGTCCCATTGGATAAGCATTAGATCAGTTTAACCAGTTGTTAAGTGATAAAACTGTTTCACTCGATGTAATTTATTTATTACTTTGGGCAAGAAATACTGACCCCCCCCCCCTTATCCACCTTAACATTTCTAGCGGCATGGGAGCCTCGAATCTGAAGAGCATTTTAAAATCCATGATATACGATACCCAACATGCGAATTCGAGTTCACCCCCCCCCCCCACACCACCTCCCAACGCGAAAAATGGTGCCAGTCTGGCACCAAAGCGGAAATACGTCGTAACATTGAACTTTCATCTGTTAGTTTTGGTAGGCAGTCCGTCGAAGTTCACATCCGTGTTCAAGGTGAAACACAAAAAAAAAAAAAAAAACACGAAATAAGCGGTTTATGGCATCATGGCACCATGTCCTGGCACCATGGTGGCACCACTATTAGTTCCATGGTGGTACAGAGAATAATTCAAGGAAATCCGGAGGTATAATGAGAATTTTTCCTCAATTTCAAAGCTTGGGTACAATTAGTAAGCAGTGAAGGAACCAAAATATTGAGAAATCGGATATTTTGTGAATATTATCCCCCCACTCACCACCTCTCCTTTCGAATTTTGGTACTCTGGTAAAATCATGTACAACTCGGAAGTTATTTGAGTCAAACAAAAAAAGAAACACGCAAATCGGTTGGAAATTGAGGCCTGGGCAGAGTTTACAAGATTATGCACGCAAACGCACGTTTTTTAAGCATTAACCCCCCCTTTCCCCCCCTTGAAAAGCAAAATTCAAAATTACGGCGCCGTAGTGCACAACTAGATAGTATTACGCGTCAAACGAAAAAAGAACCACGAAAATCGTTTGAGAACTAAGGCCTGGGCAGAGTACACAAGATTATGCCCAAAAACGCACGTTTTTCGAGCATTAACCCCCCCTTTCCTCCCCTTAAAAGGCAAAATTCGAAATTCCGGCGACGTAGTGCACAACTAGATAGTTTTCTGCGACGAACAAAAAAAGAACCAGGAAAATCGGTTGAGAACTAAGGCCTGTGCAGAGTACACAAGATTTTGTTACACACACATACACACACACATACACACACACACATACACACACACACACACACACACACACACACACACACACACACACACACACACACACACACACACACACACATACATACATACACCCATGGTTTTTTTCGCGGATTTGGATTCAGAATGGTCTAAAACGGATTACTGTGTGGTTATTTTTTTTTTCTGTTGAGTGTTGTAGAACTTCACCCCAGATCGATCACATAAGGACGCCCAAGTCTTACTGTGGGACGTCCTAAAAATTTGTTTGACATCCCCTCAAAACTTGTGTGTTTACGTTTCCAGGTATGTAGAATCCAAAAATCGGATAAAAGTCGGCAGTCCGTCCACCGTAGGCGGCACTTTCCTGAGTTACCTCCTAAGTTACCATGAACCGAGTTTGATGCAATTCGGTATAAGGGCTCCAGTTGGTGTTAAGTTGTGCCCCGAAGCTTTTGGTTGACGTCAATCACTTCTGAGAGAAGAATGAAGTCGGTCAAAAATAAGGAAATGTATAGTTTTTCATCAAATTAAAATAGTACTGAATTTTTAGAATCAAATGGGACCACCTAGAGCTGTGTTGGACCAACCTTCCGCACCCTATGAGGGGTCTCAGTCGGTCGCCGTTCGTTTATCGTTCTGGGTTAGTATTTCCCTAAATTACAGGCACTCAACCTTTAAAATTTGTACCTGTTTGAAATTTTCAAGGAAACCCCATTTTTCATTCAGTTAGGTTTTTCCCATTTTTCTCTGGCAATTATGGTTCGATTTTGATGTTTTTTTGCGGTAATATTTTAGTTTTTCAATTCCCTAGACTGCACTGATGAATTTTGAAAAGCTCCGAAAATTTCAAACTTAGGTACAACTTTTAGAGTTTTAGTGCCTGTAATTTACGAAAATACAAACCCCAAACGAGGAACAAAGGCGACCGACTGAGACCCCCATAAGAGGGCTTACAATAGATAAAAAACACGAGTGTAAATTGCAAAAGGGTCCTAATTTCCGTTCAAATTTTAGCTGAACAAAATGCAATCGTTGTTCATTTTTTCGAGTTGTACTCATTTTTGCGTCCTTAGCAATCAGTACTCAAATTTCCTAATGAAGGCAATCCATTACTCCCTATTTCTTCGAATTGAGTGTGAAGCGTTTATTGTTCCAAATAAACTTGATTGTGAAGTAGGTATGTGGTAGGTAGTAACTAAGGTTGATGAGTAGTGACAATGGCGAAGCCGTGTTCTTTGCAGACGAGTGATCTACATAGAAACAATAAACTTATGTGTAATAATTATCAGTGATTTTACTGTGTGGTTTCAATTGTGTGATGGGGATGTCATGGTGCACGTTCTCCTAATCGGGGAGGCTCAGCGAATCTGACAGGTCTGTGGAAACTGTCCCCGAGTAGTAATGAACCAAGATCCCTTGGCGATGAATAATCTT
This sequence comes from Apolygus lucorum, assembly GCA_009739505.2. NCBI lineage: Eukaryota > Metazoa > Arthropoda > Insecta > Hemiptera > Miridae > Apolygus > Apolygus lucorum. Next base: position 2,456,054 of record CM019176.2, on the reverse strand, counting down.
TCCAGTTCTTCGACTCATCATTTTATTTTTTCACGATGAAGTAAATAAATCCAGGATGAGAAGGTAATTGAGTTGGGAGTGCTTGGCGGCGGGCGTCTAAAGTTAGACGAGGGGCAGAGGCCGACGTGGCTGCTAAATAAGGACATGAAGCCGCGGGCTGCGGCAGCTCAGAAATAGCCACTCGCTCCACGGGAATACGGCACAGCGCTCGCCTTCCTATCTCCACCATCAGTCGGCGAGTCTCTCAGCGTCCGACTTCACAGCCGTCGAGACTCAGAGGAGGTCTCCTACGATCTGCATCGATTATGATGTAAAACGAAACCACAAAAATGACGCTGCTTTAAGAAAACCTGAGTCTCCATGCGTAGGTAGTGAAAAAACGCTGCAAGTTATTAGACATAGGATTGTGATTTTTCTATATAGATCACTCGTCTGCAAAGAACACGGCTTTGTCATTCCCATCGCCTGCCAACCATAGTTACTACCTACCTACCATACACCTACTTCACAATCAAGTTTATTTTGAAGAAATAAACCCTTCACACTCAGTTCAAAGAAACGAAGATTATTAAGAATTATTACTATACCCTAATTATTAATAAATTCGATTACTGGTTGCTAAGGACGCAGAACTGAGTACAATTCAAAGAAATGAACAACGACCGCATTTTGGTCAGCTACAATTTGAATGGAGATTAGGCCTCTTTTGCGATTCACACTCGTGATTCTGATTTACCCGATTAAGTCCGACCCTTAAGTTCTCGTAGGGAGCGAACGGTTTGTCCTACAGAGCTCCGGGTTGTTTCAAAAAATTTTTTAAATTCAATACTATTTAAAATTGGTGAAAAAACTATACCTTAATTTTGAGAGTTTTCAAGCTAGGGCACTATTAAAAATTTCAACTCTTAATTTTCACCCCTTAGAAGTGACTGACATCAAACAAAAGCTTCTGGGCACAACTAGACCCCAGATGGAGCCCATATACCAAATTTCATCAAAATCGGTTCATGGAAACTAAGGACAGTGCGATTTTTGGATTCTACGTACCTACCTACCTTGAAAAGTAAACCAACAAATTTTGAGGGAGGGCTGAAAAGTTTTTTTTTCTTTGTTGATTCCAAACGCAGGTATCTCAATAAGCGAGATACTTCTGATTTTTTTTTTTTTTTTTTTCATTATTAGTGAACTGTGAACTTTCGGGACTGGGGACAACCAAAAATACGCCGTTGTTACCTAGCTTGTAGACGCCGTTGTAGACCTCGGGAAAGCCCGATGTTTACTCAGTAGCCGTCAGGTTTACTTTGGGAGTGTGAAAGAGTGGGTTAGAAGAGTGCATTAAGTCGATTTGGGTGGATTTCCCCCCACTAACACGTAACAATTACGTGCCCTACCAGAGCAGGGTTAATACCTTCTCCTCATGCTTAACTGCCCTTGAGCCCTTGATGATGAAGATGTATTATTAGAACCCTAAGCAATAACGACGTATTCTGGTTGACCCGAAAATTGAAAGTTCGTCAGACCGTCGGTCAATACACACAACATTTCATTATTAGTGTCCAGAGGTTCCCAAGATCATCCAACGAGAGACACTTGGGAACCAACACGACCGTGGATTAGGGAGGGTTTCCTTCCCGAAATGGAATGATGAAAGAATAGAAAAGAAAAAAACACTGCAAATTATTACACAGTGGTTTATTATTTTACTACACAGATCACCCGCCTACATTGAACGCTACTTTCCCATTAATAACACCTTCTAGCAGAAACATCGCTATCTGAGAGTCACTTCGTTATGACATTTGATTTTTGGTTGCTAAGGAAGCACAAATGAGTGGTATGAAACTCCACTTGAAGAAAGAAACCCTCAAAAATTGATGGTTTACGCTTCAAAGTATGTAGAATCCGAAAATAGAATAATAAATAAAATTTCTCCCTTATAATATTTCTGCGACCCCGGTAAATAAGTGGTCAAGTCAAATTTGCCCATTTTACAGGGAAGCATTATTAAAATTTGAACCTTCACCTAAAATCCGTATTTTGTCGCAGAAGGTTGAAATTTGGAATGAATGATGTAGTAATTTTTCAACAGTCAATTTCAAATTTCAACCTTCTACGACAAAATCCGGATTTTAGGTGAAGGTTCAAATTTTAATAATGCTTCCCTGTCAAATGGGCAAATTTGACTTGACCACTTATTCACCGGGGTCGCAGATTTATGGTTGGTAGTTAATTATAATGAAAAAGCATTGCTGTTTGAAGACCACACGTTCGATCATAAATCTATATGGAAAATAATAAACCGTTGTGTGATAATTGTTTTTTGGTTGGAATGCTCGCAATACTTTCCCGTCAGAGTCCTCGATAAAACCTCAGTTTACTGAGTTATAACATGCGTCCTTCTTCTCCTTCAACCATTCGGGTCCGCTGCTGTAGGTCCATTTCCCGGAATATCGACCCTTCGGTCCCCTTCGCAGAGAAGGCATCCGGGAAATTCACTGCAATTGCGTCGCCGAGTTCCTTCCGTGTGATGTATTGTTGCGGCTGGCGGTTCCCAAATGCGTTTTGCGAGGGTTTCATTGTGGGCGAGTGGTGCGTGGTGAACTGTGAGGTCGTATGGTTGTTCAGGCGAACGTAGCTGATAAATTATGGTCGGGCTGATTGTGAAATCTACATCACTTCCAAAATACGATTTACCTAGGTGAATAGATTCTCCAGCCAGGTTACTCATAGTAACTTTCTAGCGATTTATTTTGTTAGATCAGGTGTTCATTAACTTCTGATCAAATTTTGAGCTCTTCTACAGCTGCGTGAAGAGTCGATTACTGACATTATGAGAAGCAAAGAACTTCTCACGTTGAATCCATTCAAAGATGGACTAATCAGAAATCGAACAAAATTATCAGAGAAGAATCCCTGCTCATAAGGATCACTCTAATTTTGGAGTTCAAGGTCTCCGTGCAAGAATATAATTCGAAGAAGATAGAGATGGTTGCCCCAATCCTATCAATTGATCGAGATGCAGGAGTAATAATTTGAAGAATGTGGAATTGATTTTTCTGACCCCGTTCGTAACAAAAGGTTAAATGAAAAGCTTGAATGGTGTACATTTTGTAGGTGCTGCAAATGCCTTGGCTCAACTTGATTTGGATTTGATCACAGAAGCGACACAAATTGATTAGAAGTTCAATCCGCCACCATCACCATGACCATCACCATGCGACTTATAGCACTCGTGAAAAAGTTATTGAAAAAAATGTTTAAAAGGACCTAATTGGACAACGAAGAGATGAAGAGTTTTTTTCTAACCGTCTTACATCCATTTTTTACACTTTTTTTCACGGATTCTGAATCTTTGGGATGAGGCCTCTCTCCGCACGAGTTGAATTCCTTCCAAAACGGTTTGTATCCCCCTTCAACACATTACTAAAAAAAATTTTAATTCTTTTTTCGGATTTTACATAGGTACCATAAAACGTAAACCATCAAAATTTGAGAGGGGTTAGAATATGTTTGATTTATTATTTTCAATAATAAACCTTTGGAATCGACCAAGAAAAAAAATTGTAACACCCCCTCAAAATTTGATGGTTTACTTTTCAAGGTAAGTAGAATCCAAAAATCGAATAAAAATTTGGCCATCCGTCCGCCGTACGCGGCACTTTTGCCACTTAGCATTGACCGATTTTGATGAAATTTGGTATGTAGGCTCCATTTGGAGTCTCGTTGTGCCCCGAAGATTTTGGTTGATGTAGGTCACTTCTAAGGGTTCAAAAATAAATTTTGAAATTTTGAAAACGCCCTAACTCAAAAAATTCTGATATAAGGGTATTGTTTTTCCTTCAATTTAAGATTCTATAGAATATTTAGAATTTTTTGAGACCACGCGGAGCTTTGTAGGACAAACCGTTCATTCCCTACGAGAATTTAAGTGTTGGACGTACGATAAATCAGAAACACTAGTGTGAATCGCAAAAGAGGCCTAATCTCCGTTCAAATTTTAGTTGACCGAAATGCGATCGATGTTTTTCTTCATGTTGGATGGTTGGTAACTTTGCAGACGAGTGATCAATATAGAAAAATAATAAACCACTGCGTAATAATCTGCAGCGTTTTGGATTTGAGATGCCACCATGGTGAATGGGCCCGGATGGGGCTGGGGTTCTCCCTGGCCCTCCGCAGCGGGATGTTGTGTCTCTTCATTTTTAATTTTTTATAATAATAATTACATAATTTAATTTTTTATAATATTACACCAATATTTATCTAGTAGCTTCATCCGACTTTTGTGATATACTATGCATGACCGCAATAAAAATCGATTTATCTATCTATCTTTCTTTGTCCGTCTAGTTGGAACCATTTAAACCAAATTCGTTGAGTTCTCGTTTTTGCCCATGATAAAATTTTGTCAACTAAAACCTCTCGAAACTGTTCTTTTCTATATTTTCTTAAATCGTCCAAGTCCACAGTTTATTAGTCGGAAATGAACGCCTTGAGATCCGATCTCTAACCAACTGATAAACTGTGCGAATTTATAGTTAAATTCATTTGCCATTACGAGTTGTACAAGTGACATGCGACGTCCCTAAGCACTGTTCATATCCCTCTTACAACTCGTAATATTCATGGTGGTTGATTACCGGTAATTGGAATGCAAAGTCCTATACACTGATCCTACCAACGACCGATAATTGAATTCTACCAGCTTGTCGTCCACCGCTCTGTCGTTACCAATTTGAAGCTGGTAGAGTTCGATTACCGGTCGTTGGTAGGATCAGTGTGTAAATTCATGGAATATGAAGAACAGTCAAGAGAGCGGAGGAAAGCATTTTTGCCTTGAGCGAATTCTCTTGGAGTCAAAACACCCTGAATATGGGGGCTCAAGTTGACATAATTGTCTCTAAGTCCCATAAATTGATAATAAATCAACTTCTGCTAAATTTGTGAGATTGCTCCGTAATTGACAGAAATTAGAATGCTCTTGAAAGTAAATTATTTCTTGTTTTTAATTAACATTGACCATGATTTTGAGTATTTCAAATCCTGGCCAGGAGTCTGCTCAGAATATAAACTTTGATTAGATCTTGAAAGAAACAGAAATTTTCATAATTCTTATTTTAAACGAGTAAACTTGTTTCGATCCTACACATTTCATTGGTTCTGTATGATTGGCAATTCATGACTCACGTATTGATGACGGTCTCTGCGCATGCGCAAACGATAGATCCTTGAAACAAGCATGTCTTCTGTTGTTTACGTCTGATTTGAATAAATCGGATAGTAATGTTACATTACAACTTTCAGGGAGCAGGGAGCCTCCTTCAATCTCATGTTCATGTTGCGATTTATACTAAATAGTTAACCGAAAATTAACAGTAAATCGCTCGATTACTGGACTGTGAAACCTCATCGTGGCTGTGAGTTTCGGAGCAGATAAATTCATTGACGGATTGTCGATAATGCATTTACCACCTCGAATCGATGGTGGATTATCCAAGGATTACATAGGTCCCCTCTAGCTCGTATCTGTTCCGAGCCACGCGCACCCTAATGGAGGATTAGGCTGGTGAATTTGAGGATTGGGTTGGAGAGATTTTTCTGAGGGACCGTTTTTTTCCTCCTCTAAAGAGCGGATTCCTAATCCGATGCCTTTTGAGGCAACGAAGCAATTCCCTACGAAGAGGTGATTGGGTTACTAGCGCCCGGCTTAGCTGCTGAGTGAAAACTCGGATCTGACTGGTTTTGTGCTGCCCACGGTTGTGTGCTGGTTTGATGAAAGGCGAGGGCTTCTGTGATATGGAGTGCCTCGAGTGACCAAATCCGACAATGATTCTCCCATGCTTTCAATTTGGTCAGTGACAAGCTCAATACACACCTGAAGAAATTATCGACTGAAGCGAAAACGTTTCAAGAAAATATTTATAATATACAGGATGTCACAGCAACTGCGCTCCCCCCCTTTATTTCTCTTAATTGAAGACGAAAAAATAGAACCATGCTATTCTTCATACATTTTTTGCGTAAAATCCAAAAATGACAAATCAACCATGAGCAACCATGCGCAGCAAATATCAACTTTGTTTTTACAAGATTTTGTTTAGTTTCACCTGTCTTGTTGTCTGTCTGTCATTAATCAAATCTTGCAAGTTAAATTTGATCTACTACCCGGTGTCCGATTGAGCTGGAATTTGGATGCAATATTATTAGTATGACAATATATAGGAATAGGATGACAATGCAATATTATTCATTTTCTGAAACCATCTTCCAATTCATAGGGGACCATTCTCCATTCCATTATAACGGAAATACTTCAATTCGTAGGAAACGTTCTTTCAATCCATAAAGGCCATCCTTCAATTTATAGGGAATCATCATCCAATTCATGAAGGGCATTGTCAGCTTCGGATTAGCTGAATTTTCATAATTCTAGATTTCGACAAATTGAACTACCACATCAGATGATCGGCAAAAATCATATTCCAGACACGTTAAAATCGACGGAGGTGGCATGTGACGTGGCAAATAGAAAATCCGAGCAGTCGTTTAAAATTAATTATAGCAGTGAATTAGCAGTCAGTCAATATTCTCAAGTAAAAATTTGTACAATATAGGTTTTCCTCAAAAGTTCAATAATTGTTTTGTTCATCATTAATAGTAGAAGTTAGTTGACTTGAGTAGGAGTTTTCACGACAGGCATTCTTCAACTCAAAAGGGACCATCTTCCTATCCATGAAGGGAAGCCTCCATTTAATAATTCCTCCGTCCCTCAATTCCTGGGGGACCATCTTCCAATTCATAAACTTTTTACTTGTGAAAATATCTTGGAATGACGCTGGATGCCAAACTAAGGTGGAAGTCCCACGTCAAGAAGAAAAAAGCTGAGCTTTTGATCAAATTCAGAAAAATGTACTGGCTGATGGGCCACGATAAGCTCATACTGTACAAGTAAGTCCTAAAGCCTGTCTGGTGGTGCAAAACTGTTTGGGGGTGCACACAGCCCAGAGCAATCGAGACATGATTCAGCGCTTCCAGAATAATCTACTGCGTTACTGCGTTGATGCATACAGATACTTTAGAAATGACAGACTTCACTACGAGCTGAAGATTGAATCTATCAATGAGTTCATTCGCAGCCAAGCCATGAATCACCTTTTGAGGCTAGAAGATCATGCAAATGAGGATGTCATCCAGCTTCTCAACACAGATGATCTGCTTACAAGACTTAATAGAACCAAGCCACACGATCTAATTCACTTTGTGGGACCATCATGAAGTGCAAATTTCAAGACAATGAGAACTAAGTGAAGTATCTTAGTTTTCTTAACGTACACCAACTATGTATCAGAAAAGTTTTGCTTTTAAGTTGTAACTTGGTGCATTAAAATAAGACAAAAAAAAAACGTATTGCATACTGTACAGTTTTCCATTGCAAAGCACATACTTGCCAGGGGCTTCTGGTGAGAATATTCGTGAGGCAAACAGCTTGGCCAGTCACAGAGGAATAAACAATAATGAAAAACACAAATGTTTATTATTTTTCTGAAGATCAAGCGTCAGCATTACCCTCGTCACTACCTACCAATCATGTTTTCGCTTCAAAATGTTGTTTATTTAGATGAAATAAACCCTTCACACTCCATTTGAAGAAATAAAGAATTCCTTGGTATAGAAATTTGATTACAGGTTGATTAAGGGAGCAAAACATGTACAACCCAAAGAAACGAACATCGATCGCATTTTGGTCAGCTAAAATTTTTAAGGTGATAAGGCCTCTTTCGCGATTGACACTCGTGTTTCTCATTTATCGTAAGTTCAACCTTCAAGTTCTCATGGAGAGCTAATAGTTTATCCTCTGGGTGGGTTGATTCGATTCTAAAAATTCAATGGTACCTATCTCAAATTGGTGAAAAAACAATACCTTCATAACGAGAGTTTTCGAGAGAGGGGGCCTTAAGAAGTTACAGACCTAATGTTTCACCGCTCAGAAGTGACTGACAAAACCTTCGGGGCACAAGTAAACCCCAAATGGAGCTCTTATACCAAATTTCATCAAAATCGGTCCATGATAATTAAGGAAAGTTCCGCGATTTTTGTATATTCGATTTTCAAAATATACGTAGTAGCTACCTACCTTAAAAGTAAACCATCGGAGGGTTCAATATTATGCAATTATTTCCATGTAGGTACCTATCAACAAGAAAAACGATTAGGTACAGTAAAATCGGGAACGAGACACCAGTCAGCGCGAGGCAGCCGCTATTTGCGGTGGCGAAAAAACTAAGTTTTCCTTCCTTGAGATAATGTAATTGGATGGATATGTTATGTCTTGCCATGCATGGGATAATTAGTATCCATGGCTCATCTTCCAAGTTTCTCTGCTTTCAAGGTCACGAAACAGTTCTCCGATTGTTTTCAACAGCTGATAGCGTGGTAGTGGGGGTATAGCAATACTTGACACTGCGATGACCCCCCCCCCCCGCCACCCGCCGATCGTCGCCTCTCACTCTAAACAGTCCCGAAAAATTCATTTTCTTGAACTGCTTGCCTTGCATCGCTTTGCCCCGCGCTAGTTCGCTTATCATCTGCAATCATCTACATTACCGACCTCTCCAATTCTATGGTGTGTTGCGGGCTAGTATCCAAGGCAAAAACGTACTTTCTTATTCCATTCTTCTATTTCATCTAATTTACTTGGTAATAATGAAAAAGTACCTAAATTATATTAAAATTTTCCAAAATTGGCTATTATATTACTTGCAAAAAATGGGAATGTAGGAGAATCTCAACAAAAATTAATTTATTCATTTTGCTTATTTTTAGTAAGGCAAACAGTGTTTGCTATGTTTGCCTGGAGGAGGCGCCACTGATACTTGCTGCATTTATGGGCAAATTTGATTCTCCCCATCAGTATTCCTTGTTGCGAGTCTTAGCTGAGAAATCAGTATAATTTAAACGATTTTTGATTATTAATAACCGAGAAATCGTGGTTTAGAGAAATTAGCACTCATGCGCAAACACTACCTTTAGACTAAGATCCGTGAAACTCATGGGGGACCACCCAGGGTTTGACTCATTCATTTTCTGAAAATCAAACAAAACAATTTACCTCGGAAAGGCGAATAGATACTGTCACGATCAAGGTGACCCATGACCAGTTGTTTTCAACAGATTAATGTTAGTGAGATTAGAACTAGATCACGCCCTCTGAGGTGGCATCCTTCCTTTCCTCTCAAGGGCAGTCTCCTCGTGTCCTCTTGTGAATATACAACCGATTTTTTGAAGTGCGTTCTCGTTTTCTTTTGTTACCCACAGCCCAACATAACCATACAAAACCAAAATTGATCAGAAAGTTTTATAAAGCAAACTGCTGGTGAAATTTTGATTTTGACGGACCCAAATGTTGCTTTTCTGCTGCTTTCGTTGGAACTTTCTTCCTCTTTAACAGTCACAAAGAAATGTTCAGAATCGTAAATATGGGCTGTAAGCTTCAATGAGCGATACTACTTATTTGAGATCACCAATCGAACTAAATAACTCGAGTTTAAACAAGGCGTAAACACAAAGAACCATATTTATCATGCTTATCATATTATGAAACGAACTCGCCGTTGAAACGAAGGTCTGGAGATGGGGATCGAAAATATGTAGACGAAACAGTGACTTTAAATTTGATATTAGTTTATTCAATGAATATTGAATGACTCGAATTATGATTCTAATATTGATATTAGTTAATTCAATAAGATATTGGATGACTCGAAATATGAGTGGAAATGCCAAAGCAAAGAAAGCAGTATGAGGATACAAAAACAAGCTAGTCGCAATGAGAGCTGGAATCGGAATGGGGCGACGCAAAGCGAAGCAAAGCTGAAAGCTGATGACCGCGTACAATGTTACCAACTACATGATTCGGCTTAAGTTTATCTGCATTGAAGTTACACAATTTCAAAGCTTATAAGCAAGAACATGTTATGCGAATGGGTACATTAAATTGTAGGAATATTTTCATAATAGAAAATATTCAGAAACGAAATACAATATCCTTTTTAGCTAAATGCAACAATATGCCATGTGTTATGGATACACGGTACTGTACCGAGTAACATGGTTACATGAACCGTATGACGTCACAGGGAAAGATTCCCTCATTTCCAGCAGTAAATGTTTATTTACGTTGCCAGGGTAAATGAACCGTTTAACGATGAGCCTTTCTTAGGTTATACTCAATGAAGATGGACTATTTCATTTCTTGAGTAATGCGTATTCTTACCCCTTTGTATCACATATTATAGGACGTACGTATGTAGATGTATGGAGTTACAAAGATTCCTTTACAGAAAGACTGTGTGAATTATTTCTTCCGAGCTTAGAGAGAAGCTGAGCTGTGAGCTAGAATGGAAGCTCAACGTATGGTAATATCAGAATGTTAATATTATATCACCCTTTGCAGGAGAGGCAACTCTGCATGGGGGAGAACTCTTTATATGAATATAAACAGACGAAAAGAATAAGAAAAAGAAAAAAAACCCTCCACCTTACCTCCGTAAAAAAGACGAATATGACAAATGTTTTATCCCGCATGTGTTGAGCATGTGTTTTGCCCCCTTACACGTGACACTTCGTGTCATCTGGGATATCCCTACCTAATGTATGAATTCAAAAGAAGGAATATGGAGGGGGATTCAATATTACTGGCACACGGACTTCGAGATGTAAAGGATGACTAGGAGGGGTGCAGGGGGGCTGTGCCCCCAGTGGCAGTACCGGATAAGGACCCACGCGGTCGGTTGGAGTAAAGGAAAAAGGTTTTCTTTATTTTTTGTCGTTTTTTTGTCCAATCAGTCCCACCGGGTGCCCGAAAGGGTCTCGACGGAAATCAACGAATCTCTCCGATAAACTGAGTTTTTTCTTCTTTCTTCCTTCCATATTTTATGTGGTCGCCTTTCGATAACGAGAGTTACTGTCGGTGGTTTTACTTCATAAACGCCTAATGGATTGAATGAAATAAGCGTAATAGAAGTTCAATCATACTCGTACCTTGGCACGTTTATTTAGTTCATTGTACTTGTGAGTGAAGACAGCAAACATTCAGAATAAGTTTTTTTTTAATCATTGAGTATCTATTTTGAAACTATATCAGAGCTCAAATTACACCAATAACCGTAACAATGTTGTTCCAAATTGCCATCGTTCCAAAATGAATACTAGCTTAACTACTAACCAAATAATTAGGCTTCACTCAAACTAAATTTGGTCTATCTTGGATTATTTTAGAAGAAAGTTAGCATATGTTATCTTAATTATGATCGTTTTTATGGCAGATTTGAGTCGGCTTATGCTGATGTTCAAATCTCTACCTTTCATTTTGTCTGTGTAAGTTTTGGTTCATTATTTTCAATGATGAACCTTTGGAATCGACATAGAGAATTTGGATTCCCCCCACCCTCCCTCAAAATTTGTTGGTTTACGCTTCAAGGTACGTAGAATCCAAAAATCAAATTAAAATTTTGGTGCCCTTGCGCCGTACACGGCACTTTCCTCAGTTACTACGGACCGATTTTGATTAAATTTGATATATGGGCTCCGATTAGGGTCTTGTTGTGCCTCAAAGCTTTTGGTTGTTGTCAGTCACTTCTAAGAGTTGAATACAAGGGCTGAAATTTTCAAGACGCTCACGCTCAAAAATTTGTGACATAAAGGTATTGGTTTTTCACCAATCCAAAATAGTATTGAATTTTTAGTATCGAATGAGACCACCCAGAACTCTGCAGGATAAGCAGTTCGCACCTAATGAGAACTTGATGGTCGAAGAACTTAGTCAGAAATATGAGTGTGAATCACAAGAAAGGCCAAATCTCCGTTCAAATTTTAGATGACAAAAATGCGATCGCTGTTCGTTTCTTCGAGTTGTACCTACTCAGTTTTGTGTTCTTAGTAACCGGTATTCAAATTTCCTTTTGAAGGCACCCACAGCTCTTTATTTCTTCGAAATAAACTCGATTGTGAAGTAGGTTGGTAGGTAGTGGCAACGGCAAATTTGTGTTCTTTGTAGGCGAGTGTTCTTTACAGTAAAATAATAAACCGCTGTGTAATAATTTGCAGCGTTTTTTTCTCTGATCAATCACAAGAAACGGTTCACCTAGGGTGGTTAGAGAGGCTTTCGGATGGTGTAATTTCTTAGGAAGACCTGGCTGCATTTTTCCTATTGAGGATTAAAAGAAATTATTTTTTAGCATGACAAGCTGTTGGATGGTTTTTTGAGGACTGTTACGAGTCCTGGAGTTGTTCACTATTCAGATGTACCTCTGAAGTTTGTAATGTAAAAACGAATTTCAATCTTTAAACTATGAACGAAAATAACAGGTGCCGAAGAAAATTACGAACAGTTTACTATGAAAAACGCTGCAAATCATTGCTCATAGGTTTATTATTTTCTGTATAGATCACCCTTCTGTATAGATCTCTGGTTCTCCATCAATAGCACCTACCACCATCTGTATTCTCCATTGACCCGCCCTCTCAAATTCCAGCTTCCTGCGTTCAACAGAAGAGAAAATGGCCTTGGAGCTCACTCAGCTGATCAGTAACCACTCATGCGCCTTCAGCATTCTCCATTGACCCGCCCTCTCAAATTTCAGGTTCCTGCGTTCAACAGGAGAGGAAACGGCCTTGGAGCTCACTCAGCTGATCAGTTACCACTCAGGCGCCTTCAGCATTCTCCTTTGACCCTGCCTCTAACATTTCAGCTTCCTGCGTTCAACAGGAGAGGAAATGACCTTGGAGCTCACTCAACTGATCAGTGACCACTCAGGCGCCTTCAGCATTCTCCATTGACCCGCCCTCTCAAATTTCAGGTTCCTGCGTCCAACAGGAGAGGAAATGGCCTTGGAGCTCACTCAGCTGATCAGTTACCACTCAGGCGCCTTCAGCAATCTCCATTGACCCTGCCTCTCAAATTTCAGGTTCCTGCGTTCAACAGGGGAGAAAATGGCCTTGGAGCTCACTCAACTGATCACTGACCACTCAGGCACCTTCAGCAATCTCCATTGACCCGCCCTCTAAAATTTCAGCTTCCTGCGTTCAACAGGAGAGGAAATGGCCTTGGAGCTCACTCAGCTGATCAGTGACCACTCAGGCGCCTTCAGCATTCTCAATTGACCCGCCCTCTCAAATTTCAGGTTCCTGCGTTCAACAGGAGAGGAAATGGCCTTGGAGCTCACTCAGCTGATCAGTGACCACTCTGGCGCCTTCAGTATTCTCCATTGACTTTTGATTATGGAAATTTGATTACTGGTTACGCAGAAGGCAAAACTGTATACAAATCAAAGAAATGAACAGCGATCGCATTTTAGTCAGACAAAATTTCAACGGAGATTAGACCTCTTTTGCGATTCACACTCATGATTCTGTTTTATCGAAGGAAAACCTTCAAGTACTCGTAGGGACTGAACGGTTTGCCCTACAGAGCTCCGGGTGGTCTCAAAAATTTTTTAAAATTCAGTACTATTTAAAATTAGTGAAAAAACGATATCTTTATTTCGAGAGTTTTCGAGCTAGGGCATTCTTGAAAATTTCAACCCTTAATTTTCACCCCTTAGAAGTGACCAACATCAACCAAAAGCTTCGCGGCACAACTAGACCCCAAATGGAGCCCATATACCAAATTTCATCGAAATCGGTCCATGGTAACTAAGAAAAGTGCCGCGTACGGCGTACGGCGTACGGCGTACGGCGTACGGTGTACGGCGTACGGCGTACGGTGTACGGCGTACGGCGTACGGCGGACGGACGGAAATTTTTTTATTCGATTTTCGGATTCTACGTACCTTGAAACGTAAAACATCAAATTTTGAGGGGGGGTTGAAATTTTTTTTTCTTGCTCGATTCCAAAGGCTTATTATTGAAAATAATAAACCAAAAGTATTACGCCTGTTGTGACCAAAAACTAACTCATTACAACAATAACACGATATAACACGAAAACACGATAACTAAAACGCCAACTGGTATCTCTTTAGGGAGACCTATTCGACAACCTCCAGCTTATCCAAAGGGCCAATTGACTGATTTCAAGAGAGGGGTGATTGTGGAGATTGTAAAAACCCTCTGCTATCACGATGCATAATTGTTGTGTATCCAATCCCACCTCAGTGTCTCACTTTTATCGTTGTGCTGTTCACGTAGCTTTTGTATTAAATTCAGTACCTACGATGTATTTTCTTTCATTGTAACGTAAAAATTTAAAATTTCCGCCCGCGGTTCTCGGTGCCGCCTCCACTTCTGTCGTTCGTCATGTGCTGCCACCTGCAGACCTCGTTTTTAACAAGAATGCACCGAAAGCACCGAAAGCCTTTATTCATCATCAGTTCTCCATCGCCACTCTGAGACCGCATTCAAGCCGCTCTCCTGACGATTTTTTTTTTCTGTAGAAAATTTTCATTTAAAATTACCGTATCGTACTACTACCGTCATCCAGAAATCACCTCGACGATCTGGGTCAAGCATATCGTCTGTGCTGAATATTTTGCCGTTGTTCTCCGAACATCTTCCGACGTTTCGCCTGGAAAGTCCGTCTCGTGAAGTCCTCGTCCGACTCAGCGTCGAGAGACCCCTCCATACCGTACCGTTTTAGGTTCGAGCTTAAAACTTATCGTCTCGACCAAGACTTACTACCGCCGAGGAGTCCTGCCGTGCAGAGCTCTGCCGCTTCAGAGCATCCCGTCCTTCCCGTTCCGATCCATTTAAAGTTCAAAAAGGTCTAGGGCTATAATATATTATCTTTTCGTTTTTTTATTCGACGACCGATCGAAATTTGAAAGTAGTACCTATAATAATTACCGTATCGTCAAGCCAGAACAAATAGTACTGAAGTACCAACCGTTTGTGTGGTGTCGTGATTATACTTGTGGCAGTCCCCCCTCCCCTCTGAAATTTCTTTCTCGTACCGACCAAAAAGATTAATTTTGTTCTAACTAATATTCTGTTGAATAAAGCTTTCTTTTGTAAATGTAAATTTGTTTCATTTTTCTCTACCCGCTGGCTAGGGTCTTGTCTTTTTTATTTTTTTTTATTTTTTATTTGGGTTCATCCCCACTTAAATGAAATTTTAGTCCCTTTTATGTCACATCATTAAAACCTGGTTTAAGGTATAAACTGTGGTTATATTCAAATTGATCTGGAAGTTGTTGTATTATACTTTTCAAATTCCGAGACGATTATACTCGAATAAAAACTATTCGGTATTTACATACTAGGGCAGTTACAGATCTGCTTCTACAAGTGCTTTCTGCTGCTCCCTCGAGATACTCTTAATGTATGTGAAGAGGTGGGCGTTCTTTCGCTCGCTACTTTCAAACTGAGGGATGCCCTACAATGGATGCTGGACAGATGCTCAGACAGATTGCCACGAATATGTATGGACCGCCTCTTCATAATATGAAGATATATTATATCATATCGTCGGCAAAATGACAAAGGAACGTATCTGCAAATTTTGACATATATTATATATTATATATATTATAATATAATATATATATTATATGATATATTATATCCTAATATGATATAACGTGAGGTCATATGGTGAATGGTGATATGACATATTATGTCATATCACCATTCACCATATGACCTCACGTTCTCGTATAACTGGATAAAGCAGCTTGACGTTCCCCTGGAATCTTTCGAATTGAGCCTGCCAACTATGAGTGTACTGTCACCTGCTGCCCGTTGCACACTGAATGGACTGTTGACTTCGTACAACGACCTGCAGTTGGCAGTGGCCTCTCGAGCTTACCCAAATAACCAGCCTACCAGGAGACCTCTCTTCAACCCCATTGCTATAATATATCTCACTCTCTATATTATACCTCACTCAAGACTGGCCATTGTATCTTCTTTGTCCATTAGCCCTGCTGCGGATACACAGCAAATAGGAGGCAAGGATTCTGGTTGCGGGGGTCAACATTCTTTCTGAACCATCGTCATGCCATAAGCAAGTGGAACGAAAGCGACTCAGCTACTCATTTCAATCTAAAGACCCTAAAAATTCCCACTCTCATCTCAAGAGCAATTCAAAAGAATCCTCACGACGAGCAACAGGAATGTCGTTAAAGGAAGCCAGAGACACGAGACTGTTAATGAGGTCAACTAAACACTAGAAAATACTTCAAATTTTGACTTTTTTGCAATATTTATAACAAATATTTACATTTTTATTTGCGGTTTTATTTACTTTTGTATTCACATTTACGTCAAGCAATTGTGAGCCAAAGCATCGCTTTGGATTTTCATCTGGAAGCAATTGAGATTTATTATATAATTTTAAACCATTTGACATTTACATATCGCGTATATTGTCCCAAATATTAAATTTATGTTCAGTGGAGCGACGTATCCAATGTCCGTTGCTCCGAGATCTTCACATTTCCATTTGAGCCACAACCCGCCTCTCTTTCAGTGCCCAAATGCCCGGCGAACGCTAAAATATGCGCATGTTATTACGTATTACAATAGGCAGAAACTTTGACAGCTCGCTGTATATACTTGCGCTAACCCCCCCCCCCCCCCCACTCGCCTAGGTCGCCTTCCTTGGTATCCCCGTGCGACGTTTCTATGGGGAGAAAATCGTTATTTAACCTTCAACCAGTGGGAGGGGGTAAAATAATTACCATATGAAACGAAGGCAACGCAGCGTTTCCAGGAATATATTGCTCAGGGATCCCCAAATTCTCATTACCCTGTGAAAACACCGAATATGAAAAATAAGTAGCCCCCGGGTTTAGCGCTACATGAACCATAATTGATCATCGCGTGGCCCAAGGCGGTTCGAAGCCTTTAAAATCACCGCTAGTATGTTCGAGGGTGTTGCTCAACAGGTACAAATCAGATATAAACCTAATTAGGGAGGCCCATCTCGACTCAATTGTAACATCAATTTGCAAACGTTTGAAAAAAAATGCACCGTGTCAGTCTGTGTCTTTCAGTCGGTCTGAGTAATCTCTAGTCCTCGAGGCAAAAGTACATGAATTAGCAGCCCAATTTCAATGAAATCATCAATTCAAAAACAATTATTTTTCTGAATCCAGGAAAGTTTTTAGCGAATGAAAAAATACTATTTTAATAGCCACAAAAAATGTTTAAAAAAATTAAACCCGATTTTTAAACGTTGGGACATTTTATGTCTTTTACATCATTTATGCATAAACTTAGGGCTTTCCAACGAATGGTGAACGATTTTTCTACGATCTCGAATGACGAACATGAAGTTCTGTAGCAACGACTTGGTTGAAAGTAAAAATCATTAAAAAACTAACTGTAACGCTTTTTTGTGACCAATTTTGTGAAGCTTTTTCGTAACTTTTCGTTTATTTTTTTCAATAATAAGCCTTTGGAATCGAGCAAGAAAAAAAATTGAAACCCTCCCTCAAAATTTGATGTTTTACGTTTCAAGGTACGTAGAATCCGAAAATCCAATAAAAAATTTTCCGTCCGTCCGCCAAAACTCACTTTTTTTCGTTCATGTCAAAACAGTTATGTCAAAAACTAATGAGAAAAAACCGAAATGTCAAAAACACTAAAATCGAACAAAAAGAAAATATCAAATAAACTCTCATACGGAAAATTTCGAACATTTTCTTCACAGAAATCCGTTTCCAAAATCCCAATACCCTATGGGGTCAATATTCAAGAAAATAGTTTATAGTTCATGTGCTCAATGAAACTTACCGTCTTAATCATAATAATAAATCCTAATTTATTCGAGATCAGCACGTAATTTATGGCTGTCGTACAACTCTAGAAATGAACAGTTATCAAAAACGCTGCAAATTAGTAGACAAAGGTTTTGTTATTTCTTGTATATAGATCACTCGTCTGCAAAGAACACGGCTTTGCCATTGTCACCATCTACCAATCGTAGACACTACCTACCTACAGGGATTATTAGGAATTATTACTATACCCTAATTATTAGGGAATTCGATTACTGATTGCTAAGGACGTAGAACTGAGTACAATTCAAAGAAATAGACAACGATCGCATTTTGGTCAGCTAAAATTTGAACGGAAGTTAGGCCTCTTTTGCGATTCGAATTCCAACTCTTTCTTTTCACCCCTTGGAAGAGACTGACATCAACCAAAAGCTTCGCGGCACAACTAAACCCCAAATGGAGCCCATATACCAAATTTCATCAAAATCGGTCCATGGGAACTAACTAGTGCCGCAAACGGCGTACGGCTGATGGCCGGAAAATTTGTTAAGTATTCGATTTTCGGATTCTACGTACCTTGAAATGTAAAACAACAAACTTTGGGGTGGGGGGGGGGGTTGAACATTTTTTTTCTTGGTCGATTCTAAAGGTTCATTATTGACAATGATAAACCGAAATAGGGTACTGAACATTTCTCAGAGGGCCAGCATAATTATGAGTATATGTGGAACCCAAAAATCTAAAAGCAATAGTACTTTGTGGGTGCGTAAAGACTAGCAGTCTTCCTCCCTCCTTTCTCTTCAAGAACTGACCTCAGGCCTGACGTCAGCCTATCGCAATGTAGCAACCTTTTCTTGTTTCCCAATTTGACTCGAAATAGCACGCCATTCATTCCATTGACAATCAGCCCAGGACCTGTTTATTGTGGCATTAATTTTACACTTTCCTATTTTCAGTCCGTCCGGAGAGCAGTTGTGGGCTGCAAGGCTCAGAGCAGCAGAGAATTAAATAAATTACTCCACAATAATCAGCGTTTGCTATATCAAAGCAATGTTGCTTGTAACTTGTAATTTTGGTACGAAATTGCTTCTATTGATAATTACCGAGGTAGTTGAAGCACTGTATTCACTTTGTAGGGTTGGAAAAGTACTTTTTGAAACAAAATGTGGCGTTTAGTACTTTTTGAAATCAAACAAAGTGGATTTAGTACTTTTTGAAAACAAACGAAGTGGACAAAGTACTTTTTGAAACAAAACGGATAAGAGTTCGGCATTGTGCTGGATATAGTTCCTTTTGAAATTAAACGGAATATTCACCTTCTTTTATCAAGGGAATTTAATATCTTTTGCTCCAAAACGATCGAATTTGGTGAAGAACTCACCCCTAAAACCCTGGGAAAGTGTTAATTCAATATCGATAAAAATGGACTTTAGTACTTTTTGGAATCAAACTCCTTATTTGTGAATCGAAATTTTGATAAATTTCTGTGAAATTTTGCGCATTAACTCTAATTGCAAGAATGCAACTTTTTGGTTTATTATTTTCAATAATGAACCTTGGAATCGACCTAGAAAAAACTCAAAATTCGTTGACGTTTCAAGGTACGTAAAATCCAAAAATCGAATAAAAATTTGGCAGTCCGTCCGCCGTACGTCGTACACCCTAGTTGTGCCCCGAAGCTAAGGGTTGAAATTTTGAAAACGCCCTAACTTGAAAAATTTGTATATAACTAACTAACTACAGAGCACTTCAGGCCGATGTGGCCCTTGGCTTCCCGAACTCCCTTCCGCCACCGAGTACGGTCACCCGCCTGAGACCTCCGCAATCCCACCACCCGGAGGTCCCTCAAGACATCATCAAGCCAGCGACTCCGAGGACGACCTCTCCGTCTTCTAGTTTTTTTTTTTTTTTTTTTTTTGTTACGGAAGTGGGGAAACTCTTTAAGAGCGAAGGGGAAGTTCACCCCAACAGTGTTGGACTCCCCATGAATTGGGGCTACCAACTAAAACCCCACTCCCTTTGCTTAGGACTCACCCCGGGACCACTTGTACAGTATTACTTCAGGGTGAGCCCTTTTTTTGTGCCAAATGGCTGCTCCTACTTCTGGTCTCCTTCAATTCTATTCCTCATCTTCTTCCGTCTTCTAGTTTCCATCCTAACTCGCAGCATCATTCTCGGGCAGGCCTCCACCGGCATGCGGTCGACATGTCCCAGGAATTGGATGCGCCCTGCTTTGATGAATCGGACTATGTCTTCATGTTTTAATAATTCATCAATTTCTACATTCTGTCTTGCTCTCCACTCTTGGCCCTCTCTGACCGCTCCGTAGATCCTTCTTATAATCCTTCTCTCAAATATCCTCAGTCCAGCTTCATCTCAGCCCGCATGGTCCAAGCCTCCGATCCATAACACACCACAGGCCGCACCAGGGATCTATATAGCCTAGTCTTCGTTGATCTGGAGATCACTCGGCTCCTGAAGAGTTGTATATTGGCATAAAATGCTCGGCTGCCTGCCATTATTCGTGAGCATATCTCATCCTGTACTTGGTTTCTATTCGTGACCAAGCTCCCCAGATAGGTGAAGGACCTGACTTCATCAAACTTATAAGAACCAAACGTCACCCCTCTTGGCACCCGCTGGACACGGCTCGGGAGAGATATCTTGAGATATTTAGTTTTGCTTTCATTGATTCGCAGACCTATCGGCTTTCGCTCTTCATGCAAAACCCCAAAAGCCTCCTGCAAGGCTTTAAGACTTCGCCCCAATAAATCAATGTGATCGGCATAAGCCAGAATCTGCCATGTTCTCCCTTCTTATCTGCATTCTTGACAGCCTCATGTAGAGTTAGGTTGAACAGAGCGGCTGACAGCGAATCTCCTCATCCTCAGCCCGCATGGTACAAGCCTCCGATCCATAACAAACCACAGGCCACACCAGGGATCTATAAAGCCTCATCTTCGTTGATCTGGAGATCACACGGCTCTTGAAGAGTTTTATATTGGCATAAAATGATCGGCTGCCTTCCATTATTTCCTGAGCATATCTCATCCTATACTTGATTTCTATTCGTGACCAATCTCCCCAGATAGGTGAAGGACCTGACTTCATCTGAGTGTGATCTATGTAGAAAAATAATAAACCTATGTGTAATAATTTGCAGCGTTTTTTCGATTCGGAACCTCAGAAGTCGATCGTCGCGGAACTAACTCGAGTCTGCTCACAAAAGGCAACGGGAATGAATTGATGGTTGTCCAGGCATTGGAACTAACGTATGCAGGGCGGAAGTATGGCTCGTGCATCTCGGCCTTTTTTCGAGGTGATCGACCACTCTCGGCCGCTCCTAGGTTAGTTCCCGCAGTCTCATATCCACCGGTAGGTAGAGGAAACCTCGTTGAACCCACCCAACAATTTCTTTCCCCACTTCGAGGCTGTTTAGGACGGCGCATAGTTCACGCTTCGTTCGCTCCGCGTGCGTCGCGCTGTCCGCTCCTACATCTTGTACCAGAGCTATTTTCGTCAAGAATATTCTTTCGTTCATTTATAAGACTTTGTTTGATTTATTTGTTTATTTGGCAATCAAAAATACTTAGATATAAAGGTATTGTTTTTCCTTCAATTCAAGATTCTATAGAATTTTTAGAATTTTTTGAGACCACCCGGAGCTCTGTAGGACAAACCGTTCGCTCACTACGAGAATTTAAAGTTTGGACGTACGATAAATCAGAAACACGAGTGTGAATCGCAAAAGAGGCCTAATCACCGTTCAAATTATAGCTGACCGAAATGCGATCGGTTTTTAGCATGGAACTATGCTTTAGCCTTGGACTCACTTGCCGAAAAATGTCACACGAATATGTCACACGAATATGTCACGCGGAATGGGTAACGCGGATGGGTGACGAAATTTTCTCATGATTTTCACGTACAACCGAGCCGTTGGTAGGGAAATGGAACTTCCGCAATTGTAATCACACAGTAAACGTTCACCATTCGTTGGAAAGCTCCTGATTTATGTCGCTTTTGTATATTGAGTGTTATATTAATGTGTTAGGTGTTTATCCAATAATGCGATATTATAAATAGTTAGTAAACAATCTTATGTGTCGCTAGCCTGGTTCATTACCAGGGAAGTTAGAAAATACCACAGTTCGTATTCATCGTAAAGCATAGTTCCATGTTTCTCGAATTTTAGCCGTAGGCTCTAAGTGAGAAGCATCCGGGGTCCAGGGGGCTTGCCCCCTGGCGAGGCGCACAGCGCCGAGTTTTTTTTTTTTTTTCATGTTGGATGTTTGGTGGCTTTGCAGACGAGTGATCTATATGGAAAAATAAAAAATAATAAACCATTGTGTAATAATTTGCAGCGTTTTTGGATTCTACGTTCCTTGAAACGTAAACCAACAAATTTTGAGGGGGTGTTTAACATTTTTCTTTCTTCGTCGATTCCAAAGGTTCATTATTGAAAATAATAAACCAAAACTACCGACAAATTCTTTAATTCTTTAATCCAAACACACTACAAAAACTAGACACATCAATCTTGTGGTGGTAAAAAAAGTTCACAGCAGCAATATAAGAGTTCCTTCGATAAAATTAAGTAAGGCATCGTGGTAGTGATATGTTGGAAGCCAAAGCAGTTTTGCCAAAGGCAATGTTACAAGCATGTCAGACCTAATGCTCGTTTTGTAGACAAGAAAACAAGATTGGAGCAAAAACACATTTTTCACAGTAAATACATTGAATTCAGCATAAAGTCTGGCAGTGGGGTATCTGTAGGGTTTGTTAAGTAATATTTTCAACAATCCATTTTGAACAGTTTGCAGAGCAACTAGGTGTGTTTTGCATGTCCTACCCCAAACGGTTATTCCATATTTAATTAAGGAGAATTCAAGACCAGTTCAAGACTGGTTTTTCGTTAGGAAGTTTCTAATAGTTTTAAAGACGAAAAACAATTTTCGCAACTTATTGATCAATGATGAAATATGATTCTTAACCCTTAGCTACACGCTAGGCGGGATTTGCCCGCATTTTCAGAAAAACAGAAATAGAATGATGAACCGTTCACTATTGTCCCTCCATTGTCCTAGGTATCTTTTCTCAGACCATTAATTGAGTAAACAATGATCCCCTTAACAGTTATTTACCTTACCTTCAGTATGCAATCAGACTGCGAAGTTTGATACACACATATGATTATGATTATAATCATACTACTTCTAATATTATGATTTCACACGTTTATATTCTTTGCTTGATATATAGTTTCATGTTTCCTCGTTCTTGAATAATCATAATAATAAATTTGATTATTATGACAGATATAAATTTTGTTACTTATGTATTTTCCACTTCAAAATTCATATTTTTATTACCTACCTGTTGAATAAAAAAATGTATTGAGTCAGTGTTGTATTGGGTCATGTGTTGTGTGTTGTTGTTGCTCATCCTATATCCATGACTTTTTAAAACGGATTCGTGCCTTTCAGTGTACCATAAATTGATAATTGTGCTGAGATAATTGTACAAACGTAACTCCCCACTTAGCGTGTAGCCAAGGGTTAAATTTCAAATTTCCATCAAAACTAATTTCCAGGTACTCACAATTTTCAACAAAAGGCAGTGATTAACAGTCACGATCAATAGCAAAAGAGGCACAATTATAATCATGATACTTGATTACTTTACTATCTGGAGGTTAGCACTTACCAGATATTGAGAAACGCAAAACTGAAGTTTTTGCAACATTAAGTTTCAAGAAATTTAGATCAAGCCACTTACGAACTAAAAATAACTCAGAACTTGCCATATCGATCAGATCATCATAACTTTTGTCCCAGAACTCTTTAAAGAGTTCAGAGACAGACAACACATCGGAGACAGACATAATCAGCTTGTGAAATAGACGTGTTTATTGAAGGGTTTGTTTATTGACGATTTTCCTGGAAAACAGCCTGTAGGTATATTTCGTCATATCAAGAACGTAGTTTTGGGTTGTTACGAACGTTTGGTATGAGCAAGAACGTCAGGCGCTTCTTTGAATCTCATCCTATTTAATTGCTGGGTAATTGATGGTTCATTACTCGTACAAATCATCGTGTAACTCATTCCCACCGTGTAGACATCATCGAGTGTACACGGGTTATTAAATCTTCCTCGAATCAGAGCTGATGCCATCATTCATCGCTTCCTCCCAGCTGTGGGCTACCAGCTCACCCTACATCCTCAGCGGGGGCCCACCTGCTCTACATCCCCTCGACCCCCCTCACAAATGCTTTTCTGATCTTTATGTCTTCCGCACGTCAGAGCCCCCGCTTGGAATCCCTCTCGACATGCGATATTCACGTCGGATCTTCGTCGTGGAAATCACGTGTCTCCGATATAATCTAGATCATATTATCAATCAGTGGGTCAATGAGCATCTATCGAACATTGCAACATTTTCGGTGGGCAATCTTGAAAATTACCTACAGTGTCTCCTAGTTGAAACCTTCCTGAGGTGGCCTAATTGATGATTCATGTCTTCAGATCATCTACGTCGGTTGTGAACATGGATTCGTGGTGCCACCATGGTGGGCTGAACCGGGCCCCGCACTGCTTACAGAGCCTCATTCAGGCTGAAACTCCGATTTTAGTAAAACTGTTTTTGACGTGACAACGTCTTATAAATTGGTTTGCCGGGTGACACTTCAAGAAACTGCGTTACGCTCCGCTCACGTTATGCGCTCACAATGAGAGCGAGTGAGAGGCACGCGTCCCTTCCACTCGAGCACAGTTAGCCCGCCTAAGAGCGAGAGAGACAGAGCGAGAGAGATAGGCATACACACCGGTTCATGTCTTGCGCTTCTATTTAGGCGCCTGCATACAATTTTACAAGTTGCCAGTTAATTGTAAAACGATTGTGTAGTGATAATGTGAAGGTAGTTTCGTCCATCGCAACAATTCAAACAGCAAAGGTAAATAATTTCAGACTGATAATATAACATGATGAAATAAATGACGTTTATTTCGTTTCTCAGATAGGAACAAGTTAAGTTGTAGTAAACGCTGTTTCATTGTACGCAAATGTATTGCAAGTTATTGTATGTATATTTGTATATAAATACGTATGTATGTGTAAAGGTAAAAATAAAATTTTGTTAATATGAAATTCAGTGCGAGATTATTTGTATAAATTCATGTTTTAAATATAATTCTTTGTATAAATAAATGTTTTAAATTGTTACTATTATTTTATCCTTCTTCCTACTATACGAATGAATATTAGCATTAAAATTATTTTACCACTCAAAGTCGTTGTCACGTAATAAAACTTTCGCCCGTATACCGACTTTACAGGCAACCAATTTTTTTTGCTAAAAGGTAGCATTTTCAGGGGGTATACTTAATTTGTTCTTAATTTGCCAAGAAAAAGAAATATTTGAAAACTTTTTCCACAGACTTATTCAGAAAACTAGGCAGAACGGTCCTCGTTTTCTCAAGTGTGCTAAGGGCTCAGGACAACTTTTAAGAATTGACAATTCCTCGACATGGAAATCTCATATCAACCATATGCTAGAAAATACTGAACGGTGCCTCAATATATTGAAGATCGTAACAAGTTTGAGATGGGGAGTCCAAACTGAAATTTCATTGGTTTTACCGAGCTAAAATGAGGGTCATTATTGATTATGGGGCAATTTTTAGCGGAAATGTCAGTGACACAAATCTTATCAAAGTATAAAGACTGCAATATAAAAGTATTCGGCAGTGCGTGGGGTTTCTCCACTGAACGCCTATCGGTGCAATTTTAGCATAAAAGCGACTGGATTAGTTGTGCGGATTTTAGTGTCCTGTAATTCAGGACCTATTTTGTTTCAATACTAATTTACTGAGTTCAGAAACCAGGATGACGGTTCCTCTGTGAATAACTCTACAGAAGAAGACGTAGATGTGAACCTCTACTGCACTACAACCCCTGTTCGTTCATGTTGAGTTTCAAAGAATTGATTATATCCGTGAAAATCTAAATGTTTCTACAATTACTAAAAAATTCTGTTTTGTCGTCACTCGATGGCCTGGTGCAGTTTTCATCTTAGATAGATAGATATTGTTTATTTGTCGCCATTTTGTACATTTTTACAATAATGTAAATGCATGAAGGGATGCGATTTGCTCAGATTTCCTACCCGGGCTGTTGTGTAGAATCTTAGCAAAAACGCTCCATTTTGGTAAGCAAATTGAAACCTACTGTACATCACAGTAACTAGTAAATTACTAAACAATACTTCACATTTTTTTATACATTGAAATAAATTGATAAATTGATACCCAAAGTAAATAAATTGGTACCTACTATGCATAAGAGTAATTTGTAATTACTAAACAAAACATTACATTTTTTACACCTTACTTAAAACCTACATTACATAAATGGCTACGCTATTTAATAATTTCTAGTTCTATACATATAAGCTGTTTAGTAGCTTCTCGCATCTAAAGCCTCCTCCTGTAACTGGCCAACTTACACATGCTTTTTTTTTTTCTAGTGAACTTTTCTTCTAGGGGACTTTTCATGCTACAAATAATTTCTCTATGTAACATGTGTAGAATGAAGATCGGGCTGTGCGTTGTCAGAGTGAGTCTAGGTCTAGGGCGAACAATATCCCCTGCAGCGGCATATCTGGTGTTGCATTTCGCACCCTTCTAAGAAACTTAAATTACGTTTGATGTCCTAAAGAATTGCAATAGTAGGTTTTTCATCTTCAAGGACGAATCAAATCTGGCAATTTAGCAAGTTTAAGCTGCCTCACGAGTCAATGCCGAATGTAGTCCAATCGTGAAAGCTCTAGAATACATCTGCACCAGAGAAGCTATATCGGGCCACACTTGATATGCACAGACTCTCTCAGCACGTTGCAAATCCTCAAATCCTCTTCCATCTAAAGAGTGGAGAACGGACTGTTCGTCCGTTTACTCCGACTGTTGAAGCCTTGTTAAGCCAAAAACCTCGGCATTTTATTCTCCTGGGTAAAAGCTCATGTGGTAGTTGATAGGACGGCTAGAGGCGAAGTATCAGAAAGTAGTACTGGACGGCCCTCAAATGGTTGAGGAAATAATCTCCTCGATAAAGAAAAGATAGGTACCATAAAAAATGAGAAGATCAATTCGTACAATCCAGGAATGGTGAATCATACTCGTACAACAAACTCAACCACAGGAACCTGGTTCAGAAACCAAAATTATCAACGGGGTATAAACAACTGTCAAACAACATTTCGTCTCAGAACAAACCACGGTTTATATAATATATAAACCATAAACGGTTTATATATTTATATAATATATAAACGTATATTATGCGACTCATCCCTCCACAACATAGGACAACGGTATTCCCCGCAATGCCAGGGACGCTACGAAATTCAATATTTGATTGCTCAGGGTATGAACAAGGACGACTCGTGTTGTTTTGTAGTATATTGGCCTGTGGAACAGACCTGAATTTGGAATATTTCTGTATTTCATAGTCTAAAAAGTATCTATTTATTGGATTTAGAACTCGTAGTTACGTCCATTATTAACCCCTGGTGTGTATAAACCCTCTGATGAACTCCCAATGTCCAAAAGGTCTGGCAGACGCAGCAACTCTAAAGTTTGCTAAATTTCAAAAACTATGATATGACTATCTATGATACCCAACATGCGAATTCGAGTTCACCCCCCCCACCCCCCGTGCTACTGCAGTTTAGGTAGGTAATCCACAGAAGTTCAGATCCGTCTTCAAGGTGAAACACACAAAAACCCACGAAACATGCGGTTTCTGGTGTCCTGGCACCATGGTGGCAACACTTATTTGTTCAACGGTGCCACAAAGAATAATTCTTATATAGTAAGCAAGCTATACTAAGCTATGAAGGAACCGAAATATTGAAAAAACGGATATTTTGTGAATAATATTCCCCTACTTGCCCTTGCCCGTGCTAATTTTGATATTCTGGTCGTTTGGAAATTGAGGCAAAATTATGCCCTAAAACGTATGTTTTTTGGTCGCCTGTGTATAAAGTGTCTGAGGGACACGGTGGTTTTCAAAAACTTGGGAACGACGTACTTTCCGTGGTGGTTAGATCGCAGCTGAAGGTTTTATAATATAAAATTTTATAGAAGGTTCCATATTATGGAACAGTTAAAATGGGGACAGTTACTGAGCGTCTGGGATATTTTAGATGCTCACTGCTGTCAACATACTTCATTGAAATTTCCCTCGTGTCTGTCAGACACTTTATACACACCAGGGGTTAATGGGGAAATAAGGAAGAATTGGGAAAGTCGGAGGTCTTTAATGAGCTGATCTACAAATTCCTTCAACTGCAACCTATCTGTTGTGGAGTGCCTAGATCTATTGTGGAGTGCCTCCACCTTCCAGGCTATATGAGCCTACTAAGAAGGGTTTACTGAACACCCATTTTCGCCACTTTTTAGCAAAGCAGAGAAGATCGGTGTACTCTACCTTAGAGATGCTGTCAGGAGCTCAGACATCTCTTCCAAGCGTTGTGCATCTAGCTCAACCCAGCGCTTCACAGAAGCACATGATATGTTCGGCGTCTTCCATTTCGATATCGCAGAAGCGGCAGATGCCCGTTGTTAGTTTGCCTTTTCTTCTCTAGGTGATATCGAAGTGGGCAGTGACCAGTTATTAGACCCTCGAGTATTCTGACGTCCTTCTCAGGCGTAGCCACGAGTTCTTCAGTCCGTTTCTTTGAGAACGTCGCGAATAGTTTCGCCTGTCTCAGGCCTGGGAGGTTCTCCCAGTATTTTACTCGCTCATTTCATTCCCAGTTTTTGACCAGTAAGTTACGCCAGTTGCTAGTCCAGATATTGATCAGATTCTTACTGACCTCCATGAACTACCTACTTTGCGGTACTTTGAAATGTTGCAAGAGACTAGATTCTCACTTAACAGGAGTTACAACAAGCGAGAATAACCGAATTCTCTTATTTACTGTGTACCTACGAAACGGCTCTATTCTATGTACCTTGTATTGTGTGTAGCCAACATGTTTGTTCTAGTTTCCAATTGGGTTGGGGCCTCACATGTCCCTGTTTTCCTCGACCAATAGCGATAGATTCGAGATTTATCAAAACATGGAAAACACACCAGCATTCCCGTCATAACCGACCATGCGAGCTTATCGTGCGTACACCAAGGGACGAAAGCTTCAACTTATATTGGCAGCCCGCTCACACGTTTACGCCCCGCATAAATCCCAGTTAATTACCCTCCGAGACATGTCTTGCCTGGATGTGACAGGCGAAATGAGAAGAGTGATTATTCACTTAGCCCTCGCCAGTTCCGCGATGAATGAAACTAATACGAGAAAATACTGTTTCGAGAGTTCTAGCTAGCTGTGGCTGGTTGGAGGGCACCAGAGCTCCCTCTTGATTCACTAATGCAGCTCTCGAGCTGTTATTACTTCTCAGTGCATTTGCATAGCCTTGAATATTGATGAACCCTTTTGACCCCCGTTCCGTGGCTCGCCTTCCATTCCACCAGTATAGTAACCCTATCCGCCGTCTGGAGTTTTTTTTTTGCTTCTTTTTCGTTTCAATTCAGTTTTGAAAAAGAGGCCTTTAGTATTTCAGAGGGGATTTCATACGCGAAACGTTGAGCTTTTCTGTTCAGTGGCAAAGTGAATTATGGCGAACGGAGCGAATATCCACGGAATTACTGTTTCACATCGTCGAAGGTTTTTTTTTATTCCCTGCAGGGATGATTTCCGGAAGTGATTTCTCATTCTACGAACGAGGCTGATACAGTGAGTATACTCGTATTACGTATCGAAAACTCTCGTTAAACCAATTTTACTTCCTCACTCTAAAACTTTTGTATTCACGTGAAAGTCAAAATGGTGTGCAGCGTGGCTTCCTCGTGGTTATAACGTGTTCCTTTAAATTCTGAGGATAAGAAAATTATTAGGCAATGTGAAGTTGATGTTTTCCTAGATTTTAGAAACAACGATATTTTTGAGAATTATTACTTATTGATGACACTTTACAATTTATGTGCCGAAGCTGATCCGAAAAAAATCTGTATATTTAGGCCTTTGTCTTGGACCCTTCATGGAAATATCCTCCGAATTTGAGCGATTTTGAACTGATATGAGTTGAGTAACTGTTGTTAATCAATGTTAACCAGCAAGTCAAGTACAGGTGATAGCACTCTTCCTAGGTGAGGACGTCATCATCTAGTGATACAAATAGCTATTAGAGCTTATTTTAATCCACCTCTTTCCAACATCGATCCCCATCACTACGAGGGTATCACGTGGTCCGTATCTTTCTAATCTCCTTTACCCTAATGGTATAACTAAGATCCCCGTCTTCCTTGATGGTTCAAAAATAAAAATTGACCAGACCACTAGATGATGATTTTTTAGAGTTGACCTCACCCTGAGAATTTTGACACCAGCCGTTCTCTTTTTGGATGAGTAGATCTTTTTCCATGATTTTTCAAAGTTTCGAATTATTCTGACGTCACGCGCTACCTTGGTAGACTCGGAAGCGAAAATCAGTCGCTCTCGATGTTTCGTCCGTTGAGAGAGTACTATAGTCAATCAGTCAGTGATCCTAGTTCACAGTCTGGATGGAGAGGAAATGAAGGGATTAGAAAGGAACAGACGGCGAGGTAACCAGAGCACGTGGTGTCCACGTGGTGAAGGGGATGGGTTGGAAAGAGGCAGCTAGAAATTACTAAGCTTATTAAACGCTATTAGCTATATGTTTTACTATTGAAAATCTCACCTCCTGTATTTAACTTAGTAATCACTAAGCAATATTTACGATTTCCAAGCTCATAACGATGTAGGGTCCGATCCTACATAATATAGTATAATTTGATAATATTATTATGAAATAACGATAACGAGATAATAAAATCTTCATAAACGGGAAAGAATTCACAATTGAGTCAACTTCATCGTGAATTTTACGTTGCGTATTAGGGGATAGGGTATGCGCATGTGTCGGAAAACTGTTTATTGTTATTTTTAACTGAACTAGACCTCATTCTGAGAATTTTTACACCAACAGCGACCTTCTAGAGTGAGAAGACCGTTTTCTATGATTTTTCAGTTTCGAATTATAATGACGTCACAGTGGGCTGGGGGGTCCCACCCAGGCGGGAGGACCTATTCCCTACATCCCTATTCCTAGGTATTCCCTATATCCCTATTCCTATTCCCCAATATGAAACGTGAAATTCACGATGAAGTTGAGGGTTCCCTAATTTTTAATATCATAGACTCAATTGAGAATTCTTTTCCGTTTATGAAGACTTTATCATTCACTTGTCGCTTGTCTATGGTCTTACCGATCCGTTTGAAATAAATAGGCCATCGTCTTGATGACGGATCGGACCCTACATCGTTATGAGCTTGGAAATCGTAAATATTGCTAACGCTCCTTAGTAATTAGTAAGTTAAATTCAGGAGGTGAGATTTTCAAAAGTAAAACACATAGCTAATAGCGTTTAACAAGCTTAGTAGTAATTTCTAGCGGCCACTTTCCAACCCAATCCCTTTCACCACGTGGACACCACGTGCTCTGGTTACCTCGCCGTCTGTTCCTTTCTAATCCCTTCATTTCCCCTCCATCCAGACTGTGAACTAGGATTACTGACTGATTGACTATAGTACTCTCTCAAAGGACGAAACATCGAGAGCGACTGATTTTGGTTTATTATTTTCAATAATAAACCTTTGGAATCGACCAAAAAACAAGAATTTTGACCCCCTCAAAATTTGTTAGTTTACGTTTCAAGACACGTAATATCCAAAAATCGAATAAAAATTTGGCTTCCGTCCGCCGTACGCGGCACATTCCTCAGTTAGCAATGACCGATTTTGATGAAATTCGGTTTGTGGGCTCCATTCGGGGTCTAATTGTGTCCCGAAGCTTTTGGGTGATGTAAAGTAAGTATAGTAAACAGGTATGGATTTTCAGGTTGGATTTTCGTCTGACTGCCATTCCTGGCGTCGCGGACGTCATCAGCTGTCTTCTAATGGGAAGATCAGAATTTGTTCTGATGATTTCGCTCATGGCTTCTCATTGCCTCACCGCCCTGGGTTGGGACGAGGGGGGCAATGAGAGCCCCGGCCGCAGAAAAACGCACACTGCCGGCGATGAGCCTTGAACCCATGACCCCCGCTGAAGTCGGTTCAAAGTCCACCGCCAAACAACGACGCCCCAACGACCGTAGAAACACCGGCGTCCTTACTTGTATCGATTAGATACTGAATTCTTTCGCTTCGTTTATGTCGGTCATTTCTAAGGGTTGAAAAATAAGGGTTGAAATTTTGAAAACGCCTTAGCTAAAAAAATTTGATATAAAGGTATTGTTTTTCCATAAATTTAAGATAGTTTTGAATTTTTAGAGATCACGCGGAGCTCTGTAGAATAAACCGTTCGCTCCCTTCGAGAACTTACGATAAATCAGAAACACGAGTATGAATCACAAAAGAGGCCTAATCTCCGTTTAAATTTTAGCTGACCAAAATGCGACCGCTGTATGTACGTGGTATGCAGATAGTATCTGTGATTGGTAGATGGTGACAACGGCAAAGCCGAGTTATTTGCAGACCACCTATCTATATAGAAAAATAATAAACCTTTGTGTAATAATTTTCAGCGTTTCCTAGTATACCATGATAGCTCTGGAAGCATTGTTCTCACTTGAAACAAATATTATATTCTTAAAAATCAAAATTTTTACTTGCGTTTTAAGTTTTATACCTCTCTGAATTTTTGTATTTCTGTCTATGCATTTGTGGAATTTGCCCAAATGAACACGATAATAGTTGTCAGCAGACTGTTCCCGATGAATTTCATCCCCTTTGACAAAACAATATACCTGAACCAATATGTTCTCAAGAGCCTACTCAAATTTGGAAAGTAGCCATTCGTAGATGACAATATTATCGTTCTATGCAAAGTCTTAATCGCGATCAAGTTCGACAATTGTCAGAGAGATGTTTCATGATTATGATGGAAATAATTTCGCCTTGTAATAAACTAATTTGTTAAATTAACGCTCTTTCCATCTATGTAATCAAATTTGAATGCTAATGGAAGCAAAGGAGGTTGTGACTATTATAGTCAAGCAAGGACGAAATAGGAAAAGGGAAGAGCTAAAATTTGTTGCAAATTAGTTGTAGATCCAATTCCTAAACTATTGTTCATTCGCTTCAAAACCCTGTATTTGACAAGTGTGGTAGCCATCCTGTCCTCCCGGGTTTAGATATTTTTACATTGTCGAATAAAAGGACGAAATTTTGTTTTCGAACGTAGGTCAGATAAGATAAGAGTTGTGTCAGAACATGTGTCAAATCCATCTCGACTGGACGCATATCTCTCTTCCCGGTTCATTATGTGAGTGAATACGTAAAAACGTGACGAATTTAAAGGAAAAATATACAGTTTAATGATAAGAGCTGAATTCATCGGAACAAGTAATGATGAAATAATTACGCAAATTAATGACATTGGACTCATTATGGTAGGTAGTTGATAGTTTTACATTGGAGCGTGCGGAGCCATTCTGGTTTCCTGATCGCATAGCATCAAAATGCAGAAAATCAAAGATTATTCATTTTATGAAAATTATAAAAACAATGCTGATTGATACCCACCTGGCAAGTTACACACATAAGTGTAGTGTGTTTCTTGCAAAGTTTACATTTTTTTAGCACATTTCACTGGTTTGTAATTGATTGTTTTTTCTCCACAAGGACCTCTTAGCACATTAGATGTAAACGAGGATTTGTTATTTGCTGTTCTTCTGAGATGGTACGTTCGATCTTTTTGGTTGACCTTTACGTTTTGCTCTAGGAGAGTCGTCTGACGGTTGGTCATCTCGATTTGCAGGAGTAGTCATGCTGACTTCTCCAATGATTGCTGGAGTCGAAGTGTTATCATTTTTCAGTCGTCGATATATCTCGATCCATCATCACATTTATGTCAACATCATCAGAAGGATAATCAGCTGGAATGATAACGTTTTCATCCTCGACGATCAGATTGTTGAAACTGTTCGGATCTCCATTTCCAGCTTCATTAGAGGCGACCAATTCCACACCTTGTCTCTTGCCCTGGAGGGGAGTTTGGGAAATGGAGGGTTAACTTGTAGAATCTCTTACTATGTACGAATAACTGCCGGTTGTATACATGTGTTTTCTGTATGAACGCGTGCCTCGATTACGATAGAACCGCCACGCCGATTTCGATGAAAAGGGAGTTTACCCTTAAACATTCCTCCACATTTCATAAATACAACATTTTGAACCTGAGTTCCTCCACATTCCTCCATGATTTCATAAATACAACATTTTGAACCTGAGTTTGAATTTCAAATTGGCAGATATGTATTATTCCACAGTTTCGCAATCTGCTCGTTACTCAATATTCAAAATCATCTCATTGGCGTGCCAAACCTGCTGCTTGAGGAGTGCCGGACTCGTTAATAGCTACATCACGCGCTCTGCATTACCCTTGGATGGGTCCGATGCTGTTTGAATTCATTGCGGCATCACGTGTGCGTTGCGAGCCTGAGATATGAAGACGTATCCTAGCAAAGTGCGAACACCAGCCAAGCATCAATCAAAAACGCTGCAAATTATTACACAATGGTTTATTTTTTTTTTTTTAATTTTTCTACATGGATCATTCTACGTAGATCATCCTACCTTGAAACGTAAACCATCGAATTTTGAGGGGGTGTTAAATTTTTTTTTTCTTCGTCGGTTGCAAAGGTTCATTATTGAAAATAATAAACCAAAATTTGGAATTCGATGTGTTATACGTCCTATGTTCGTAATACATTATTTGGAGATTTTGGCCTACAAAATCAGGAAATAATTGTTAGCAATTCATTTTAACCAAAATTTCAGAACGATTCAGAGTTTTCTCATCAATTTTAGTTCGGCGTATGTCTGTCATGCCGGAAAGTCAGTAGTCAATTTCTTGCACCTTCTTGGAAAAACCATATGAAATCACGATTCAATTTTCATGACCCCTAGATGGTCCCCTACGGTCTGCATTACCATCAGACTATCAGTATGTATTGTCTGCGCACGCACATGCAAAACGTGATTTTCCTCAAACTTGAATTTCCTACGACGCATCTGTCCGATTTCGCACCAATCTGGAGTTTAGGGAGAAAGAATCCAATACTTGAAATTGATGCTTCTTCCTTCTCGTAAAATGCTGTAAAATCCATTTTTTGATGTTATTGACCTATCAAGGCATCTGCGGATATCCTACCCAATTGGAAAAATTATGATATCACTTAAAAAATGGTTTAAGTAATAATACTTTTAGCTGAAAAAAGTTTTCCTTGAAAAATGGTTGTTTGATTTGTGATACTCAAATTTCAAAGCCCTCAATAGTTTTTCCCTCATTCTATTTTTTGGTTTATTATTTACAATAATAATCCTTTGGAATCGATTAAGAAAAAAAATGTTTAACACCCCCCCAAAAAAATAATTTGTTGGTTTACGTTTCAAGGTACGTAGAATCCAAAAATCGAATAAAAATTTGGCCGTCCGTCCGCCGTACGCGGCACTTTTGCCACTTAGCATTGACCGATTTTTGACCGACTTCATGCGCGGCGAAGCCGCGCCGAAGGAAGGAGGTATACAATTCGGTGTGTCATGGGACGACGATTTTTTTTTTTTTTTTTTTTTTCTGTATGTTTGTACCACTAGCATTTTTTTATTCGGGCACCAATCTGCCTGATTCTTTTCGAAAAGTGTTCTACAAGTATCCATAGTGGTCCCGTTTCAATCAGATTTCATTTTGCTTTGTTAAAAGTATCGAAATTTTGTGAAAATAGTTCAAAAAACGTGGTTTTCGGGAAGATTGTTCCGCATCCTCTCCCCCCGCCCGACTCTTCGGAGCCACCCACCCGCTCGTCTCACCCACCCCCCGCCCGTCCCCTCCGGCATATTCTCGGACGCCTGCCGCCCCTCAACTAATTCATAGTGGACCACCCTCTCATTCATTGGGGACCATCCTCCCTATTTAGAGTGAAACGCTTATTTCTTCAAGATAAAGTGGATTGTGAAGCAAAATTTTAATTTCAAAAAATGATATTGAACTCAATTTTGAAATTAACTTTAACATTTCATTGAAAGACGAGTTTCCCGACTTTGTGTACATGTTTGTGTACATTAAAATTTAAGGTCCGATTCTAAGCTTCACAAAAAATGAGATGCTTTATGAGGGGGTTACCGATAACCATCAAATTCCAGTAGACTACCAAGTGGGTCTAGCACATAGCCTTCTCATCATCCAAAACATGTTGCAGCGGGCTAAAATATGAAGCTCTAGTCCGATTCCGATGAAATTTTCAGAGATTGTACGAGTTGGCATGTAGATGGTCCCCTTTGAAAATCATTGCACCCGGACTGATAGCCGCTGCGCATGTGCAAACTATAATTTCCTTGTAGCAGCCATCATTTCCACATTTTCCATCCGATTTCAAGAAAATTCTCAGAGATCATGCAAATTGGCATATAGATGGTCCCCGATGAAAAGCATTGCCAAGGAACTGATAATAGCCACTGCGCATGCGCAAACGTGAATTCCCTGTAGGAGCTATACTTTCTACATTTTCCAACCGATTTTGATGGTATTTTTGGGATTGCGCGGATTTGAGTGTAGATACTCCTCTACGGATATCATCGCCCCCGTGTCACTTACGTTGAGTGAAACAGTTTGGTGCAGGAGGAAGCGAAATAACTATGCGTGTTTTTTCGCTCACCAACAGGTTCTAATTGACTTAATGCTTATCCAATGGGACGTCCCCTGGAATGCATGCATTACTAAACAACATGTTTAATAATTTTCTGGACTCACTAATAACTACTTGAAACAATAATACTATAGGTATATGTACTAAAATAAAATGTAAAAATTAAACAATAAAGTTACCTACTATATAAAAAACCTCAAAAAGTAATAATTAATTCCACAATAAAAAAACCATTACCTAGTAATTAGAAAATACAAGTAAAAGATTTAAATAAGAAAAATAGCGAAAAATGTAGAAAAAAGGTTAACAGTCAGTAACTCAAAGAATACCGACTTTAAACAAAAGTACTTGGTAGTAGGTAAATTATGTAAAATTAAAAAAAAATTTAAATGATAAAAGTCGAAAAAATTAATAAGTTAAAAATTAAAACGAATGATTTAAAAATTTAAACAAAAGTACTTGGTAGTAGGTAAGTTATGTAAAATTAAAATAATTAAAGTCGAAAAAATTAATAAGGTAAAAATTAAAACAAATGACTTATAAAATTAAATTTTAAAAATAAATTTAAAAAATCACTAAAAAGTAAAAAATAAAAAAATTATGAAAATACAAAAATAGTAAAATAAAAAAACTTTTTAACAAAAAAACGGACCGACCTCAAAACTGATGATGGCATCCCACTAAAAAGGAAAAAATAATAACGACAACTTATTCAGATAGGTTGGTAGGTAGTTATGCATTGAAGTCGCCGCCGTGCCCATCTGCAGAGACAAACATACACAAGTAGATTCCACTTCCATCTGGTTAGTATTACAACATGGGTCGATAGTGCAATACAAAACATGAATGAGAGTGGGTACCTATCATTGAGGTAATGCATGTGTTCCAAAACTAATGGATAGTACGTCACTGCTGTCGTATGAAGGAGGAATGAGAGAGTGACAATAAAGGTTTGTTTGGACAGGCAGTCCTGAACGGTTCAGAACCGACCACGCCCCTTTTGAGGCGTATGGACAGCGCCAGAACCAGTTCGGGATTTTTAGTTCGGTGTATGGACAGCCAGTCCAGGACTGTTTCGAACTGGTTCTGACGGTTCGAGATTTTTTTCAGAACCACTAGTCCAGAACTTCTTCTTCTTCTTTTTTTGGTCCCCTCTCCATGGATTTCTCACTTGGCCTTCTGACTTTCTTGAGGTAACAACAAAGTTGTGTCTGATAAAAGCTAGGCTGTGATTTTTTCGGACAAGAAGATTACCAAATATTCATCAAATTGAGCACCATCATTGAAATTGTTCCATAGTTCCTTCAAAATATATTATTATACAAAATTTGTTAATTTTACTTGTTTTTTCCTAATTTTTTTTCTTCATTTTTTGGTTTTTGTTTGTTGTTGAGAAAATTGTGATTGCTACAGGTATTTATTTATTGGTATCGTGAGCAAGTTTTCGTGACGATATTTCAGTTTATGTGCCAAAGCAAAGACATGAAAATGTCAAAAGTGCCAAAATTAGCGCCAGATTTTCGGGGTTGCAAGTTTGGGATCACATCAACATAATCAAATCGTAGATCGCGTTCGCAATGTTCAATGTAATTGAATATCCGCACTGCGTTGGAGAATCCATGAGATTTTAACGGTGCATTTTTTGTTCTTCTATGAGAAAGTGCACTTCACGACGAGCGATCAAAAACTGAGAGGTAAGAAGGTAGAGCAGAATAATTCCGTCGAGGTAGAGTAGGTAGGTACCTAAAACAATGAGGAATTTCACCGATTTCTGTTTGCATTTTTCCTGAATAGTTAATGGTGTGGGATAGATGAAAATCGGGCTGATTTCGGAAAATAAGTCTTCTGTTATTTTTGGGAGACAGTAAAAATTTTTAATTTCAAAACTAACCGGGAAAACAGACGTGCAGCGGGAACGCTCGCTGATTGGGCTGTTCGGATCGCCGTCTCCTCCCAGTGTTGCCCATTGGGACGACGAAATCGTGTTTTCTAAGAGAAAAGTTATCAAACAAAAACAGGGGAATCCTAATTTTCCCCATCTTGCTTTTTCTATTTTTTTCTTCAGTTTTTTGATTTCGAACTTTACTGTTTTGTGAAATTTTGCACCTGGGGGCTATAGATTTCTCGATCTCAGCACTTCAAGCGGCCATAAATGAACTATTCCAGCATGACGTCATTTTCCCGGTTTTTTAAAACATTCGTATTTTGGGGTCTAAAATAGGAAATTCCGACATGGTGAAATTCCTCATTATTATGTGTGCGTCCAATGACGAATACACCTTGGAAGAATACCTCTAGGTGCGCAAGGTTGATAGAAATTTAATCCAGATTATACTGGTGTGTAACTACCTACTGGTGTAGTCTACTTAGTTCCATTGGAAAGTTCATAACAACACCTCATTTCTTGTAATTGTGATTGATTTTTTTCAATTCCAACATTGATAAAGCAGATGGTTTCATCTTGTTTTTGCTATAATTCATGCATGTCTAGTAAGCAATTTGCTGTGAGTTGTCCTTATCTCACCTGTGAACCTTCAGCCCAATTTCCTTCGATTTTATTATGATGAATGGATTCAAGAATACCTACATATTTTGAGCAACATACTTAAAGAACCAAATATGCTCTTTTGGCGGTAGTTTATTTCGTAAAAAAAAACCGGGAAAAAAGCCTAGGTAGGTAGGCTACTTATGCAATATCAGAACAACTACAAATTTTATGTACTTTTTTGATAGATGATTAAAATGCAACGAAGTAAATGCGAAAAAAAACAAATCCTGTGTTATCCTGATTTGATATTGACAAGAAATCAGCAGAAAGTTAAGTTTGTTGACTTGTTCTTCTTTCATTTTAGCTGTCACGACGAAGGACATGACGGACAGGTGTCAGTTGTAGTTCTGAATTGGTTCTAAACGCGTATGGACAGCTAGTGAGTTCCGAACGGTTCTCATCCCCTCCCCAGTCAGTTCTGTCTCGGACTAGTTCGATCCCGAACTGGTTCTGGACTGACTGTCCAAACAAACCTATCGTGTCAATCTCAGTAAGAATATTTCCTTTAATAACAGCTGAAGACGTCTGCGTCACCAAAAATGGCAGTTGGATAAAAATTCAACATGAGAAGGTTGTTTACTTGCTTACCTACCCCTACTCCTCTTTTGTATTGCACTATCGACGCATGTTGTAATTTGAGTATGAACTCATATCACAAACCCACATCATGATCTAGACAATTCTACATTCAATATGCCATACATGGAATATAAGATTAGTTAGATGTTATGTAATCAAAGATTGATCACGTATAATTAGATAAATAACTATTAGATACTATCTAATCAAGAGATGGTTTGTTGGAATCCAAACATTTCGTACGGGGATTCACACTTATTGCCACTCTCTCATCCTCCTTCATACGACAGCAGTGACCTACTACCTAATAGTTTTGGAACACATGCATTACCTCAATGATAGGTACCCACTCTCATTCATGTTTTGTATTGCACTATCGACCCATGTTGTAATACTAACCAGATGGAAGTGGAATCTACTTGTGTATGTTTGTCTCTGCAGATGGGCACGGCGGCGACTTCAATGCATAACTACCTACCAACCTATCTGAATAAGTTGTCGTTATTATTTTTTCCTTTTTAGTGGGATGCCATCATCAGTTTTGAGGTCGGTCCGTTTTTTTGTTAAAAAGTTTTTTTTGATGAAATTTGGTATGTAGGCTTCATTTGGGGTCAAGTTGTGCTCCGAGGATTTTGATTGATGTAGGTCACTTCTAAGGGTTGAAATTTTGAAAATGCCCTAACTCAAAAAATTTTGATGTAAAGGTATTGTTCTTCCATCAATTTAAGATAGTATAGAATTTTTAGAACTTTTTGAGGCCACCCTGAGCTCTGTAGGACAAACCGTTCGCTGCCTACGACAATTTAAGGGTTGGTCGTACGATAAATCAGAAACACGAGTGTGAATCGCAAAAGAGGCCTAATCTCCGTTCAAATTTTAGCTGACCGAAATGCGATCGATGTTTTTCTTCAAGTTGGTTGGTAGTAACAATGCAAAGCCATGTTCTTTGCAGCCATGATCTATATAGAAAAATAATAAACATCTTGAGAATTTTGACACCAGCCGTTGTCTTTTTGGGAGATTAGATCTTTTTCTATGATTTTTCAAAGTTTCAAATGTTAAAAAAAAAAAAGGTCTTCTCACAATAGAAGGTCGCAGTTGGAGTCAAAATTTTCAGAATGAGGTCTAGTTTTGATTAAAAACAGCAATAAACAGTTTTTCCGATCCATGCGCACACCCCATTGACTCCAAAAGTTTTCCGGTATTATGGGATACCGTGTATTGTTTTTTGAATGTATTATTCTAAAGGATAAGCTCAGTATCCGAGTAGGTTCAAATTTTGGATTGGTAGGTAGCAATTGAGTTAGAAATCATTAGACAGGTAATCCTGTATTGGATCCAAATGAGGGATGCTGAGATTCGCGGGGGATGCCACAAACTGTTTCGATTGTTTGAAGAGAGGGGAGCAATGATGGCCAACTGCTGATCGACAGACACCCTGATCGAAACGGGTATCGGCTTTCGGCACCATAAGACTTTCAAGCCATAGTGACGGCCATTTAATTGAAAGTGTCCGCCGACAGAGCTCGCTCCTCCTCCCTTTTAATTAGGAAATTCCTCAGCTACCCCGGGCCAGCAATCTATCTCGCTAAGTCGTCTTTTCGGACCCCCTCGCTTCTTCATCCACGGAGAAACACAACCCTGTCCTCCAACCCCCCGACCCTCGCCAGATATTGCTATGTAGCCTCGTAATGCGATATTACACCCTTCCCCTCTCTGCGCGCCCAGTTTCCTTTATAAATAAATGATAACCCCTCTCGAGTCTCTACCAGCCTCCTGAAATGTTGAAAGGGATTAAGTAGATGCTTCCATGGGTTTAGGCAAACAAGAAGCAATTTTGAGTCTTGTAAACTTCAAAGTCTATCGCCTCCCGCAAGAATGCGAAGCATCTGCGCTTTCCCCTTGTTTTCTTCCATAAAATTCCTTCATAATGCGTACATCTGAAATGCATTTAATTGTACTTATTACTCTTCCTAATTACAGAAAACTCTGCAATGTTCTGTGTACTCTCGCGGTTGAGTTTGCAGATTTCTCAAATAATAAGGTAGCTACCTCCAAGGGCACGGTTCAAAGTCAAAACTTTCTGGCATGTTGAAACATCCACTTTCCGTAATAAGGATGAGACAGCGAACCCAGCAAAAACAAAAGAAAATGGAAGATTTTATGGGATAGAACAGGTTTAACAACTAAAAGCGTTATTAGAGTGTGTTTTTCACTACCATATTACTACTCTTAAGAGTTCCCTCTTACTTTCTCCACTAATCAAGTTTCAGTGATGAAGGAGAAAAATGAAAGGAAACAGTCTTGTAAAATACAAGGTTTATTCAAATAGCAAGATGGTCCTACCGATCGAAAATAAATATTAAAACGTTTCAAATTATTATGCAACGGTTTATTTATTGTCTATAAGATATGTACGCGCAGAACACGGTTTTTCATTTAAAGCACCTACCAACCATATTATACTCCCAGGCGTCTTCAGCATTCGAGAAGATCTTCACCCTTCAGATCACTGATCGGCTGAGTGAGCTCCGAAGCCATTTTCAATCCTATTGAACGCAGGAAGCTGACATTTGAGAGAGAGGGTCAAGGGAGAATACAGATGGTGGTAGGTGCTATTGATGGAGAACCAGTGATCTATACAGAAGGGTGATCTATACCGAAAATAACAAACCTTTGAGCAATGATTTGCAGCGTTTTTTTTTTACCTACCAACTATTAGTAGGTACTACCTACCTCTCCATACTGCCTTCACACCTTCGCAATGAAGTTTATTAGGAAGAACTAAACGCTTCACACTCGATTTGAAAAATAGAGAGCTTTATATGGACATTTGATTACTGGTTGCTAATGAAGCACAACTGAATACAACTCTAAGAAAGGAACAGCGATCGAGTTTTGATTAGGTAGCTAAACCAGCGGTTCCCAACTGGTGGTCCGCGGACCCCCGGGGGTCCGCGAGGCATGGCTGAGGGGTCCTTAGGATAATATCCTAAGTATGTCTACTAGGATAGTATCCTAAGTATGTCCTAAGTATGTATAGGGTAATATCCTAAGTATATCTGTATATTATACAAATTAAATATATATTTGCAGATTCTGAACGTTGACTAGCGTCTGGCTTCATATGACAACTAACGCTAGCACACTCTAGTTTGGCTTTATGTATTTCAGAGACGTCAGTTATTGCTATATTGTTAGTTATTTATTGCTAGTGCTCACAGAGTACTGGGGCCAAGTAAGTGCTAGTGGAGTTTGCTAGTGCTAGTGCGGTCCCTGACCGAGTTGTTGACATGTGTGATTTTGTGCAAACTTTTAGTGATTGAAAAGCTTTGTTTTTCACGTAAAGTTAATTACGCGTACGTTATGGACCGTTGATTAAAATGTGGATCGTTAAAACGGCCTAGGCATACAGACGAAGAACGAGGAAATGCTTTCGATGTTAAAGTTAATAAGTCAGACTGCGCATGCGCAAACCTGAATTCCTTGTAACGGCCATAACTTCTGGATTTTCCATCCGATTTCAATTAAATTTTCAGGGATGTTAAAGATTAGTATTTAAATGGTCTTCTATGAAAATCATCACCTTCGGACTGTTAGTAGCCACTGCGCATGCGCAAATGTGAATTTCCTTGTAACTGCTATAACTTCCACATTTTTACCCGATTTCGATGAAATTTTCAGGGATGTTACAGAGTAGTATTTAGATGGTCTTCTATGAAAATCCTTACCTTCGGACTGATAGTAGCCACTGCGCATGCGCAAACGTGAATTCCTTGTAACAGCCATAACTTCCACATTTTCTACCCGATTTCGATGACATTTTTAGGGATTACGCGGATTAGGTTGTAGATGGTCCCCAATGAAAATCAAGGCCTTAAAATTTGCAGAAGCCTCTGGGCATGCGCATACGTAAAATCCTTGTAATAGCCATTACATTTACATTTTTCATCCGAATTTGATGAAATTTTCCAGGATTGTCCAGATTAGCGTGTAGATGGTCCCCTATGAGGGTAGTGAAAGGTACTTAGAGATAGGTGTTATGAGATCAACAGTAGTTGATGCAGCGCATCATCTATATAATCGGGTTATGGATACGAGGAAGCTATGTGCCACACCCACTTGACAGACTTTTTTTTCACATATTTTGATTCTTTTTAGGTAACTTTAGGTAATGGGGGTCCTCGTAATTGTAGTACCTTGATGAAGGGGTCCTTGGAAAAATTTAGTTGGGAACCGCTGAGCTAAACATTCAATGGAGAATAGACCTCTTTTGTGATTCACACTCGTGTTTCTGTTTCATCGAAAGAAAACCCTTAAGTACTCGTAGGGAGCGGACGTGGTCTCAAAAGTTTTTAAAAATTCAATACTATTTAAAATTGGTGAAAAAACGATACCTTTATTTCGAGAGTTTTCGAGCTAGGGCACTCTTGAAAATTTCAACCCTTAATTTTCATCCCTTAAGAGTGACTGACATCAACCAAAAGCTTCGCTGCACAACTAGACCCCAAATGGAGCCCATATACCAAATTTGAACCAAATCGGTCCAGTGTTGCTAAGAAAAGTTTCGGATTTCTACGTACTTACCTTGAAATGTAAAACATCAAATTTTGAGGGGGGGGGGGGGGTTAACTTTTTTTCTCTTGGTCGATTCCAAAGGCTTATTATTGAAAATAATAATCCAAAAGACAAACTAAAGTGCAAGAAACCTCAACTAACAATCTTTACAAACTAGGTCGTAAGATCAATCCTGGTAGATAAGGCGTTGGGCGTTTCCAAGCGAAAATTCGAATGCGAGCGAAGAGAATCGGAGACGACGGAATCAATAAGACGTCCTGCGGTCAAGGGGCATAACGCCCGGCGAGAAGGGAACGGTTATGGGCCGACCAGTATGATAACAGCGATAAACACAAGCAGGAAGAAGCGCTGAAAGGAGAGGGAACTGTTAGTATGGGCAGCGAGTGAGTCACTTCAATTGAGCCCCCGCCCGCGCCCCAGAGCCGCTCAATGTGCCACACTCGCTCTGTTCTGGTGATCCTTATTTTTGTGCCACGATCCCTACGTGCCTGGTGTTTCACGTGATTTATGTTATCGGAGTTTGAGTCGAGGAACGGATTCGAAGGAATTCTGAGTGGAACAGTTCAGTTCAATTCTCGAGTGGTGATTTTGTATTCTAAATTCAATGCAGTGCGGCGGAAGCTGGAGGCGATAAGGATTTGCGTACGTCAGATCTCCAAACGTTCATCAGCTAAAATTAGAACTTCGTGTGAGTAATTATTGTG
Source organism: Apolygus lucorum (assembly GCA_009739505.2). NCBI lineage: Eukaryota > Metazoa > Arthropoda > Insecta > Hemiptera > Miridae > Apolygus > Apolygus lucorum. Next base: position 2,411,144 of record CM019176.2, on the reverse strand, counting down.
TCATCAACATTCGGATATTCCATTCAAATTTCAATTTCTTTTCAGTGGGAGTCAAGTAGTTAGGTATCTATTTTTGACCGACTTCAAAACACAAAAAAATACAGCTTTCTTACAAGTACGCAACCACGAGAGACATTTTATGTCTTATGTTTAATAAATTGAGAGCTTTCTAATGAGTGGTGAACGATTTTTGTGAGGTGGAAAATGAGGTAGTTAGTTTTCCCTAGGAACGATTGGTTGTACGTGAAAATCATCAGAAATTTCCGCGTAACGCTCCCCTCGTAACGCTCCCCGCGTGACGATTTTTGTTTATTATTTTCAATAATAAGCCTTTGGAATCGAGCAAGAAAAAAAAATTTTAACCCCCCCTCAAAATTTGATGTTTTACGTTTCAAGGTACGTAGAATACGAAAATCGAATAAAAAAATTTCCGTCCGTCCGCCGTACGCCGTACGCCGTCCGCCGTACGCCGTACGCCGTCCGCCGTCCGCCTTACGCGGCACTTTTCTTAGCAACACTGGACCGATTTGGTTCAAATTTGGTACATGGGCTCCATTTGGGGTCTAGTTGTGCCGCGAAGCTTTTGGTTGATGTCAATCACTTCTAAGGGGTGAAAATTAAGGGTTGAAATTTTCAAGAGTGCCCTAGCTCGAAAACTCTCGAAATAAAGGTATCGTTTTTTCACCAATTTTAAATAGTTTTGAATTTTTAAAAATTTTTGAGACCACCCGGAGCTCTGTAGGACAAACCGTTCGGTCCCTACGAGTACTTGAAGGTTTTCCTTCGATAAAACAGAATCATGAGTGTGAATCGCAAAAGAGGTCTAATCGCCGTTCAAATTTTATCTGACTAAAATGCGATCGCTGTTCATTTCTTCGATAGTATACAGTTTTGCCTTCTGCGTAACCAGTAATCAAATTTCCATATGAAGCTTTTTATTTTTCCAATCGAGTGTGAAGCGTTTAGTTCTTTCTAATAAACTTGATTGTGAAGGTGTGAAGCCAGTATGGTGTGGTAGGTAGTACCTAGCTGGTAGGTAAAAAAAAGTTGGTTGGTAAAAAAAATGTTGGTGGGTAAAAAACGCTGCAAATCAATGCTCAAAGGCTTCTTCACTCTTCAGATCACTGATCAGCTGAGTGAGCTCCGAAGCCATTTTCAATCCTATTGAACGGAGGAAGCTGAAATTTGAGAGGGAAGGTCAAGGGAGAACACAGATGGTGGTAGGTGCTATTGATGGAGAACCAGTGATCGATACGGAAGGGTGATGTATGCAGAAAATAATAAACCTTTGAGCAATGATTTGCAGCGTTTTCATTTATGTGCCATTGTAAAGACATAAAATGTCAAAAACCGAAGGAGAAATGTCATTTCGGTCTCATAGGTCGACGATTTTTTTTTAGCATGGAACATGCTTTAGCCATTACTTAACTGGGCAAAAACGTGACGAAACCGTGGAACGAAAGTAGCTTCACTTACAACCGACCCGTTTCTAGGGAAATGTATCGCCATTAGTTTTCATCCCACGAAAATCGTTCGCCACTGAGGTATTACCACTGAACTCATGATAGTCCTCAGTAAGGATGTCCAGATCGTGTTGCAAGTGCAGTGGTCGTGAATGGACGCTCCCCTTCCAAGTGGTGCGGTTTCTTCTAAAAGTCAGGAAGTAAAAATTACTCCATCTTTCCGAAAACGTAGGTCTAATGGAGTAAATAGTACTCTTTATTTCCGCTTAGGGTACTCAAATAAGAACGGGTTTGTGATTTAAAAATATAATTTCTACCGGACAGAATCACAAAGAAAATCAAGTGAACTGTCTACTTAAAAGAAAAAGAGTCATCACAACGTCAGAGGAACGATACACTACCACATCCTGCAAAGGCTGCTAGAAACCCATTTGTGGTAATCAAAGTCAAATCTTGCTCCAACTGTTACCAGTTTGATGTGTTGGAAATTATGTTCATAATTTTGTTCACTTTTAGTACCTTCATAGTCATAGTGTGATATTTTGAATTTTGACATTTACATCAAAACTAGTTACCTGCTTACATCGTTGTTCGTTGCTATTTTCTCCGAATCCATCACTTTTAAACGAAAAAATGAGAACAAAATGGAGAAATTGTATAATTGGGAGTAAACATTACTCCATCTTTCCTTAATAATCCCTTATGCTGACCTTTCCATTCTAGGGTTAAAAGAACTGTGAACAACATTCGCGGATAAAACCAACATCAATTTCTAGTGGATTATTCAAAGGATCTTGAAACCTAGGCGAGATTTTGTGATGAACGCGGGCTTTTAGTTGTGATGTGTTCTTTGATGTTTTCGATTTCTTAATAATAAGAAAATATAATAATATGAATACCAAAATCAAAATGCTTATGTGTCCCCGTACAGAAATACCTAGTCAAATTAGTCACATTAGAATTAGCCACATTAGTCACCTTTTATTATCAGGATCGTGTTCTTCCTCACAAGTTTTGATTTTATAAGGCATGACGAAACACATTAAATGTTACAAATTTTGTAACATTTTGTTACAAATTATGGCAGTTTTGAAAGAACGAAAATTATTACAAACAACGACTGAGAGACCAGAACTCAGAGAACCTAACGAGTTGAAGCATCGAGTTGGGTATGGGCGCATTCATGCCTCAACTTGAAGGTTCTAGAATCATGTATTGCTCATCTTATAAAAAATCGTTTCATGTAGTGTTCCGGGTTAGTATTTTCCTAAATTTCAGGGGCAAAACTTTAGCTAAATTTGAAATTTTCAAGGATTTTAGAAATGCATGGACATAGGGAATTGAAAACTGAAAGATTGCTGCTGGAATAATAAAAATTTAACAATAATTGCCAGAGAAAAACGCTGCAAATCATTGCCCAAAGGTTTATTATTTTCTTTATAGACTACCCTTCTGTATAGATCACTGGTTTTCCATCAGTAGCACCTAACAATATTTGTATTCTCCCTTGGTCCTCCCTGTCAAATTTCAGCTTCCTACGTTCAATAGGATTGAAAGTGACTTCGGAGCTCACTCAGCTGATCAGTTATCTCCCAGGCGTTTTCAGCATTCGAGAAGATCTTCTTAACTCTTCTCTGAAATGGTTGTTTACTTTTTTTACTTTAAGTAAGTAAACAACCATTTCAGGATGGATTTTCGTCCGACTGCCATTCCTGGCGTCGCGGACGTCATCAGCTGTCAACCAAAGGGAAGATCAGAATTTGTTCTGATGATTTCGCTCATGGCTTCCCATTGCCTCTCCACCTTGGGTTGGGTCGAGGGAGGCAATGAGAGCCTCGGCCGCCGAAAAACGCACGCTGCCGGCGATGAGCGTTGAACCCACGGCCCCCGCAGAATTCGGTCCAAACAACGCTCCAACGAACTCAGCCACACCGGTGTCCCCTGTTTCAAGAATAACATGTATATTAGGCTCATCGAAGTTGTTGGAAAGAAAATATTCATTATACCAACAGCGAAAAACTGCCAATAAAGCCATCCAAAAAAATTGTCAACATTTTCCTTCAGCTCATCCCTAGCATTCCTTCCCCACTCAGTTTCGTGGTAGCACTGTACTTCCGAAGGGAGAATCGAGACATCCTTGTCCCATCACCAGTTGCACCTTCCTTCGTGTTGGACTGCGATGTCGGTTCTTACGCGTTCTTGTTGTACCTGCACCGTACTCTGACAATCAATAAAATGTACTTTGTGGTTGTAATAATTAATCACCCAACACTCAACACCATGTCTGATTAATGAAGTGCCATTTTTGATAATTTTCACAATCTCTCGTCGATACCTAGGCGAGGCTAGGTGACGCTCCACAGCTGTATTATTGTTGGGGGCTGCTGATGGGGTTTACAACCGCCAACCCCGTGGCGTCGCTCAAGACCCTTTGGGGGTCTAAATGAGAGCGCTTAACGAACGTTAATTCTCCATTAACGTCAATTCCCTCCCAGAACTCGACGAGCAGTTTTGTTTCCTCTTCCTTTTCATCGCGTCAAACTCGCCTTTTTGAGATCGTTCCACCATTTTGTACACGTGTTAGGGATAAATATACTCCTTGTAGAAACGGGGGAACCACACTCTAGACAGATTCTAAGGGAAGGATTAATGAAAAATTTTTCGATAAGTAAATTTTTCGATATTTTTAAGTTCTATGTAACTCTAAATCTAAGCTGACGAAGGTTAAAAAAACGCCTTTTAAGTTTTCAGGCAGGTACACTCTTCCAGGAATCACAATTATTCCTTTACTAGTAAGAAATAATATGCAAATGGTCCAGTTGTTTCTCGAAATTGGCCCTTCTTTCAAATTTTGACGGAAAAGAAAAAAAAAGTGTGTGAGAATTCCTCTTCCCACCAAGACATGGCGTCAGCACAAATTGGGGGAAATTCATATTATACTTGATCGAAACTTTGGTAAGCCGCAAAGTAGGTACCTTCCTACCTTCTCTCCTTCTGTACAGATCGCAGTGGAATTTACAAGCATTCTTATTGGCTCCCCTCTTAGATTGAACAAAGTGGGGCGGTTGAATCATAAGAAATTATTGACTATTCGCACGTTGAATGCAATACTGTGACAACTCAAAACAATCGATTTTTGAGTTGAAACCACAGTTGGGTAGCAAATTCTGAGCTCTACAGTTTGAGAGGACCGAGACATTCCTAGGTTCAACAGGTGCCGCGTGACAGTACTGCATTACGTTACTGTATTAATTGGATTTATGGGCGTGCAAGAACGTTCCTTTTCGCGTTGTCACCAGTTTCCGAGCGACCTTTGGAAAAAAGTCACTTTAGTTATGCGAGCTAACTCAAACGATCACACTACTGCACAGTCACAAAGTAAGTCAATCTCAAAAAGTCAGGGATTTTTGGTTTATTATTTTCAATAATGAACCTTTGGAATCGACCAAGAAAAAAAATTGTTTAACACCCCCTCAAAATTTATTGTTTTACGTTTCAAGGTACGTAGAATCCAAAAATCGAATAAAAATTTGGCCGTCCGTCCGTCGTCCGCCGTACGCGGCACTTTCCCCACTTAGCATTGGCCGATTTTGATGAAATTTGGTATGTAGGCTCCAGTTGGGGTCTTGTTGGCCCCGAAGATTTTGGTTGATGTAGGTCCCTTCTAAGGGTTGAAAAATGAATTTCGAAATTTTGAAAACGCCCTAACTCAAATAATTTTGATATAAAGGTATTATTTTTCCATCAATTTCTGATAGTATAGAATTTTTAGAATTTTTTGAGACCACGCGGAACCCTGTAGGGCAAACCGTTCGTTCCCTACGATGATTCAAGGGTTGGAAGTACGATAAATCAGAAACACGCGTGTGAATCGTGAGGTCTGATCTCCGTTCAAATTTTAGCTGACCGAAATGCGATCGATGTTTTTCTTCAAGTTGGATGGTTGGTGGCTTTGCAGACGAGTGATCTATATGGAAAAATAATAAACCATTGTGTAATAATTTTCAGCATTTTGTAATACAAACTGTGACCACAATAATAATTATTTTATTTTATTTAATTTTTTTATTAATTTTTTTTTAATCTAAAAATTTAAAATTTGTGGAGGAATTTTGCAATAAGGTTAGGCACCTCGGTATATACTTCTAACTAACAGGAAAGTTGCATATTGAGAGGAACTAAGTTTATGGAGGGAAATCCCCACTCCTTGAAAAACTGAAAATCTTTAGAGTCTATTTCCTCAAAATGACATATCGGCTCCATTTTTCCATGAGGGATTGACTTACAATAAATTTAAAAAGTGAATGTGAATCGCTATTTAAAAATGTATTTATTTGAGCGCATTCGAAAACGCAGTCATGGGCGCTAATTATTGATAATAAATAATTTCAATTCAAAAGTTCTTCAAATTTCGTAGAAAATTTTTAGTGACTTCAAGGCGTTGAAGAGGTGATCTAGGTTTTTCGAATTGTTGTCCAAAAGATCCTTGAAGTTTCTTGGAATGGTTGAGCGAAAGAGGAACGCTGGCCGTTCGACGAGCAGATGGTGGACCATCAATGTGCATCGCCATGAATTGCAGACAGGAGGAGGTGGACGTGTTTGTGATTCCATGAGGAAACCATGAGTAAGCCTGGTATGGCCAATCCGCAATCTTGTTAGAACCACTTCTCCAAACGAGAGTGTTGAACTGACCCATCAGAGAGTTTCTTTGTTCGGCTGGAGGAAGACAGTTCACTGCTGAAAATAGGGCTAATATCTGTTCGAATTTCAGCTGATCGAATACGATTATAGATCGTTTATCTGAATGAAGTTTAATATTTGTTGTAAGGTTGTGTCAGACAAGGTATTTCTCTGGGACGGTTCCAACGGTTACGGTGACAAAGATGTAACCGTTTCAAGTTACCGGTACAGTTCCATCACCAGTACAGCCTGCTGAGGGCTGTCAAATTCCACTCTCATGATCACAAATTGCAATTCGTCATAGTGATAATAATAGTGATCAGACATTTCAAAGAAAGAATAATTTCTCGTTGCAGTTTAGGAACATTACATAAGAACAATAATACTGGAGACAACGCCCGTGCTAACCGGTCCAGAATGTCCCTTCCCTGTCCAGAGCCATTCCATGATACGATATCTTCTCGGGCCGTGGAATTTGCAAGGGCGCTCCCCGGTACATAGAACTGGACGGGTAAGGGCCGAGTGTTACCACATGGAACCGTTACTAGTTGATACTCGGATCCACAGTCCCGGTACAGCTATACCAACACATCTCTACTCAGTAATGCTTCCTTTGCAACCACGAACCAAATTCTGTAATGAAAGCACCCACAGCTCTCAGACAGCGATGATGTTGCTAGTAGGTAGTATTGAAGGAAAAGCCGCGTTCTATGCGGACGGGTGATCTGTACAGTAAAATAAAAAACCATTGTGTAATAATTTGCAGCATTTTTTCTCAAGACTATTGCATCCACCATTAACTATCTCACTCCTAAATGGTAGATCCTTCAGTTGCTTACTGCTCTTCAGCTCCAAAAGGCCTCATGTCTCTTCTTGTCATTTTCTGCTTCATTTATTTCTCCTGATGATTGTTAGTTTGCTACGGTTCTCCTTTCTGTGTTCATAATGTTCAGTCGTAATATTCAGATTAGACAGTTTGTGTTCTTTGTTTCTAAACAAATAACGTTGGCGAGAGATTTTATATATCAACGAGATACATAATGTTCAGTTTCTCGATTTTCCTAAAAGAAGGAATTTTCTTCATCACTAGCGAAAGTAAAGGAAACCAATATGATTTCCCCTCCCAAAGGTGCGTCTTATTTGTCAACAGAAAAACGAGGAAAGACTTTTGGGAAAAGCTCCACAACAAACTTCGTTTGATTTTCTTGGCCGTTTTGTTTGACAAGCGTTCTACAAGGAGGAGACGAAGAGGTTCTATTTGAGAGAGATAGATTGAGAGATAATCCTCACAAATCGTTGGGTTCTTCGAGACAGTTTTTGAGAGCTTCAACGGACAAGTTTTCGGCCGATGAGTCGAAGGGACGATGGAGAAGAAAAAAGTAGGAATGACGGAGGATAAAGTTAAGTATTTGGGAAAACTCTGGGGGAGATTGTGCAGAACGGGAGTGTGTTCATGTGTGTGTTTGTGTCAGCGTTACCATAGAGTTGACTGTATGAGTGTGAGTGAAGCAAACAACAAGAGCTTTTGAAGGCTGGTAAGGGTATATCGCTATCCTTCCTTTTCGAACGACAGGAATACTTCGAGACGTCTCCTTTTTCTCGATATTTCTGCCGCCGTCACAAACACCGCCATGACCTAGAGAGGGGTTATTAATAATAACGAAAAAACGCTGCAAATCATTGCTCAAAGGTTTATTATTTTCTGTATAGATCATCCTTCTGTATAGATCACTGGTTCTCCATCAATAGCACCTACCACCATCTGTATTCTCCCTTGACCTTCTAATCTATCTGTATTCTTCTTCCCTTGAGGTTGGAGAACACAACATTTGCACAGTAATTCAAGGACATTTGGGTTCTCCTAGTCAAAAAATTTCAGCTCTCCAAAAACCAAATTTTCACGTATATTTTGAGTTTCAGAGATTTTAAAATAATTTTGGTTCTGTGGTCAGTTCTTCATCCTGAGCACAACTAGGTAAAGAGAAAAACAGTCCAGTTTTTATTTTTGAAATGTCAAGGATTTGCGAGAGTTAACCCCTGAATTGTTCACTATAAAAACCCGCTCCATCCAACACACTAACTCGCTATGACTTGCGAATCAATTTCGAATCTAATAGTTTGATTTTGGCCAAACTTGGAGGATTGAGACTGATTGGGCACAAGATGAGCTCTTGTTGATCAGTAGTCTCTATTGGATTTCAGTAATTAGTTGGTTACAACTATGACACGTGGCAGGACAAGTTATTCCACCGCTGTCATCAATTGTAAGCTTCTCTGGTAGCTTGTTTGTGAGATTGTGGTAGCCAGTCGTGACACTACTATTAGAAGAGAAATGAGATGTGGGTAGCGTGCTTGCAAAATATATGAACTGAAATTGAATTTACTGTGTCTACTTGAAATCCTGCACAAGGATGTCAGCACGTTTCTATTAAAGTAGGAATAAAAATTTAACACAACTCAAACTGAGGGGCATGAGTGTCGACACAAGAAACTGAAATAAAAGTAAAAGGAACATTTTTTATTGACAGCGTGTCAGGTGGAAGAAGGTTACAATATAATATAATAATGGAAATTCAAAGTAGTAATAACGTATTCCATTCAAAGTAGTAATAACGTATTTCATGCGGTCCATTCGACGAGAGCGAACTATACTGACCACCCAAAAACAAAACGCTGCAAATCATTGCTCAAAGGTTTATTATTTTCTGTATAGATCATCCTTCTGTATAGATCACTGGTTCTCCATCAATAGCACCTACCACCATCTGTTATCTCCCTTGACCTTCCCTCTCAAATTTCAGCTCCTGAGTTCAATGCTAGAGACGCCTGGAAGAGCACCTCCATTCAATAGGATTGAAAATGGCTTTGGAGCTCACTCAGCTGATCAGTGATGTGAGGAGTGAAGAAGATATCCTCGAATGCTGGAGACGCCTGGAAGAGCTCTTCCATTCAATAGCATTGAAAATGGCTTTGGAGCTCACTCAGCTGATCAGTGATCTGATCAGTGAGCAATGATTTGCAGCGTTTTTTACCTACAAACATTGTTTTACCTACCAATTTTTTTTTACCTACCACACCTACCTATTGGTAGGTACTACCTATCACACTATAATGGCTTCACACCTTCACAATCAAGTTTGTTAGAAAGAACTAAACGCTTCACACTCGATTCGAAAAATAGAAAGCTTGATATGGAAATTTGATTACTGGTTACGCAGAAGGCAAAACTGTATACAAATCGAAGAAATGAACAGCGATCGCATTTTAGTCAGATAAAATTTGAACGGCGATTAGACATCTTTTGCGATTCACACTCATGATTCTGTTTTATCGAAGGAAAACCTTCAAATACTCGTAGGGACCGAACGGTTTGTCCTACAGAGCTCCGGGTGGTCTCAAAATTTTTTAAAAATTCTGTACTATTTAAAATTGGTGAAAAAACGATACCTTTATTTCGAGAGTTTTCGAGCTAGGGCACTCTTGAAAATTTCAACCCTTAATTTTCACCCCTTAGAAGTGACCTACATCAACCAAAAGCTTCGCGGCACAACTAGACCCCAAATGGAGCCCATATACCAAATTTGAACCAAATCGGTCCAGTGTTGCTAAGAAAAGTGCCGCGTACGGCGGACGGCGGACGGCGTACGGCGTACGGCGGACGGACGGAAATTTTTTTATTCGATTTTCGGATTCTACGTACCTTGAAACGTAAAACATCAAATTTTGAGGGGGGGTTAACATTTTTTTTTTCTTGCTCGATTCCAAAGGCTTAAAATTGAAAATAATAAACCAAAATTCGTTGGTTAGCCACCGCTCCATTTTGGTTTATTATTTTCAATAATAAGCCTTTGGAATCGAGCAAGAAAAAAAAAATTTTAACCCCCCCTCAAAATTTGATGTTTTACGTTTCAAGGTACGTAGAACACGAAAATCGAATAAAAAAATTTCCGTCCGTCCGCCGTACGCCGTACGCCGTACGCCGTACGCCGTACGCCGTACGCGGCACTTTTCTTAGCAACACTGGACCGATTTGGTTCAAATTTGGTATATGGGCTCCATTTGGGGTCTAGTTGTGCCGCGAAGCTTTTGGTTGATGTAGGGGTGACTTCTAAGGGGTGAAAATTAAGGGTTGAAATTTTCAAGAGTGCCCTAGCTCGAAAACTCTCGAAATAAAGGTATCGTTTTTTCACCAATTTTAAATAGTATTGAATTTTTAAAAATTTTTGAGACCACCCGGAGCTCTGTAGGACAAACCGTTCGGTCCCTACGAGTACTTGAAGGTTTTCCTTCGATAAAACAGAATCATGAGTGTGAATCGCAAAAGAGGTCTAATCTCCATTCAAATTTTATCGGACTGAAATGCGATCGCTGTTCATTTCTTCGATTTGTATACAGTTTTGCCTTCTGCGTAACCAGTAATCAAATTTCCGTATGAAGCTTTCTATTTTTCCAATCGAGTGTGGAGCGTTTAGTTCTTTCTAATAAACTTGATTGTGAAGGTGTGAAGCCAGTATGGTGTGGTAGGTAGTACCTAGCTGGTAGGTAAAAAAAAGTTGGTAGGTAAAAAAAATGTTGGTGGGTAAAAAACGCTGCAAATCATTGCTCAAAGGCTTCTTCACTCTTCAGATCACTGATCAGCTGAGTGAGCTCCGAAGCCATTTTCAATCCTATTGAATGGAAGTGCTCTTCCAGGCGTCTCCAGCATTCGAGGAGATCTTCTTCACTCCTCAGATCACTGATCAGCTGAGTGAGCTCCGAAGCCATTTTCAATCCTATTGAACGGAAGTGCTCTTCCAGGCGTCTCCAGCATTCGAGGAGATCTTCTTCACTCTTCAGATCACTGATCAGCTGAGTGAGCTCTAAAGCCATTTTTACTCCTATTGAATGGAAGTGCTCTTCCAGGCGTCTCCAGCATTCGAGAAGATCTTCTTCACTCTTCAGATCACTGATCAGCTGAGTGAGCTCCAAAACCATTTTTACTCCTATTGAATGGAAGTGCTCTTCCAGGCGTCTCCAGCATTCGAGGAGATCTTCTTCACTCTTCAGATCACTGATCAGCTGAGTGAGCTCTGAAGCCATTTTCAATCCTATTGAACGCAGGAAGCTGAAATTTGAGAGGGAAGGTCAAGGGAGAATACAGATGGTGGTAGGTGCTATTGATGGAGAATCAGTGATCTATACAGAAGGGTGATCTATACAGAAAATAATAAACCTTTGAGCAATGATTTGCAGCGTTTTTCATAACAACCTTTCTGTTTCAAAGTTGCAACAATTCAATGCTTCCTCTATGAGTTCAAAAGTAGTGGAAATACTTAGAATATTGTAATTCGCTATTGTGAGCTTGAGGCCTCTAAGAGCACCAGGATTCAAGCAGCAGCCCTGAGACGGCAAAGCTCACTGAGAAAAATATTTGTCTATTGTTTTACCCGTTTATTTGTCTACTGCTCTAGAGGAATCTCGATGTGAGTCATTCATCGCTAGCTGTGTATGAGTAGGTGCATAAATATTATTGGAGACGAAAGTGAAGTTGGCGGTAGTGTCTTTTTTCGGTTGTGAACTGCGCGGTTTGGCAAGCTTCATCTCAATGCTTGGCTCGAGCTCAACAGATTCACTTCGCAATCAAAACAGGCGGACCGTTTCATTACTGATGACAGGAAATAAACACTCATCACAATCAAATTATAGTAAATTACAAATATATATTTGTGGTCGCATTCCTCCCGAGTACAGTCCGAATTTGACGAAATCAGGGACCATGGATTGACCTCCATGGATTTCATCGCCATGCTGCGTGATTTTACACCAATTTTTTATATTCACTCGATTTTGCTAGAATTTGGTGGTTTGTGGCTCGTTCCAAAAGGATTGCTGGTTGATTTTACTTGTGAGAAAGTAAAATCGCCGACTCAGCGGGAAAAGTTAGTTGATATTTATCATTTCAAAAAACGATCAACATGAAAATCAGGGAATGAATCAGTAGTTGGTGAGACTCTAGCTGACATTTTCGAATAGTTTCTCTCCTAAATAATTGGTCATTGTCCAAGCTCATCTACCTTGGTCTAGTAGATACTTTTTTAGGTTTTTCAAGCAGTACTCTGAAGCAAAACGCTGCAAATCATTGCTCAAAGGTTTATTATTTTCTGTATAGATCACCCTTCTGTATAGATCGCTGGTTCTCCATCAATAGCACCTACCATCTGTATTCTCCCTTGACCTTCCCTCTATTTTTCGAATTGCATGTACCTTGAAACGCGAAACATAAAATTTTTGGTTTGCTTTGAGCAATGGCTTCGGAGCTCACTCAGCTGATCAGTGATCTGAGGAGTGAAGAAGATCTCCTCGAATGCTGGAGACGCCTGGAAGAGCACTTTCATTCAATAGGATTGAAAATGGCTTTGAAGCTCACTCAGCTGATCAGTGATCTGAGGAGTGAAGAAGATCTCCTCGAATGCTGGAGACGCCTGGAAGAGCACTTCCATTCAATAGGATTGAAAATGGCTTTGGAGCTCACTCAGCTGAACAGTGATCTGAGGAGTGAAGAAGATCTCCTCGAATGCTGGAGACTCCTGGAAGAGCACTTCCATTCAATAGGATTGAAAATGGCTTCGGAGCTCACTCAGCTGATCAGTGATCTGAAGAGTGAAGAAGCCTTTGAGCAATGATTTGCAGCGTTTTTTACCCACCAACATTTTTTTTACCTAACAACTTTTTTTTACCTACCAGCCAGGTACTACCTACCACACCATACTGGCTTCACACCTTCACAATCAAGTTTGTTAGAAAGAACTAAACGCTTAACACTCGATTGGAAAAATAGAAAGCTTCATGTAGAAATTTGATTACTGGTTACGCAGAAGGCAAAATTGTATACAAATCGAAGAAATGAACAGCGATCGCATTTTAGTCCGATAAAATTTGAATGGAGATTAGACCTCTTTTGCGATTCACACTCATGATTCTGTTTTATCGAAGGAAAACCTTCAAGTACTCGTAGGGACCGAACCGTTTGTCCTACAGAGCTCCGGGTGGTCTCAAAAATTTTTAAAAATTCAATACTATTTAAAATTGGTGAAAAAACGATACCTTTATTTCGAGAGTTTTCGAGCTAGGGCACTCTTGAACATTTCAACCCTTAATTTTCACCCCTTAGAAGTGACCTACATCAACCAAAAGCTTCGCGGCACAACTAGACCCCAAATGGAGCCCATATACCAAATTTGAACCAAATCGGTCCAGTGTTGCTAAGAAAAGTGCCGCGTACGGCGGACGGACGGAAATTTTTTTATTCGATTTTCGTATTCTACGTACCTTGAAACGTAAAACATCAAATTTTGAGGGGGGTTAACATTTTTTTTTTCTAGCTCGATTCCAAAGGCTTATTATTGAAAATAATAAACCAAAATCAGGGAAACGGAACACTTTCTTTAAATTAAGCGTGAATTTACCACGAGCAGTTGTAAACATTGATGAGATTGTCCGATGATGCTAAACTGATGCAAGATGACTTCTTTTGCTAAGTCTAGAGCTTGATAAAGTTTGAAATCTTCTTTGAACTGAGTAAAATTACTAATGGTTTCACTATCAATTGGCCATTCATCATTTCGAGAAATATTATCCACTTTGAGACTTGTGATTGCCTTCAAAATTTGGAGACCTTCAGAAATCCACTTCTAACAGGCGTAGGAGGCACGAAGGCATATCAGCTGTTACAGCACTGGAACGCAAACGTGAAATTTCGATATTGTTGGACGAAATTCGCTTTCACCTTCTTGCTTTTACTCATTCCTCTTCTTCCATCAGTTGAGACGACGCGAGAAACTCGAGAGAAAACATTACCCAAGTTATGTATCTCACAGAGAATTTACAAAGGAGAAACAAAACCCCGAGACGAGGTTTCCAGTTCAAAAGGGCGAAAGGTCGTGAAGGGGGAGATCTGAAGACATGGAGTGTTTTGATAGAAGGGGGTGTTCAAGAGGGGTGTTCCTAGGGTTTAAAGAGGGTGTTCCAGGGCAGTCGGATCCAAAGGCAGAGAAACGAGAGGTTATCAGGAGCGCTCCCTCATTTGCGAGAAGCGCTGGTTTTAATTAAAGAGGTCGAAAAGCGTCGCTGTATTTACCTTTTTAGTCCTACGATCGTAAGTTCCAATTATTCTAAGGATGAGGAAACATAATGATGAGTTCTCGTTTGATGAAAGACGAAAATTACGCCCAACCACCTTCACGCTACGAGAGGAATGAAAATTTAATTTTGATCTTTTGCAAAAGAATGAGAAATCGTACAGTTTCCACCTATTTCTTTGTTATTATGTTAGTAATTGAATGAATAATGACATATTTCCGAAATATTTACATTTATTAAGAAAAATTAATTTATTTCATGTCATGGAACCCCCCCTCATAGATCAGTGATCTGTCCCAAGGAGGGGAAATGCACAAATGTACTTCTCATCTATATGATAAGTACATTTAGTTTCTCAGTTCATCTACAATCATTTCATAAACAACTAGGTTACTTTATACCTTTATATACTGAGATCTTACAGTTCTAGGACCCGTGCTGAATGTGTGAAGTGCAAAGGAAGGTTTGTATATTGATTACTTCAAAAGGGATAGGCCATTACAGGGGTAGTAGGTTCTAATTTACATGTAAAATAAAGGATTATTTGTTTATTTATATAGCATTTTCAAGTCAAATCCAACCTTTTCCAAAACAAATTCAACCTTTTCCAAGTCAAATCCAACCTTTTCCAAGTCAAATTCAACCTTTTTCAAGTCAAATTTTACCTCTTCCAAAACAAATTCAACCTTTTCCAAGTCAAATTCAACCTTTTCCAACTCAAATTCAACCTTTTCCAAGTAAAATTTTACCTTTTCCAAAACAAATTTAACCTTTTTCAAGTCAAATTCAACTATTATTAGGGAAATGACAAAAAATACGCACAAGCCTTAAATGTAGTACCAAATGCTAGTCTGTGATTAGGGACTGGGCTGCAAACGATACTCAGAACGCAGTAGGACCTTTACATAACACAAAATCATCTTTTATTAAAAAAGAAACCAACAAAACATATAATTTATAGCATTTTTAACTAAAATTCAATATTTTCCTAGAAGCAGTTGTTTTCAAAATGTAATCTAGTTTTAATTCAAATTTTTTAAAGATATTTTTTTTAAGTGAAAAAATCGAAGATAGACTTTCTGCAAGTAAGATTTTTAACTTTAAGACTTAAAAAAACCTATGTAAAAAACCTTTTTAATTACCTATGAAAAGAATTGGCAAAAGTTTTTCTTTCAAAGAAATGTTGATTTTTTTAAAATTAAACTATTTGTTGATTAAAAAAAAACGAACATAATACTTACCTATCTACTGAGTTTGGAGTATTGTTTTCAGCCTAGTCCCCAATCACAGACAAGCATTCGGTACTACATTTAGGGCTTTGTCTAGTTGTCCCCCAAAGATTTTGGTTGATGTACGTCACTTCTAAGGGTCGAAAACTAAGGTTTAAAATATTGAAAACGGCCTAACTCGAAAAAATTTGATATAAAGGTATTGTTTTTCCATCAATTTAAGATAGTATAGACTTTTTTGAGACCACGCGGAGCCCTGTAGGACAAACCGTTCGCTCCCTACGAGAATTTAGGGGGTTGGACGTACGATAAATCAGAAACACGAGAGTGAATCGCAAAAGAGGCCTAATCTCCGTTCAAATTTTAGCTGACCGAAAAGCGATTGATGTTTTTCTTCATGTAGGATGGTTGGTGGCTTAGCAGCCGAGTGATCTACATAGAAAAATAATACACCATTGTGTAATAATTTGCAGCGTTTTATCTTCATTTCCCTAATAATGGTAAAAAGGTTGAATTTGACTTTGAAAAGGTTGAATTTGAGTAGGAAAAGTTTGAATTTGACTTGGAAAAGGTTGAATTTGAGTTGGAAAAGGTTGAATTTGAGTTGGAGAAGGTTGAATTTGAGTTAGAAAAGGTTGAATTTGAGTTGGAAATGCTATATAAATTGATTTTTTATTGTTCATATTTTTCAGTTCTAGTAAGAATTTCTGCACATTCCTAAGTCAAACAGAGTATTATAGTTATTTTCACGGAATAATGAAAATAAAGAATGTTTCAGACATTTTCATTCTGTGATGGAAACACACAAATTAAATGTTTACCTATATCAATCACGGAGTATAGGTTTAAATAATAGTTGATGATATGAATGATTCATTTAAAAATGTAATCTTTCACAACACAATGGGCACAACACGAGTGGGCCAGCCATAGAGGTAGAAGATAGAGAGGAATCAGCCTATGCCTGCCAACGGAGTGGTTTGGTCGGGAAATCAAAATGATAGTTCACCCCTCTCTCGCCCGGACCGAAAAATAGGAGGTACACTTGCCCTCTAATTTTGAGTTAAAAGATAGGAGGAATGTTTTTGAAATACAATAGGTCGGAACAGGGGCCTCCAATCGAAAAACACACCGAAATAAACGTGAAAGAGCATTAAAAAATGTATTCAGTCGTGTGCATATCATGGAGTTACTTTGTAATATGATGGGATTAGGTACAGGGACTGGAAGTAAAAACGGATTTTTTGCAGCAAGGATATTTTGCCTTGATGGAATTCATCATTTCATTTTCAAATAAAGCATGAAGTCATGCATCAAAAGAAGCTTCTAATTACTTCCTCCAATAAAAGCGGAGTTGAGTAGAACGTTGTCTATCTCCACAAAAAAATAATGAGTTACAAGTTAAATCGATTTCGATCAGTAACAAACAATAACTTGAGGTACATCACAGAGAGCATAGCTTATATAGTCACAAGTGAAAGGTAGCTTGAATCCCATTGGTCGAGAATGTGAAATTCATACTCAAAAAGATTGCAGCAGATAAGTGAAAGGAGAATCCTATTGGTTCAGAGAAGTGAAGGGACCTGGGAGGATCATCAAGTGCCAACCAAGGCAGACAAAGTGAAAGGGAGCTCAAAAATTGCGAGGGTAACATTGTGAAGGGGGGACCAGGCTATTAAGCAAGAATGAACCCATCAACGGTGAAACATGTTGAGGGACCACCTCATTCAGACATCCAGACCTTTCACTCTTGAGAAATCTCGAACTTTTCAAGCACATCCAACATAGGAAAGTATACCTTATTTGGAAAGATTTCTGACAAAATGTTATCATCTAGAGGTTTCAAAGTAGAGTTTAAAAATAAAAATAATCTTAAAGCTTTGTTGGGTTCTGTTAAAGATAAAATTAATGTTCAAGACAAAAGTGAGGTTTATAAGCTGAAATGTTCTTGTAGGCTTGAGTATTGTGGTCAAACTGGTAGGAAATGTAGGGAAAGAATAGAAGAGCATGAGAAGGATATCAGGCAGTGCATAGAATTTCCTCATTTTTGCCCGAAGGGAGGTATGTTGGATGTACTTGAAAAGTTCGAGATTCTCAAGAGTGAAAGGTCTGGTAAATGTTTGAATGAGGTGTACTTCTAGATGTTTGACCGTTGATGGGTTCATTCTTGCTTAATAGCTTGGTCCCCCCTTCACAATGTTACCCTCATAATGTTTGAGCTCCCTTTCACTTTGTCTACCTTGATTGGCACTTGATGATCCTCCCAGGACCCTTCACTTCTCGGAACCAATAGGATTCTTCTTTCACTTATCTGCTGCAATCTGTTTGAGTATGACTTTCACTTTCTCGACCAATGGGATTCAAGCTCCCTTTCACTTGTGACTATGTAAGCTATGCTGTCTGTGATGTACCTTCAGTTATTGTTTGTTACTGATGATGACCTAACCGTCGAAATCGATTCAACTTGTAACTCATTATTTTCGTGGAAATAAACAACGTTCTACTCAACACTGTTTTTATTAAAATGGTTTTCCACAATCTCATCGCGAGTGATTCTATTCGTACTTCCTTCAAGATGTGCTTTTTGGTATTTGAGAACATTCATGTTTAGAGTAGAACAACCTGTTCAAAAATTAATAACTGTATTTTTTCTAATAGAAGCACATGCTAAAGGAAGTAATTAGAAGCTTCTTTTGATGCATGACGTCATGCTTTGTTCGAAAATGAAATGGTGAATTCCAACATGGCAAAATATTGTGCTGCAAACAATCCGTTTTTACTTCCAGCCCCTGTAATCCCATCATATTACAAAGTAGCTCCATGATATGCACACGACTAAATAGATTTTTTAATGCTCTTTCACGTTTATTTCGGTGTGTTTTTCGATTAGAGGTCTCTGTTCCGACCTATTGTATTTCAAAAACATTCCTCCTATCTTTTAACACAGAATTAGAGGGCAAGTGTACCTCCTATTTTTCGGTCCGGGCGAGAGGGGGGTGAACTTTCCTTTTCACTGACCGACTAGAGTCGAACAAAGGCGTTTCCTCCCTACCTTCTACTAAACCTCTATGGGGCCCCATATGGGCACAGGGCCTACACGTGATTTAAAACGTGCTAAAAATCTTCCAATCCTTTTCCCTTCTCATTTGATACATTTTGAGCCAAATTTATTGATTTCATAAAAAAATCTTCAATTTAGAAAACTTGGGAATTAATGGGTTAACAGTGGTACGAACTGCTCAATAATCCCTCTTCTGTACACTAACGAGTTTTTTCATATTGTTCAATTTATATGTGTGAGGAAGCTTCACTGCCCATCTAACTTCTCAGACGTTTTTGAAAAGGAATGACGAGCCAAGATCATGTTGTAATACTTCTGGCACCCTATAAATACAAGGTTCTCCATCATTGTTCTCTTTCCAACCTGGCACAATAACAACTTCCCAAGCAAGCAGCGGATTGCCTGATCTATTACGGCTGATGCGAAAACGAGCATTCATTCATTCTTTACCTCAGGATTTCGATGTACTCATTAGAAATTTATCTTTTACAGGCGGTCTGAAGACACGAGACGCCCTAAAAGTAGCAGATCGAATGGAGGGGCGTTGGAAGGAGGAAAAGTCGTATTTCTGGGTTCCACCAAACCCACCCTGGAGGACAAATTTGGACGCCGTCCCTCCCCCCACCACCGGTGTTATTTTAAAAACAAAACAAAAAAATCCCCATAAGACGACGAACCGTAGAAAGAGAGGGAAGATGTGGCCAGATGTGGGGAACCCACCACCAGGGGGTTGGTGCTGTTTTTAGACCCCGGGCTGTGGCAGGCGTCGATCTTCAGTATCAGGATCAGCGCTCCGACGGCACCATCCCTTCTCAGCATCGCCAGAGGGCTTGTCTGTAGGTTCCATGCTTCTGTACTTCCCATACTGATATTTTGAGAGCTATGGAATGTAAAGAAGTATGGAGCTTCAGGAGCCCGTGCGTCCAGAAACCTCTTCTGCAGTTTCGCCTCTTCAAAAAGTGCAAAATATCCGCAAGTGTGCTCAAAATTTATTGTCTACTTTCCGATCGCAGTTGCTTCCTCTTTATCTCATAAAGGTGTCAGTGTAAGTGATAAGTGGACCAATCCATTCTCGGTGTTACACGGTAAAACGGTAAACGCGTCCCCCAAAACTTTTCTCTCAAAGTTTTCTCTCCTGCCGTTTTCTCGCACAGGCAGCAGTTTTTTTCCGTTCTTTCTCACTATTTCTTTGACCTCCCTTTTTACTTCTTTCGTGTTCTTTTTTGCCTTCCCATCTGAGTCTATTACCGGTAATTGTGGCGTTACGGTCCTTAGACAGAAGCCGCGGACCGTAGGATCGGGTTACCGTTCGCCACAATTAGACTGAAAAATCCCCCACCGGCGAGCTCTGAGGGCCCCCTGTGCCATCTTCTTGCCTTATAAAGGCTTGTTTTAATTATAGAACCCAGGGCGCATCCTCGGTCCCCACTCGAGTTACACACTTCGGATATTCACCCTAAATAGTACAACATTCATCACTATTCCTCACCACCCAAATTCGTCTCACGTCTCCAAATCATTTAAACAACCGTTTTTTGTCACTTAACAAAAAAAAATAATTTTTTTGTAAGCATTTTCTAACTTTTATACTGCGTAGGCTTTATTTATAACAATCTTAGTTTCAAGGTACGTACAATATACTTTTCTTTTGGTTGATGAACAAAAATGATGAGCTCAATAAGGATTCCTTATTCGTGATATTCTAAAATTTGAATTTTCTTGGAATAAAAAAATTTTCAATAAATTGCTGAAAATGATTCGTAGTCCATGTTCAAATCAATAAAAATGTCTGAATTATAATATTGTCAAGGAATGTAATTATTGTGAAGTGTCCACCTAACTAAAGGTATTCATAATGGTCGTTTTGAAGACTGAACAATTAGTGGATTTTCAACAAAAAAAAAAACCTGATTTTTATTGATTGAAGGTCTGGAACAGTGGAAATATTTGTACCTACACGTATCTGTTGAGCTATTCTAATAAGAAGCGGTTAGAGCTCGAATATACCAGTAACTTTCTCCAAGTACTTAATTTCCGTTGAAAGCCTCAAAATCCGCGTTTTTTTCGTACTTTTGTCTCCAAACCACCATTAAAATATTCATATGTTTCAAAAATATCGATATTGATCTTATCGTAAGCATTCCATATGCTAGGGCTTTTATGCTAGGTGAATAGGTATCAAGACACAAGTTTCAAGGTAAGGCGTACAATTTTTTGAGGGAAAAAAGGGGGGGAACAAAATGTATAAAATGGAAATTACAAATTTTTGTATGGTCCAATCGGATTCCTTTTATTGCAATGTTCGTAAATCGGAACCATTTGGTTTATTATTTTCAATAATAAGCCTTTGGAATCGAGCAAGAAAACAAAAATTTAACCCCCCTCAAAATTTGATGTTTTACGTTTCAAGGTACGTAGAATCCGAAAATCCAATAAAAAAATTTTCCGTCCGTCCGCCGTATGCCATACGCGCCTGCATACTTCCATTTGATTGATGGTTGGGTTTGTAATTTTCAAAGATGCCCTAGTAGGTAGGAGGTGCCTATTGTTGGTAGGGAGGGATCTATACAGAAGGGTGATCTATACGGAAAATGATGAACCTTTGGGCAATGATTTGCAGCGTTTTATATCAAAATTTCGAACGAACGCAGAGTCTTTATGATGAGTTGTACTTGTTGTTCTAAGGTTTAAATCTCTCAATGATTATTGTCAAAATAGAATTATGATGATCCAAACAACTCTACCAGTACCTACAGTTAATGGGTTCAAAATATATTCTTGCGTGCGTACTGAGTAAAATACCTAATAAATTTTTTCCTTAAAATTTAGGTACGTAAATACTGATGAAAATGAGTTATTTCGATTGCTGTCTTTATCAATGTTTCTTGTGGTCAATGTGTATGACAAATTATCATCTAAATCGGAAAAAATGGTTAATTTTGGTTTATTATTTTCAATGATGAACCTTTGGAATCGTTCAAGAAAAAAATTTTTGAACACCCCCTCAAAATTGGTTGGTTTACGTTTCAAGGTACGTAGAATCCAAAAATCGAATAAAAATTTGGCCGTCCGTACGCCGTATACCATACGCGGCACTTTCCCCACTTATTTGTCCGATTTTGATGAAATTTGGTATATGGGCTCCATTTGGGGTCTAGTTGTGCCCCGAAGACTTAGGTTGATGTTGGTCACTTCTAAGGGTTGACAAATAAGGTTTAAAATTTTGAAAACGCCCTAACTCAAAACATTTTTATATATAGGATTTTCTATCAATTTGAGATAGTATAGAATTTTTTGAGACCACGCGGAGCCCTGTAGGACAATCCGTTCGTTCCCTACGGGAATTTAAGGGTTGGACTTACGATAAATCTGAAACACGAGCGTGAATCGCAAAAGAGGCCTAATCTCCGTTCAAATGTTAGCTGACCGAAATGCGATCGATGTTTTTCTTCAAGTTGGTTGGTGGTAACAATGGCAAAGCCGTGTTCTTTGCAGACGAGTGATCTATAGAAAAATAATAAACCTTTGTGTAATGATTTGCAGCGTTTTAGTTGTATGAGTTCGTGTCAGTCTGGCTTTCCAGGTAAAACACTTTCTTACGAGCAAAACGTGCCAGCCAGAAAATTTCATCGAAATTGAATGAGAATTGTAGAAGTTGTGGCGGTGGCAAGGATTTCATGATAGACACACTGACAGATAGACATGGAACCAAAACTGTTCAGAATGGTCTGAAACTCAGAAAGCGAGTGGAAATTTTTATTTTGGAGCACTTCTTTTTTCAACCTTGAAAAGTGAAAACAAAGCTTCCGCTACTTTGGTAGACTCGAAAGCAAAATACTCAACTTGATACTGCACTATGTCATTTTATTACGAGGAAGTTATTATTTCTTAAACTTAACTATGGTGTTCGTAATATCGTTCATACACCGTGCACCATCATTTTGAGAGAAAAATTTCTCGGTATACGAAGGTGAAACTCCTAACACTCCTCGTTGGAAATAAACTACGTTGAAAGTAACGTGAATTTTCAACTTCATCATTGTTAGAAAAGCTTTTCCAACTTTTCCCTTAGAAAATATTCCAAGAGCTCTCCAAAAGTTTGTAAGGTCTTCCTGCGTAATCTCGAGTGATGAGGATCTCACGACCACTGCCCTTAAAAGCTTTAATGATAATATTATTAAATTTAATTCTTTTGCCAGGTTATTACTGAGAACTTGCAGCGCTTCTGAGGTCGAATATTTGAGATCAAATTCAGCAGTTAAAGTTCGCAGAATAGTAAAACTTTGTGGATCGGTAGAACAGTGGGAATATATACCTAGGAACTATCGAAATTAACTTTTTCGAATATTTTACCCTTCCACCCTCAAACTTTTTACCTCTCCCTAGAGGGGATACTGTCATACCGTATTACAGTACTCCAAAGGTAAAAGGGTTCATATAAAATGAGGTATTACGTATTCTACTTGATGTTTTGAAAAAACCTGACTGTCTGAAGAAAATTATATTTGTTCTGACTACAGAGATTTACGAATTTAAACCAAAGGAATTTGTCAATACTCCTACTCTGGAAAGCTCTGAATTATCGCATGAAGTTAATTAAAACAATAGCCGCTTCAATTTAATAGGGTCTGTCACATCGCGTCTCCTTTCTAAATTGGGGAGCAGCATTTTACCATCACAACGTCTGCCTAGTGGGTGTAGCACATAGCTTCCTCGTATTCAAAAGCCAATTCGATAGATGATCCGATGCTTAGTAGTAATCTGAACAATCCTAGAAAGTTTCATCAAATTCGGATGAAAAATGTAAGTGTTATGGCTGTTACAAGGATTTCACGTTTGAGCATGCGCAGCGACTACTATCAGTCCGGGGATAATTATTTGCATAGGCTAAACCATTTACACGCTAACCCGCACAATCCCTGAAAATTTCATCTAAATCAGTTGAGAAATGTAGAAGTTGTGGCTGTGGCAAGTATTTCATGACAGACAGACAGACACGGAACAAAAATTTTCCAGGAAAGTCTGGAACGTAAAACGCGATTGGAAATTTTGATTTTGGAGAACTTTTTTTTCAACTTTGAGAGGTGAAAACAAAGCTTCCGCTGCCTTGGTAGACTCGGAAGCAAGACTGATAAGCGATCGCTGTTCGTTTCTCCGAGTTGTAGGTACTCAGTTTTGAGTCCTTAACAACATTTAAAAAAAAATTAGCGTGAAGCGTTTATTTCATCAAATGAAATTAGATTCTGAAGCAAAATTAGGTTGGTAGATAGTGACAATTGCAAAGCTATGTTTTCGAATTGAGCGTGAAACGTTTATTTCTGCAAAATGATCTTGAATATGAAGCGAAAATATCGATACCCAAAAGCACAAGGCGCTATGTCCAAAAATGGAGTTTTGAGAAAAACACCAAAGAAAGTACCACCAGCGCACAATGGCTTTTACACTTGACTCTTTAATTTCTTCAATAAATGTTCAAGCTATAATCGTCAAGAAGGTCAATAGTTGTTTTGTTGCATTTGAGTTTTTCTGAAATTCAAAGAAAATAAAAAATGTGGAAGATGAATGCACGTAGCGCCTTTGTGCTTTAAGCAATCGATATGTTTGGTAGGTCTACGCAGCCGAGTGATCTATACAGAAAAATAATAAACCTTTGTGTAACAATTTGCAGCGTTTGGTATTATCACGATACTTCATGTTTGTGAAAAAGTGAAAAATCAGCAATCAATATTGAGAATGGCTTGTCACTTACGCTTGTTGATGTTCGATAACTCGGAAAACTATCAACTTGATCGTGAAAATCATGTTTCATATATAAGGAATAATCATCACATTCCCAGTGTCCATATTCAGCGAGTTTTTATGCGATACTCAGTAAGAAACATATTTATTATCAATTAGATGACGTCAGAAGATATAAAAGTAGTGTCAAACGACATAATTATTCATTAAAGTGTTGCACTTACCAACCCACCTAATAAAAACAATACCAAGATATTGTGTGGTTAAAAATAGGTCGTGGTGGTGTCAGTGGAAATTTCGAAATCGAAAGTGTACATGATTAGCAACATGAAAATAATATTTGTAGACATGAACCTCCTACTACCAAACATATTTTCAATAAATTACCTCGAGAGCCATGTGTCCTAAACTAACGAGCAATAGGCTGGCTTCCCATCATCTCGCCTCTCTTTTTTGCCCTACCTAGCCTCGCAGGAATATATCCTGCGAGGCTAGAATTATCCTCTCGAGGTAAAATCACAACCCAGTTTAGTCCAAGCTAACTTTTGAACGGAGATTCGGCCTCTTTTGCGATTCACACTCGTGTTTCTGATTTATCGTAAGTCCAACCCTTAAATTCTCATAGGGAACGAACGGTTTGTCCTACAGGGCTCCGCGTGGTCTCAAAAAATTCTACACTATCTCAAATTGATAGAAAAACCTTTATATACAAATTTTTTGAGTTAGGGCGTTTTCAAAATTTCGAACTTCATTTTTCAACCCTTAGAAGTGACCTACATCAACCAAAATCTTCGGGACACAACTAGACCCCAAATGAAGCCTACATATCAAATTTCATCAAAATCGGTCAATGCTAAGTGGGGAAAGTGCTGCTTACGGCGGACGGACGGCCAAATTTTTATTCGATTTTTTGGATTCTACGTACCTTGAAATGTAAAAAACCAAAAAATTTTGCGGGGGTTGTTAAAATGTTTTTTTTTCTTGGTTGATTCCAAATGTTTATTATTGAAAATAATAAACCAAAATCCAAACATTTGTCAACATAGTCGGGAACAATTACTCAATCGTGTTGATATTCACCAGTTCAGATAACTATTATCATGATCGAAAAAACCATGTTCCACATTGAGGAATTCTGTAATCCAATAAATCATTTTTGTATTCCTACTAATTCTGTTGACCTTGTTACTCTAAATAATATAGCGAATTTCTACAATCCCACATACCCTACTTGATAGAATTCAATTTTACGTTGAATTTCCGATCTTTCGTTGTCTTTAGATTCAAATATTTTGTGAAATTTCATGAAATACACCTGTCATCTGAACATTTGAGAAATGCCGTTGGAAATTCACATAAATGTACAAAAGTATGATATTTTAGACTCTAGGGAAACTATGTATTCGAAAAATAAGAAAAATAACAACTGAAATAATCACTGAATCCACTTTTCATAACAACTCGTATTTCCTCCACAAATCGATGGGTATTTCAAGATCGTGCTCTGATAAGTGGAGATACTGATATTTAGTGGTTAGATGGAATATTTTGCTATCTGGCTTTCCAAGAACCTCTTGAAGTCATTAACACGCAAATATTAATTAAGGCGGGCAGTCTGTTGTGGAACGTATCTGATAAAAGTGGTACGGTCGACGAGTCAGGCAAAAGAGCACTTCGAAAGACGAATTAACTACGAAACCGCCGAGGAAAGCAGGGCAATCACTTAAAGCCTACATAATATAATACCCGTAGAACAGAGATATGGCACGGCAAGGGGTGGAGGGGAGGAGAGGGGAGGGAGAGCGCAACTAAGTGCATTCACCCATAAAAAAGAGCTAGAAATAGGGATGGGCGTATGGGGTATTGGTCCGACGTATAAATATCCTATATATAGACTCCACGACAGTCTGGAGGGGTGCCCTGGACCGATAAGAGGTGCCCTCGCGGGTCTGAATGGCCAACGTCGATGGAAAAACGTCCGCCGATATCTGAAGACTACTGGCAGCTCCTATTGAGAAAGTACTATCATTATTACGTTGCGACTTATCTGCATCAGAAGTCACTTTTGAGAAAATACCAATTGAAGAGTCCACGCCAAGAAAGATGAGAGTCAGCTTTTCTTGAAGAAAATCTTTCTATTTTGAAGGTATTATGACTCCCACTGACCTTAAAGAAAATTACAATAGCCCGAGAAGGTGGCGCTTAATGTTGCCGAGGTCTACAAGATGCAATGGAATATGCTCTGATAAATTGAAGACAACAAACAAAAAAAGCCCCTTGAAAGCGAAAAACTTCTAAGTCGAAAAAAAATTACCCTCACTTATTTCCTGTTAATTAACAACAAACTTGATCTCTTGGGTAAAAAAAAACGACCGCCAAGTGGGTATGGTACATAGCTTCTTCGTATCCATAACACGATTGTATAGATGTTCCGATAGAGATTCCGAACATCAATCTCTAAGTACCTTGAAATACCATCATAGGGGACCACCTACACGCTAATCTGGACAATCCTGAGAAATTTCATCGAAATCGGAAAGAAAATGTGGAAGTTATGGCTGTTACAATGATTTCACGTTTGCGCATGCGTAGTGGCTACTATCAGTCCGGGGGTGATGATTTTCATAGGGGACCATCTACAACCTGATCCCCATAATCCCTGAAAATTTCAACGAAATCGAATAAAAAATGCGGAAGTTATGGCTGTTACAATGATTTCACGTTTGCGCATGCGTAGTGGCTACTATCAGTCCGGGGGTGATGATTTTCATAGGGGACCATCTACAACCTGATCCGCATAATCCCTGAAAATTTCAACGAAATCGAATAAAAAAATGCGGAAGTTATGGCTGTTACAAGGATTTTACGTTTGCGCATGCTCAGTGGCTACTATCAGTTCGGGGGTGATGATTTCCATAGGGGACCATCTACACGCCAACCCACACAATCCCTGAATGTTTCATTGAATTCGGACCACTACTTCATATAGTCACACGGACACACATACACACAGACAGACGGACACGGAACCAAAATTGTTCAGAAATGTCTGAAACATAAAACACGAGTTGAAATTTCGACTTTGGAGCACTTTATTGTTTCAACCTTGAAAATTAAAAACTAAGCTTCCGCTACCTTGGTAGACTCTGAAGCAAAAATTGCGTTCCTCACACTGACAGTTCATTTTTTTAATACCAACGGATGGAGGATACCATCCGTAGGTTGCAAGCAGACCTTGTCTGTGAAACCCGTGGAAGTTGGACAGCCCTCATAATTGACGATCTAAAGGCTTGGTTGGAGAGAAAACACGGTGAGGTGAGATATTACCTGACTATTCCTTTCGGGGCATGGATACTTTCGCTCCTTCTTGGTAAAGATCGAGAAAACCACTAACCCAGAGTGCAGATACTGTGGGATGGAAGAGGATGATGTCTGCCACACCTTCTTCACATACCCACAATGGGAGGGTATGAGGAGGAGTGCGGAGGGGGTCATCGGAACGTTGCGTCCACAGACAATCATACATGAGATGATTAAGAACAAGTCGAGCTGGGACGCAATGGCAGTACTTGTCACAGCAGTCCTCAAAACAAAAAAACTGGATGGAAGATGGGAGGAAGAAGATGAGGAATGGAATTGATGGTGAGATCAGACTGGAGAGCAGGATTAGGAGCAGCCTTCTGGCACACAAAAAGGGGTCACTCTGAAGTACTACTGTACAAATGGTTCCGGGGTGAGTCCTGAGCAGAGGGAGTGGGGGTTTTAGTTGGTAGGCCCAATGCTGGGGAGTCCAACACTGTTGGGGTGAACTTCCCCTTCGCTCTTAAAGAGTTTTCCCACTCCCGTAAAGAAACAAAAATAATAATAATGTGTAATTCCCAATCAGTTAACTTTAGTTTAGTTAAATCAGTTACTCTAGCTGTTCTACCTTGTTTTGACTGATAGTTTTTAAAAAATTATAGTTTATGCACATGAAATGTATGTGTGTGGCAATAAAGAGTTTTTGGTGAATTGCCGATGATTTTGGAGGATTTTCTTTTTTTAGCGTCGGATCAGACGTTAGTATTGGGGGTTGTCATTGAAAAAATCCTCCTTTAAAGATGTCGAAAATAGGGGCAAAAAGGCACTGAAATTTAAGAATTAGAATTGGAAATCCTATCAATTTTGATCATTCTGTTTGAATATTTTGCAGAGGAGACTTTGATTACCAGTTTGGACTCCACATGTTCTCATTTTCTTAGTACATAGCAAATGGAAAATTTTCCTTAAGGTGTCAGAATTTGGGTCCTTTACCCCAGGTAATTCTATTTTGAAAAACGTTCGATGTTTCTATTTTTAGAACCTACGAGTATATTCAATTCAGAGAAGCTATGATACGATGAAATACAATATGGTAGTTGGTGTTAAACGAATCCCTGGTTTAAATGATGGTGAGGGGGGTGTCTGTTCGAGGGGCCCTAATGTTAATTGCTCCGTCCGTTGCTCGGGATGATGTCACCCCTCATTAGCCCAGTTCAGAGCTGCACAGACTTCAAGGGACGTTTAATAATTGAACGAGATCAAAAACGGTGGAGGGAGCCTCGAGTTTCGCTTACCAGTTTTTCTCTTCTCGTTTCAGCCCTCAAGTGCACCCTTTTGACCCGCCTCTGCAACATGTTGTAAAACATATTACTGTAAAAAATCACTAATCTGCGTGAAATTCGCTAGCCTTGATCACAAGAGTAGCTCATTTTACAGGGTAAAACAGGACTCAAGTTTGGTAATCTCCTGGAATACATTCCACTGTTATCAATAATTGACAATTATGGAGTTATTAATTATTAATAACTAGCATGTCCGCTCGCTTAGCCAAGTGGGTGAGTGGGTGGTCATTGGATTTGCTCAAGCATTTGCACGTTGTGGTTTGCAGTTTTTCTGAATTGTGGTTTCGCAATATTTTAGTCATCATATAACCGCTCCCATAGCATAAAATAAACCAAATTTTGTGTATATTGGGTAAGCTGATTGGAAGTAATCGAATTGTGGTATGTTCCATTTATTCCCAGAGCAACGCACGGGAATAATGTGATTCTGACACTGAGATTCCCCCTGATAAGGGCAATGGAAACGTTACAAAAATTCCTACCAAAAGAGACCCAGCCGTTCAAAAGTTGAGCCATGCTGTACAAAATGTTCTGAACTTGCCTACTTTCTTCCAATCGGCATTCGCTACACTGTACCAATTTTGTCGTTCAGTAATTCGGCACCAATCGGTCTCCAAATAAACGGTTAGTAATGGATTCTGAAATCGGGATCCTCCATTTGAGATGGTAATGAGAGCTATGGAAAACGCTCCAAATTATTACACAAAGGTTTATTATTTTTCTGTATGGTGTATGATCACTCTTCTGCAAAGATCACTGATTTGCCATTGTCACCTTTATTTATACCTCAAACTCCCTTGAAAGCAGGGGGCACGTCATAAATTAAAATAAATAAATAAATCAGATATAATGGGGAGGACGCCTAGGACTCACCCGACGCCGGCCCTAGGGATGAAGGAAGATGAGGAAGGTGGAGGTGGGAAGAGGTATGAAGAGAAGTGCTTCTATAAAAAGACCACCAGTTCAAATATGAGCCGAGCAGGACACGGGTGGTGACACCACGGAGTACGCCTACCTAGATGATGTTGCAGCCATCACCCTGATGTTGTTGGGTGCCACTCCTTTTAGCTCCGACACCGCTTGCCGTAAATCATTTGTATCATATTTCCTTGTCTTAGCCAGCCAGGTCTGCTTCATGTCCAAGATGCCTTCGACAACTCGGACATCCAGGATAATGCAAGACTGGTCGAGCTTGACGGCAACGATGTCGGGCTTCTTACCCTGATCACTTGGCATGTGATACAATCTCTCTCTCTCCCAACATCCCAGCCGCTAGATGACAAAGCACCTGCTATCTGCTGGGCGACCGCATCATGACGTAGAATGCGGCCCCCATGAGTCCGAGGACACTGCTGCACCACATGACACACATGTTTGTTTCTACTCCGACAGACACGGCAAAGGATATCTGTTGTCCCACGAATACCTCTCAAACACCGCACCGCAGTTGGCGGAGTTGCCACGTGGACGGCGTGGAACCCTAGGAAGTACTACCTTCACAATCATATTTATTCGGAAGAAATAAACGCTTCACGCTCGATTCGAAAAATAGGGAGTTTCATATAGGAAATTAGATTACTGGTTGCTAAGGAAGCAAAACTGAGTACAACTCGAATAAACGAACGAGCGATTTTTATCAGATAAAAATTTCATCTGATTCACACTCGTGATTCTGTTTCATCGAAGGTGAACTCTTAAGCTCTCGTAGGGTGCCAACAGAGCTCCGCGTGGTCTCTAAAATTTTTTTAATTTAATACTACTGAAAATTCGTGAAAAAACAACCACCCAACGCTGGGGGGCTTAAATTTTAAATCCACTGAATAATTTAAATACCTAGGTGTCCTGATATCCACAGATATCATTCTAAAGACATTCAAGCCAGACTTGCTGCTAGTAACCGTGCATGTTTTGGACTGTAGAGCCTCCTGAAATAAAGGATCCTTTCTAGGGACATAAAAGCAAGGATTTATGAATCGATCATAAGACCTATCGTCACATATGGCTCTGAATGCTGAGTTTTGACCAGCCAAGCCATGAGAGCCTTGGAGGTTTGGGAAAGGAAGGTTCTACGGAAAACCTACGGAGCAGTTTGTGACGGTGGAGTTTGGAGGATAAGGGAAAATGCCGAACTGCAGGATCTTTATAGGAGGCAAGGAATAGTTGGGGTCGTTAAGAGTAGCAGGCTGCGCTTATTAGGCCACATTATGCGAACTAGCGCTGAAAGCCAAGCAAGAAGGGTGTTGGACGGTAATCCTGGAGAACGAAGGGATCGAGGAAGACCATGGAAGAAGTGGTTGGAGGACATTGAGAGTGACTTCAACGAACTAGGTGTGAGGCAATGGAGAAGGAAAACACAGGATCGTTTAGTCTGGAGACGGATTGCTGAGCAAGCTAAGACTTTCAAAGGGTCGTAAAGCTATGAATAAGAAGAAGAAACAATACCTTTATTTCGAGAGTTTTTGAGCCAGGGCACTCTTAAAAATATCAACCCTTAATTTCCACTCCTTAGAAGTGACTGACATCAACAAAACAATAATATTCAACAAAATCGGTCCATGGTTGCTAGTAACGTAAATCATCAAATTGTTAGGGGGAGTTAAAATTGTTTATTTTTGCTCGATTCCAATGGTTCATTTATTGAAAATTTTTTTATAAACCAAAATATCCTCGGAAATTGGTCCAGCCGTTTATAGGTGCACACTGCAACAAATGTTGTCCCTACCGGCAAATATACTCGTACTGCAATTTGTGAATATCGGTTGAGCCGTTTGGCTGTAATTGGTTCTGGACAGACAAACAAAGAGATTCCATATATTTGTATAGATTGTCACAAAGATTGCTTACCGTTATTTTGCTTCCGAGTCTACCAAGGTAGCGGAAGCTTTGTTTTCACTTTTCAAGGACGAAAAAAAAAGATCTCCAAAATCAAAATTTTCACCCGCGTTTTGCGTTTTAGACCTTTCTGAACAATTTTGGTTCCGTGTCTGTGTGTCTGTCTGTATGTGTATCTGTGTGTCTGTCCGTCTGTCATGAATTCCTTGTAACGCGTATAACTATACGAAGTTATTGTCCGATTTCTATGAAATTTTCAAGGAATTTTGCTGGTTGGTGTGTAGACGGTCCCCTATGAAAATCATCATCCTCGGACTGATAGAAGCGACTGCGCATGCGCAAACGTGAATTCCTCGTAACGGCCATAACTTCTACATTTTCCATCCTATTTTAATGAAATTTTCAGGGATGTTACAGATTAGTATTTCGATGGTCCTCTATGAAAATCATCACCTTTGGACTGATAGTAGCCACTGCGCATGCGCAAACGTAAATTTCCTTGTAACGGCCATAACTTCCACATTTTCTACCCGATTTCGATGAAATTTTCAGGGATTATGCAGATTAGGTTGTAGATGGTCCCCAATGAAAATCAAGGCCCTAAAATTTATAGAAGCCTCTGCGCATGCGCATACGTAAAATCCTTGTAACAGCCATAACACTTACATTTTTCATCCGAATTTGATGAAATTTTCTAGGATTGTCCAGATTAGCGTGTAGATGGTCCCCTATGAGGGTAGTGAAAGGTACTTAGAGATTGATGTTATGAGATTAACTACTATGCATCGGATCATCTATATAATCGGGTTATGGATACGAGGAAGCTATGTGCCACTTGGCATTTTTCAATGGAACAGTGATTTTTGAACTCGTATCATTATTCTATGATTATTCAAAAATAACCACAGCAAAGATATTGGGGTCCGCAAGGACTCCACCTGTCTGACGATGTCACGAACTTCCACCTGGTGGACGGATGGTTAATCCTAATACCTTCAGATTCTATTTGTTACATGAGGAAGCTATACAGGGTGTAACACCTTTTTTGAAATTAGTTGACGCATACGGACTAAACCAAAAATGTTCAAAAAGCTTAGAAAAGTAAAATACCTACGTGTAGAAATTTTGGTGTTAGACGACCTCAATTTGTTTGACCTGATGCAATAATACGAAGCTTCCTCGTCGGTTCAGGAAGCAAAATAGATGTTTCATCAATCAGGTTGAACCTGCAGTTTATTCAATTTGCAGTCCTATCGTATTCACGCTTAAAAAAACGTCTGCCAAGTTGGGTGGGCAGTATAGCTTCCTCACTCTTTGTAACATGGACGTATAGAATCAGTTGGCGAAAAAATTATGATTCAAAGAGTTATTGAATACCAAAATATTGGCGATAATATGCGGGATAGGGTTGCAGGTATTAATGTTTATAATATTTTTATAATTTTTATAAGGTATTATAGTTTATAATATTTTGAATTTTCAACGTAGAATTTTATTTAGCGGTCCACCGTCTAGGACCTAAACCACACAATCCCTGAAAATTTCATCGAAATTGGTTGAATAGTTGCGGAGTTTTGGTTGTAACAATAAATTTAAAGTTCGCGCATGCGCAGCGGCTATCGCTTGACCAATTTGATTGATACTTATAGGGTGTCTCTTAGAAGTTAGTCCCTAAGTAACCTCCAAATTTTAGCAAAATCGGTTCATTAGAAACCGAGGTTCCAGGAAATTCACGTTTGCGCATGCGCACTCGCTCCTATTGGTCCGAAGGTGCTGAAATTGATAGGGGACCGTCTAGGACCTAACCCGCACAATCCCTGAAAATTTCATTAAAATCGGACCGCAGGTTAGTATAGTTTTGCCCGGGACAAGAATTGACCACAGACAGACAGACCGACAGACAGACAGACACGGAAGAAAAATTGTTCGGGAAGCTCTAAAACGCAAAAAGCAAGTGGAAATTTTGATTTTGGAGGACATTTTTTTTTTTCACTTCTTTCACGAATACAAAGCTTCCCTACCTTCGGTAGTGAGGAAGCAAAATACTATTCTCCTCTGAACAACCCACGTCTTGTTCTCCACATTTCCGTCTTACTAAGCTAGGACTTGGGTAGGAGACCAGTGAGAGATGTCTTGCACCGCCCTGCGACATCTGCTCCCCTTTTTTCTAGTCGTTGGTTGTCATCCTCTGCAGATCCAGTGAACTCCCACCTCCTTCCCGAATGCTATGACCCGCTCTCTGCATCCCTTCTGTGAGAAACGTGTAAACTGTCAGTCAACCTTTAGCCTAATGAGGTCTAGAAGTTCACTTTCATGAACTGCCTCTGGTTGTAGAAACGAGGCTTGTTGGAATCGTTTAGCAAATTGTAGCTTTGTAATCGACCAAGAAATTTTTTTTTAGGGGTCGAAAAATAAGAGCTGAAAGTTTCAAAACGCCCTAGCTCAAAAACTTTCGAAATATAGGTACTGTTTTCCCCTAAATTTGAAATAGTATTGAATTTTTAGAATCGATTGGGACCATCCAGAGCTCTGTAGAAGCAACCGCTCTATATGAGAAATTAAGGGTTGAGCTTACAATAAATCTGAAACACGATTGTAAATCGCAAAAGAGGCCTAATCTCCGTTCAAATGTTAGCTAACCGAAATGCGATCGATGTTTTTCTTCAAGTTGGTTGGTGGTAACAATGGCAAAGCGGTGGTTCTTTGCGGACGAGTGGTCAATATAGAAAAATAATTAACATTTGTGTAATAATTTGCAGCGTTTTTCCTTGCTCGGTATTAATAGTTCATTATTTAAAATAATAAACCAAAATGACAGGAGGCAGTACATGGTTTCCTCAAACCATTTTCTTCTCAGTCCTCTTCTCTTCATACTCAGGGCTTCAGCAGACAAATTCCGTTTTCGTCCTGTTGTGCCTCGTAGCTTTGGGTTATTTTCAGTCACTTCCAAGGGGTGAAAAATATAGCTGATGATTTTCAAAACTCCCGATTCGAAAACTTTTATTATTAAGTTATTGTTTTTTCACCAATCAATAGAATTGAATTTATAGAATCGAACGAGACCACCCAGAGTTTTGTAGGGTTCGCTGTAACTGTTCACTCCTTATGAGAACTGAGTTGGACTTACAATAAATCAGAAATACGAATGAATGAAGTGAATCACGAATTGATACTAGGCTTGTAACAATTTCCTTGTAGAGCTCGTCGAGATCTATCTGCCCGTAAGTTTAACTCAAAACTCGATATTTTGTATTCGTCATCACTGTTAGGATTTTCAGTAAAGGACAATGGAATACTTCTCAAAGATCGTAAGTACTACGAGTATAACATTTATTATCAATAATACCATAGATGATTCTGCATCATTTAATAGGCAGCTTCCAGATGTAAGTTGAGTTGTTAAATTCTTAATAAATTAAATCTTTAGCCTCAAAGGTAACGGTTCAATCGAATTTCCACAATTTAACCCTCAGAGGTGATTGCATGGGCGCATCAGGATCGCCAATAATGTTAAGTGAAATGAAGCCCCGGTTATAGCGTTACATTTCAAGTGGGGAGGGAGGGAGGCTTTTGAGCCAATAGTTCTCCATGATTAGTAATGAGGTAATACGAGAGAGGAAGGGGAGAGAGAAGAAGGGGTTCTGAAGAGAATATTATACAGGAGGAAATAGGATTGAAGAGAAGGAAATAGAACGCGAAGCACCCTAGAAGCCCATGAGAGGAATTTGCATATAAGTATGAACGTAAAAGCCACTTGCAGGGATAATTCAGGAGGCCGTGAAGGAGAAATCACAAAGGGATGAAAGAGGTGCTCCAGGGGCTGTTCATCAGGGAGTCATCGCTCTCCATTTCTGAGAGCAACACACTGAAGATATCTCAACAACATACTGACAGAAGGCATCTCAACAACACAGAAGAGAGAATTCTGGATTTGCCTCGAGATATTTTCAGAATGATTGAGCACCCTGGCACCATTAGACAAAGGAGCCTTTGCCTCAGGTTCTCATGACATAATATTATCATCTGATTTTTTTTTTATCGGAACAGGACGTTGTGGGGACTGCAATTTCCCCCCCCCCCCCCAGCCCACTGTGACGTCTAAAACATTCAAAACTTTGAAAAATCATTTAAAAAAAAAAGTTCTTGCCACGCTAGAAGGTCGCGGTTGGTGTCAAAATTCTCAGAATGAGGTCTAGTTTAGATTTAAAATATTAATAAACAATTTTTCCGACCCACGCCCACATCCCATAGGCCTCAGAGCCCTGGGTTGAGGGCCCCGAACGCACAAAAACGCAAGATCCCGGCGGTAAAACTTGAGCCCACGACGCCCGCAGAAGTCGGTCCAAATTCCACCACCAGAGAACGAGCGCCCGAGCGACCGCGGCTACACCGGACCTCCTACAGGCAAGTGTAGGTACTGTAAGAAGCGACAAACCACTGTATTCTGTCCAAAATATGATTATAGACCTTGTTTCACACTCAGCAGAAATTATTTCAAGTTATTCCACATTCAAAATAATATTAATCTCGATGAAGAGGAAACAAATTAAAAGGCACCTTGGTACTTTGGGAAACCAAATATTTTAAAATTTGTTTCAAATTTTCGTCCTTACAAATATAACTTTTACTAATAATTGTTGTCCATTCGTCATCCTCAGAAACCTTATGTTGTTTTTCTTATAAAACTGACATTTTCATCACAACAGTAGTTCAGTTTTACCAATTACCTGTTACATCTAAGGGGTATTACACCTACAGCAATATTTTAATTATCTTCAAAATGTCGCTAAAACTTCGTGACTCTGTAAATAATTCGATAAGTACAATAAGTAATTATTTATGGAATTTGATAATATTCCGACCTAATCTTGGAATTTAACGAATAAATTATCCAATTTATGGCAAAAAAAAGCCGACTGTGATGCTAAGGCTTGAATCTACTGTGATATAACATAAAGACTATTTTTAGTATCTAATGGTTCCTTGGTGATCTCAAATGGTGTAATACTTACTTTTAAGTTATTGCTTCCGAGTCTACCAAGGTAGCGGAAGCTTTGTTTTCACTTTTCAAGGTCGAAAAAAAAAGTTCTCCAAAATCAAAATTTTCACTCGCGTTTTGCGTTTTAGACCTTTCTGAACAATTTTGGTTCAGTGTCTGTGTGTCTGTGTGTCTGTCATGAATTCCTTGTAACGCGCATAACTATACGAAGTTATAGTCCGATTTCAATGAAATTTTCAGGGATTGTGCGGGTTGGTGTGTAGACGGTCCCCTATGAAAATCATCATCCCCGGACTGATAGTAGCTGCTGCGCATGCGCATACGTGAATTCCTTGTAACGGCCATAACTTATACATTTTCCATCCGATTTCAATGAAATTTTCAGGGATGTTACAGATTAGTATTTACATGGTCCCCTTTGAAAATCATCACCTTCGGACTGATATTAGCCACTGCGCATGCGCATACGTAAAATCCTTGTAACAGCCATAACATTTACATTTTTCATCCGAATTTGATGAAATTTTCTAGGATTGTCCAGATTAGCGTGTAGATGGTCCCCTATGAGGGTAGTGCAAGGTACTTAGAGATTGGTGCTTTGAGATTAACTACTATGCATCGGACCATCTATATAATCGGGTTATGGGTACGAGGAAGCTATGTGCCACACCCACTTGGCAGACGTTTTTTAAATGTATTGATGTACAAAATATAATAATATTAGTTCACTGTCTTTTACTTAGTTGAAACACCCTCCTGCCCTAGAATTATACAAAGTATCCTACTGAATTATCACATTTGGATATTTCATAAATTCTGTTAGATATAATATATTTCTTTTGCACTAGTCAAAAGATTTCACGTTTGCACATGCGCCGAGTTCCACGTTGTCATCAATCCAATCGATTCTAGAATGGACCATCTAAAC
This sequence comes from Apolygus lucorum, assembly GCA_009739505.2. NCBI lineage: Eukaryota > Metazoa > Arthropoda > Insecta > Hemiptera > Miridae > Apolygus > Apolygus lucorum. The sequence goes on along the minus strand of CM019176.2, from coordinate 2,373,452 downwards.
CCAAAATCTCTCAAAATTGCATCGAAATCGGGCTGGTAAATTTCGACCATAACAAGAATTTGTGGCAATACAGACAGACAGACACACGAAATGGTTCGGGAAGGTCTGAACTCGGGGGAATGTCCATCTCGCAAGGAAGTTTGAGTGAAGGGGAATAGCCATCAGTACAGACCACTGATGGATCATTTTCGCGACTCTTAAAACTGAACTCACTTCGCATCTTGATAGGTGTGATAACCCAAGTTATGATTGATCATTTCCACGAAAATTTGGTTGTCTAGATAAACGTTAGAAAGTCACCTAGTTTCCGAAAAACTAGAAATTATCCTTAGGTTTCAAATACCTAAGTTTGAACAATTTATTTGGTTCCTCACTCCTCTAAATTTCTGTTGTTTTATACACTTAATCATTTCAACAACACAATGCTGTGGACTTGCAAGTTCAATAGGTAGGTAATTTGTTCTTCAATGACGGATATCAACTGTGGGAATAAAGTATTTCTGAATCAAGTGCAAATACTGGAGAGGAAAGATTAGTAGTAATGCCCACGTCAAGCAGTTTTTTCAATCTTCTAGAGGATCTCAAGGTCCGTTATCCACGCCTGCCAAGGAAAGAGGTAAGTACCTACCTTGCAAATCGATTCTATGTACAACTGATTTGCAACAAATTTTCCTTCAAGCACTGTTTTTACACCGCTGAAATTGCAATTTTTTCGTGTAATCGAACTTGCGGCAATAAAATGGTCATAACTCTCTCAATTTTCAATGCAAATTCGAGCAAATAAGAGAAGCTGAATTTCCCGTATGGTGAGATCTTAAAACTTAAATATTTGTCAATTTCTGTTTTTAACGTTTTGGTAATTTTTCCTGCAAGAACATTTAAAATGTTCTTCTCGTAGTACTTAGATTTAGAATAAACCTGCTATCTAAAGCATTGAAGAATTTATTACTGTTCACTAAAAATCTCGAAAAAAATAAACTGAGTAGGCTCTACACATAAATACCTAGTTGGTAAAAATTTCAGCTCAATTGCTCAAGTACCTAGGTACATTTTATACAACTTAGTGTAAGCCTTTTGGCCCCACGCTTGATGGCAGCTGAATTTAAATGAAGCCAACAAGCGGTGATGGGCGTTTGGGGGTCGTGTTGGTTGATAAAAATCAACGAACACGAGCACCAAACGTTTGCACACGAGTTCGGGGGGTTTGATTTGAAGTTAATTTGGCTGAAATAAAATATCGAAAAACACTTAGAATTTAAAATGGTAGCAAATGATATTTACCTGTGGCGACAAAGCGTGGCGACGTCGGCGACTGCGTGGCGATCGTCGTACAGCAAGATTTGAAAGCCTGAAGGGCGAAAATAAAGTGAAACAGGTACACAAGTGTGTCCTTTTGCCAGAGGGGCTGACGTTCGTCCTGAAGGGACCTAATACCAATTGAGGGGTGTCGTTGCACTCTCCTCTAACCTTTTACTGAACCAGGTATACTCAGAAGAAGAACTACAAAGTACAACTAGCAGGTGGATTTATTAGAAATTAGGAACGGCAAATGACTTCCCCACAAGTGTGGCGATTAGGAGCTGAAGGCTTTCAAATATAGATTTACAAATTACAGTATGGTTTCCAGTTTTCAACAAAGTACATTCAAATTTCAATCTCATTTATCAGTTTCCAAGCATAGGTCATCAATCCAAAATTCAGGTAAGTATTTGTTAAAGTTTGTTCAAATGTTTTCAATCTACTAATGTTCTCAAATTTACTCAAAGTTGTTTTACTAATGTCTTTTTGCTCTTACTCTAGCACAGTTGCATAAATAATTGGCCAATGTATTTATGTTAAAGGTTTCAACACTCACTGTCGGGCCCGAAGGTATCCTTGAATGGGTGTGGCGGCTTGAAGATTTCCGTGGCGATCGGTAGCTCGGGGTCGTGGCGATCGTGGCGGTATAGGGGGGGGGGGTACGGGAGGAAGATTCGTCAGGATGGGGCTAACTCGCTGTCACTGACTTTGAACGCTGCTGGACTGGGTATGAGGCGACCGTCGTTGGCGGGGAGCTCAGGTGGATCCTCCCCCCTCCGCCCCGCCTGAAGATGGTAGTGGGGACGGCTGGTCGAGTGGGGGAGAGACCGTTGGGTCCCTCCCAGCTGAGGGGGGAGGGACGCGCGGGGTGGCGTTCGGCGTCGGCTGTTGTTTGTTCCACCTGAGCTGATGACGTCACCTACGAGGCTGACCGAAGGGGGCTAGTGGTGCCCAGCTCCCGCTTCACTGGAAATTGGGCCCAGAGAGCGAGAGCTCACACCCCCCGCCTCCCTGGGAGCCAGCGTCGTCGGAGATGACACTGGGGATTTCCAGGGGTGCGGAAGGGTGCGCCTTCTTAATGGCCAGCTCGTAGGCGCGCCGGCGACATCCTCTGCAGCTGGCTGGTCGTCTCTTGCTGGCATGGTCCTGGCTGCAGGTTGGAAGCGGCCTGCCCTGCCGGTGGTAGTTCTTCATGCGCTGCCAGAATTCCTTGCAGGCTGGACAGCGGAAGCTGAAGAGCTTCGCCACCGGCTTGGTGCAGACAGGGCAGGTAGGGCGCGGCTTCCGGTTAATCTTCAGGAGGATGCGCGGGTGTGAGGAAGCTGGTGTTTTCCTCCGGGACGTAGACGGCTTGGGCTCCTTCTTGTTCGGGGTTGGGAGCAGCTCTGGTGGTGGAGAGTAGGAGGCGGAGGAATCCGAGGGTGCAAATATGCCCGTTCGGCTGCTGGCACGTGGGGAAGCTTGCACGGAGGCCACTCTCTCTGGTGGTGGTAAAGAGAGAGGGCTGAAGGCCGGTGATGGCGATGTGGGACGAGGGGTGGAGGGGGCCAAGTCCCCCGCAGGCTCTTCAGACCTCGCCGCAGGTGCCTCTGCGGATGCCTGCGGGGTCGCCTCAGACGCTGCTGTCCTTGCCGCAGGTGGCTCAGCAACCACCTGTGCTTTGACCCGCTCCACCTCCTTCCATGCGGTGTTGCGGTCGAGCATCAGCAGCTGTCGTTCCGCCAGCCAAATCTCCTGGCGCTTTACCAAAAGGTCTCTCTCCTGGGCAATGCGTTGGTAGGTGGGTATCCATTTGGCGATTTCGAGGATGGTGAGGAGGGCCGCCTTGCCATTGATATTCCTGACCGTGGGCGTATCACCGCACATGGTGAAACGAACGCAATTGGTGAGGGTCTCCAGGGAAGGGAAGGGATCAGCTACCGGTTCCTTGGTCTGGACGAATCCGTCGGGGAGCTTCTTATGATTCTCCTTGGCTGTTTCCACTCGCTTCCTCATGAGGAGCACTGCCGGGTCGGGCGATTTCGGGCCTCCTTCCAAAACCCAATCCTCCACCTGCTGTTGTGCCATACTCTAGAACAATCGGAAACAAAAACCCTATTGTGACATCCTGATCTAGGAAAAGTGACTTCAAGATTCTACGTACTTCATCTACTTCAATTTTCCTAGCTGGCCATAATTCAGGACAACTGGCAGAGATAAGGGTTTGGTTGATCTGAAGGATCCAAGTGTAATGTTGTGACCTGAAGGGTCCAAGTGAAATGTGGTGATCTGAAGGATCCAAGTGTAATGTGGTGATCTGAAGGATCCAAGTGTCGTGTTATGTCCTAACGTGTGTGTGTATGTTCGTACATGTCTCCCTATTAGTCAGTTAGTTAGTCTTTTTCCCTAAGTGGAGTTGTCGATAATCGATCGAAGCATCTCGTTTTCGGAACGGGTAGCGAGAGGTCGATTCATTGGCGTCTCCACGGGATTTCTTTGGTGGTGGATTTTCTTCAGCTTCTTCAAACTCGTCTGCGGGCGATTCGGAAACGGTGGATGGTTCAGGTAAGTCGACTACTGGGATTTCCACTGGACTTCTTGGTTGTTGTTCATCGTGGCGACTTTCGTTGCGATCGGTGTGGCGGTCGCTGTGGCGGTCGCTGTGGCGGTCGGTGTGGCGATCGTCGTGGCGATCGTCGTGGCGATCGATCTCGTCCCGCAACGTCTCGTTCCCGAGGTGAGTACTTCCTTCTTGCGTTTCTTGTTCGGCGTAGCGATCAAATTGGTGATCCGCATCAGCCGTCCTTTGTGTGTCCGAAGGGGAACTTAGTCGGGTCGATGCCTCGTTTTGGGGTGTCCTCGATGAATTCCCTTTTTGGCTGGTGATAGGTGGAATCATGGTGGTGGTTTTTGCAGTTGTCGACCATCCATACTCTTCAATAAACTCTCTTTCTGTTTCAGGTGTCATCTCTTCCTGGTGTGTCGATGTCGTGGCGCCATGCGTGTCGGGTCTGATCCGTTCGGGGTCAACGAAGACTTCGTCCGGAACACCTAACTCGAATGCAGGCTTCAAACGGTTGATGTGGACAGTCTGGCGGCGGATATCCGGTAAGTCTCTTATCTCGTACGTTACATCCGAATACCTTTTCACGACTATCCAGGGTCCGCTCCAGGGACTCCAAAATTTCTTAACAACCCCTGGGGGTGCTTGCATGTCTTTGAGGTACACGGCGTCACCGCCTTCGAATGAGTGTAGCGTTCGACGGCTGTTGATGGCGTCGCTTCGTTTTCGCCACGCTTCATGAAGGCTCTGTTGAGTGGCTTCTCGGGCTATTCTCAGATTTTTCAGTGTGGTGGGTTCGTCGGGACGTGGTTTCAGACTTTGTAGCGATTCGTTCGGCAACCGGAGTTCTCGGCCGAAGGTCAAGAAGTTCGGGCTGAACCCTGTGCTCTTGTGTGGGGTTGCGCGGTAAGCCGCGAGTGCAACGGGTAACATGCTCTCCCAATCCTTCGTTCTTTTCGAGATTTTAGCGATGATATTGGCGAGGGTACGGTGAAATCTCTCGCAGACGCCGTTGCTCTCGGGGTGATACGCCGTTGTGAAAATCTGTCTGATACCCCATTGATCACACAGCGCCCTGGTTGATCCGGCCGTAAAAGCGGTTCCGCGGTCCGAGACCAACCGTTCCGGAACGCCATGAGTGGGTATATACTTTCTTGCAAGGTTTCGTGCTACTGTCGTGGCGGTGCAGTCCGTGGTGACATACGCTTCCGCATATTTTGTAAAATGGTCTATGACCGTCATCAGATATTTTGTGGTTTTTCCTCCCGAAATTGGTCCGACAAAATCAATTCCGACGATTTGTCCGGGGCGCTCGGGGAGTAAAGGTTTCTGGATTGGATTACGGAGACCGGGCGGGGTGTTGCGTCGTGAACACGTTTCGCATCGTTGTATGTTTTCGCGAACGTCTTTAGCTAACCCAGGCCAAGTTCCGAGTTTCCGTACTATCTTTTCCGTCACCTCCGCTCCGGGATGTCTGGCCCATTCATTTTTGTGACATCTATCGATGAGCCATTCCCGAAGTGAGGAGGGAATGAGCGGCACCCATTCATGTTGTCCGTCGTATCGAACGCGTGTCTCCCATACGCCGTTGGTTTTGCGTAGGTCCTCTCTGTGGCGGTCTAAAGTGATCGATTGGATCCAATTGTCGAGGTCTTGAGCGGCGATCATAAGCTCTCGCGGAAACTCGAGAGTAATTACAGCTATGTCTCCGCGGCTCAATCCGTCGGCATGACCCATTTGTGTTCCTGGTCGGTAGCGGGGTGTGAAGTCATACTCTGCCAATCTGAGTACCCATCGTCCGATGCGCGAAGTCGGGTCACGGAGGTGCATAGCGGCGGTGAGGGCCATATGGTCGGTTTGGAGTTCGAAGGTTTGTCCGAGGAGGTATTCCTGGAAGTGTCGAACCGCCCAAACGACCGCTAGGAGCTCACGTTCAGTGACCGAGTACCTGGTTTCGGCCGGGTTTAATTTGCGACTCGCATACGCCACGGGCCTCTCTTCCCCATTAAAGCTTTGTGAGAGGACGGCTCCCAAGGCGAAGCCGGATGCATCGGTTGCGAGGATAAACGGTTTAGTCAGGTCAGGATAGGCGAGTATGGGTTCGCTGGTCAACTTTTCTTTGAGGTCATCGAACGCTTTCTGTTGTCGGGTCGTCCACTCAAAAGGCTGGGTTTTTTTCAACAACTCGGTCAAGGGCACCACTATTTCCGAAAAGTTCGGAATGAACCGTCGGTAGAAACTGGCGAGACCTAAAAAGGACTGAAGTTTTACTACGGAGGTCGGTACGGGGAATTCCTTGATCGCTTTCGTCTTCTCCGGCTCAGTGAGGATCCCTTCTGTTGTTATTCGATGTCCCAAAAAGCGAACTTCATTTTTGAGGAATTCGCACTTCGCGAGGTTGACTTGAAGTCGAGCCTCGGACAATCGATCGAAAACTTGTGCGAGTTTCTCAAGATGCTCTTCTCGTGTGGCTGAGAACACAATTACATCATCCAAATATACAAGACAATTATTTCCCAGAATTCCGTCTAATGCGTCGTTCATTACGCGCTGAAACGTGGCGGGAGCGTTTTTGAGCCCGAAGGGCATCTTCTCGTAATGGAAATGTCTTCCGAGGACCGAAAAGGCGGTTTTTTCCTTGGAATCAGCGTGGACCGGGATCTGATGGTAACCCGCGATGAGATCGATTGTTGAAAACCATTTACATTGTCCGAGCATTGCGAGCGTCTCCTGCAAACGTGGGAGGGGGTAAGCGTCTCCTTTGGTTATCTTGTTCAATTGACGAAAGTCGGTACAGAATCTCCAAAGCTGCTTTTCCCCCGGCGGCGTCTTCTTTTTTACTAATAAGACGGGCGCGCACCACGGGCTGGTAGATGGGCTAATCACTCCGGATTCCAACATATCCTTGATCTGCGTTTCGTCTACCTCCCGGAGCGCGTGAGGAACGGGGTAAGGTTTTTGTTGAGTCACGGTGGGTTGGGTGAGAATAATCTCGTGGGACACGTTGAGGTTGCATCCCGCCCCCGTCAGTGGCTTAAACAAGTCCCGGTAGGTATTCAACAATTCCTTCGTTGGCTCAGCGTCCGGCGTAGTTAAATGTTGCAATTTTTGTTCAAGGACGGTCTCAAATTGTGGTAAAGGCGGATCCCATTGATCGGTCGGAACTTCTCCCCATTCTTCCTCATCCGACGTTTCTTGAAGAGAATTATTCACGCCCTCTTTTTCATCGTTTTGAACAATTGGTGGATCATTTCTTGGGCGTTTTCGCTCGGGTGGGTTCATCTCGCGTAATATGATATCAAGATGTTGATCAATAGCGGGTTCAATCTGGGTGGTTGTTGAAATTTCCGAAAATTTAATTTCATTTTTATTTTCAGGTGTGGCGAGGACCGTGTCGAATGTGGCGATGGTATGCTCATTTGGTGTGGCGACGACCATATCGGGTGTGGCGACGACCATGGCGACATTGGTATTCGTGTGTCGATCGGGTGTGGCGACGACCGTGTCGGGTGTGGCGACGAACACATCTGGTGTGGCGACAACCACCCCCGGTGTGGCGATGGTATGCCGAATCGGTGTGCCGATGATCTCATTCATCATGGTGTCGGTGTGCCGATGTGGTGTGCCGATATCTGTGTCATTTGTGGCGTTGGTGTGCCGATATGGTGTGTCGACGACCCTATTTACAAATAAATCGGGCGTCGTGGCGGTCAGATGGTTTACTGTGGCGGCGGACTCGTCGATGGCACGTACCGCTCGATCAACGGCCGCGTCGATGTACCGATCAAGAGATGAATCGTCAAACGTATCGGAACTCGTACCGGAACATAGGTGGGTGGTCGGTAGTGGTGTGGCGACGCATTTTTCATCGCGTCCTACCTCCGGAATCTCAAAACGGACTCTTCGGGTTTCCTCCGTATCGCGCTCCTCCTCGTCCGGTGCGGAAACCGAATCCAATTTTTCGTGGCGAGTCGCATGATCGTACAAATCGGCGGGTGTGTCGATTGGTGTGGTGACTCCTCGGAAGTGTCTACTCCAAAATTTCATTCCACCGGATCCGCTGCTGTTGTTAGCGGAGGTCATAGGTGTGCTCGTCGCGCCGGTACGTGTGTCGAGAACAGAGGTATCGCGTTCTACGACGTTGAGTGTGGCTGTTGCCGCCGAAAGGGTACTAGGGAGAGGTGTGCTTGTGTCGCGATTGTGGGTACGATCATCAAGCAACCCGGTTTCCCGCCCCTCCGGCCGCAACACCACACCCACACTGTACGGCTCATCTAGCATCTCGACGGGCGTAAAAGGTCTTATCTTCCCTTCCGGTGTGTGGTATTTCATAGTCGGTCCCGTGGTGAAAGTAATCGGTACTCTTCTCAGCACATCTAATCCCAACAAATCGAGTGTGGCGCATTTACGTGCGAACACCAAAAAAGTATGCTCGAACGTGCACCCACCGATACGTGTTACGAGATGTTGTTCTCCCGAGAAATGCAAGGGCATCCCGTCCGCGCCCCACGCGACAGCTCGTGTCGGGTACAATTTTATTCCCTTGACGGGAGTTGATAAAACCGAAAGTGCGGCGCCCGTGTCGACAATCATGTCTCTTTCCTCAGGGCCCAAACCTACGGTAATTTTCAGGGTGCGTGACATCGGGGCTTCAACTGCGGGGATGTGGTCCTCTTCTGCGGGCTTCTTGTACCGAGCTATCTCCATCGTGTGTGCGGGGGCCGCTATTGGTTGCGAAACAGGGAGTAAACGCTTCTTCTTATAACAATCGGCCTCTAGGTGTTCTCTCATACCACAAAAGTCGCAAAAAATGGTCTTCTGCGGACTAAATGGGCAATTCACGGGGAAATGCGCGCGGTCGGCACAAAACATACAAGGATAGCGCGGGCTTGGCTTCTCCTCGTTTCGTGGCTCGCTTGGCTTCTCCCGGCGATAGTCCTCTTCTTTGTGGCGATTGTGTCGTGGTGTATGGTCATCTTTCCGAGGGCATCGTGCTGCGAAATGGTCGTGGCTTCCGCAGCTATAACATCGACGGTCGTTCGTGACGGCCGCGAGGTCCCATCTTTCCTCAATGTCAGTGGTATCATCAAGGGTTTCTTCAAGTTCTTCTGCTTTACTCAACGCATCTTGAATATTTCGTGGTCGGTTGGTTATCAATAGGGCACTCATGTTCTTACCGACGCCGCGAATGAAGGCGTCCTTTGTCTTCTTTTCGACCCATTCGTTGCGTTCGTGGCGGCGTAAGCGCGTCCCCTCTTCCATGACGGCACATCTTGCTATCCCGCGCACGCGATCGGCGAATTGACGGAGCGTTTCGGTTGTATTGCGTTTAACCGTCCACAATAGTGCTGCGGCATGCTGCGGATTTTCTTTCTGGAACCATCGCAACATGTCTTCACGGACGATTTCGTAAACGTTATCCACGTCAACTGCGTCATCGCGATCGATTAGGAATTGTTTGGCAATCCCGCGTGCTTTGGTGCGAAGTAGCCGATACCGTTGTTGTGAGGTTAGGCCCGCAGTCACTAAATCAAAATTCGCAAAAAATGAAACTACACTGAGTGCACCTGGTGTGTCGGGGTCCCATGGTTCGAGTTCAAGGAATACCGAGCGCGGTATGTCCCCTCTCTCACCCTCGTGTGTCGCGGTATTGTAACGCTGAAGGAGCACATTCATCTCCCTCATCGTTTGTGTCATAATTTCGACGGCCTCTGTGCCGGCGGAGGAGTGTGTACCTTCTCCCCTATCACTAGCTCCCGACAAATTTAAAGACATCGTGTCGGTTGAAGAGGTATTGAGGATGAGTGTGTCGACTTATGTGGACTACCACTTAGGCAAAAGGAAATCTGTACGCGTGTGTTCAGTTGTGTGTCGGTAGTAGTTAGGCCTATTGAGAAAATCAGGTAATTTTTCCTGCAAGAACATTTAAAATGTTCTTCTCGTAGTACTTAGATTTAGAATAAACCTGCTATCTAAAGCATTGAAGAATTTATTACTGTTCACTAAAAATCTCGAAAAAAATAAACTGAGTAGGCTCTACACATAAATACCTAGTTGGTAAAAATTTCAGCTCAATTGCTCAAGTACCTAGGTACATTTTATACAACTTAGTGTAAGCCTTTTGGCCCCACGCTTGATGGCAGCTGAATTTAAATGAAGCCAACAAGCGGTGATGGGCGTTTGGGGGTCGTGTTGGTTGATAAAAATCAACGAACACGAGCACCAAACGTTTGCACACGAGTTCGGGGGGTTTGATTTGAAGTTAATTTGGCTGAAATAAAATATCGAAAAACACTTAGAATTTAAAATGGTAGCAAATGATATTTACCTGTGGCGACAAAGCGTGGCGACGTCGGCGACTGCGTGGCGATCGTCGTACAGCAAGATTTGAAAGCCTGAAGGGCGAAAATAAAGTGAAACAGGTACACAAGTGTGTCCTTTTGCCAGAGGGGCTGACGTTCGTCCTGAAGGGACCTAATACCAATTGAGGGGTGTCGTTGCACTCTCCTCTAACCTTTTACTGAACCAGGTATACTCAGAAGAAGAACTACAAAGTACAACTAGCAGGTGGATTTATTAGAAATTAGGAACGGCAAATGACTTCCCCACAAGTGTGGCGATTAGGAGCTGAAGGCTTTCAAATATAGATTTACAAATTACAGTATGGTTTCCAGTTTTCAACAAAGTACATTCAAATTTCAATCTCATTTATCAGTTTCCAAGCATAGGTCATCAATCCAAAATTCAGGTAAGTATTTGTTAAAGTTTGTTCAAATGTTTTCAATCTACTAATGTTCTCAAATTTACTCAAAGTTGTTTTACTAATGTCTTTTTGCTCTTACTCTAGCACAGTTGCATAAATAATTGGCCAATGTATTTATGTTAAAGGTTTCAACACTCACTGTCGGGCCCGAAGGTATCCTTGAATGGGTGTGGCGGCTTGAAGATTTCCGTGGCGATCGGTAGCTCGGGGTCGTGGCGATCGTGGCGGTATAGGGGGGGGGGGGTACGGGAGGAAGATTCGTCAGGATGGGGCTAACTCGCTGTCACTGACTTTGAACGCTGCTGGACTGGGTATGAGGCGACCGTCGTTGGCGGGGAGCTCAGGTGGATCCTCCCCCCTCCGCCCCGCCTGAAGATGGTAGTGGGGACGGCTGGTCGAGTGGGGGAGAGACCGTTGGGTCCCTCCCAGCTGAGGGGGGAGGGACGCGCGGGGTGGCGTTCGGCGTCGGCTGTTGTTTGTTCCACCTGAGCTGATGACGTCACCTACGAGGCTGACCGAAGGGGGCTAGTGGTGCCCAGCTCCCGCTTCACTGGAAATTGGGCCCAGAGAGCGAGAGCTCACATTAGGATATCAATTTATTAGCAAAATCGTTGTGGGTTGACGATTTCTGATTCAGATTTTAAAATACCGGGGTATGATTCATGTCTACAGGGTGTAAGCCTGACTGGTCTGCCTGTTACCAGCCCATTTTACAACTAATTTGCTACAAAAAATGTATCAAAGAAATTTTTTTAAACCCCTTTGTTTTCAAGTTATTTTAACCCAGCGGCGGGCGCGGGGCGGACCTCAGGTCCGCCGTTACTGTTTTTTTATTCAGATTCGAAAACTATCGGGAAAGGTTGAACCCCCACTCTCGGTAATCCTTCTACAAGACCCCTCCAACATTTCCGCTACCCCTCTTTCTTTCTATAATTCTTATCTATCTTCTCTACTTCTATTTTTTCTATTGTTTTATCAAATGTTACCATTACACATTTTCCTAACTTTCATTCTAAGTCAGAAATAATCATTTTTTTCATCTTCTCTAGAAAAGAGATGGATAAAATATACGGAGGTAGACGGTAGTAAATACATTTTCGCAAGTTACGAGTTCCTGAGTTTTTTTAGTGAGAAAAAAGTGAGATACCTACTTATGTATTACCAATGTAGGGAAATATTGCAGTACTATTAAGAAACTATATTGTGTTGATAAAAATGAATACTTTTAAATGCTCACATGTTTTTGAGTACATTTTTTCCGTTTCGCGGCCCTAATCCTACACTTAGGAACGCCAAACAACAAAGAGCGGCCCTCAGGGCCGCCCGCGCCCGCTCTTGTTACACTCAGAGGCGCGCTCACCCGAGGGTTAACTTTAAACTTGTTTTTCGTGATCTTGACCTTACGTCATCAAATCGGTCATAATACCTTTAATTTGCTGTGTAAATTAAAATTTTAGGATACCGCTGTAAATATCATTAAATTTCCTATCGGATAGATGCCTTAACTTTCTTTTGAGTCAAAGTTTGAGACATAAAAACGTTTCTAAAAAGAAAATTTTACGCAATTTTGGAAACCTCGCATTTTTGGTTTATTATTTTCAATAATAAGCCTTTGGAATCGAGCAAGGAAAAAAAAATTTTTAACCCCTTTCAAAATTTGATGTTTTACGTTTCAAGGTACGTAGAATACGAAAATCGAATAAAAAAATTTCCGTCCGTCCGCCGTACGCGGCACTTTTCTTAGCAACACTGGACCGATTTGGTTCAAATTTGGTATATGGGCTCCATTTGGGGTCTAGTTGTGCCGCGAAGCTTTTGGTTGATGTAGGTCACTTCTAAGGGGTGAAAATTAAGGGTTGAAATTTTCAAGAGTGCCCTAGCTCGAAAACTCTCGAAATAAAGGTATCGTTTTTTCACCAATTTTAAATAGTATTGAATTTTTAAAAATTTTTGAGACCACCCGGAGCTCTGTAGGACAAACCGTTCGGTCCCTACGAGTACTTGAAGGTTTTCCTTCGATAAAACAGAATCATGAGTGTGAATCGCAAAAGAGGTCTAATCTCCATTCAAATTTTATCGGACTAAAATGCGATCGCTGTTCATTTCTTCGATTTGTATACAGTTTTGCCTTCTGCGTAACCAGTAATCAAATTTCCTTATGAAGCTTTCTATATTTCCAATCGAGTGTGAAGCGTTTAGTTCTTTCTAATAAACTTGATTGTGAAGGTGTGAAGCCAGTATGGTGTGGTAGGTAGTACCTAGCTGGTAGGTAAAAAAAAGTTGGTAGGTAAAAAAAATGTTGATGGGTAAAAAACGCTGCAAATCATTGCTCAAAGGCTTCTTCACTCTTCAGATCACTGATCAGCTGAGTGAGCTCCGAAGCCATTTTCAATCCTATTGAATGGAAGTGCTCTTCCAGGCATCTCCAGCATTCGAGGAGATCTTCTTCACTCTTCAGATCACTGATCAGCTGAGTGAGCTCCAAAGCCATTTTTACTCCTATTGAATGGAAGTGCTCTTCCAGGCGTCTCCAGCATTCGAGAAGATCTTCTTCACTCTTCAGATCAGTGATCAGCTGAGTGAGCTCCAAAACCATTTTTACTCCTATTGAATGGAAGTGCTCTTCCAGGCGTCTCCAGCATTCGAGAAGATCTTCTTCACTCTTCAGATCAGTGATCAGCTGAGTGAGCTCCAAAACCATTTTTACTCCTATTGAATGGAAGTGCTCTTCCAGGCGTCTCCAGCATTCGAGAAGATCTTCTTCACTCTTCAGATCAGTGATCAGCTGAGTGAGCTCCAAAACCATTTTTACTCCTATTGAATGGAAGTGCTCTTCCAGGCGTCTCCAGCATTCGAGGAGATCTTCTTCACTCTTCAGATCACTGATCAGCTGAGTGAGCTCCACAGCCATTTTCAATCCTATTGAACGCAGCAAGCTGAAATTTGAGAGGGAAGGTCAAGGGAGAATACAGATGGTGGTAGGTACTAGTGATCTATACAGAAGGGTGATCTATACAGAAAATAATAAACCTTTGAGCAATGATTTGCAGCGTTTTCAATCGCAAATTGAACTACGAGATACCATATTTGTTCGAGATGCAAGAACAGTAAAAACTGAGCCAGAATCTCAGCTTTCTAATGGTATAATAAAAAAATATTTTACAACCGAATTAAGGGGAGAAATTTATGTTTGAACGCGGAAAAATGTGCATTTTCTCAACGAAATCAGCGCTCTGGCCTCCTGTTTTCGGACCCGCCCACTTCTATACTTATAACAAAAAAAAACTATCTATTAATAGAGAGTTTTTACTGAATATCGCGGGCCATTCTAAAGACATTAAACGTGTCAAAAACACGTTTTGACTCCAATTCGACCCTTCTGGCCAACGAACGCATCCTTTATTTTATTAATTTTGGCATAACAATTGAAATGTCTGAAATCAAAGGAAGATTCTCTATAGATTTTAAACCTTCTTCATCAACGTTCAGCCAGCCACTGTTCTCTTACAGACTGCAGCCCTTTCACTTGCCCGAACAAGTAACTATACAGCGCAGGCGCCCCTCAGGAACCTTTTCATCGCCACTCATTGAATATTTTAGTCATCATGTTCATGTTTATTAGGGATAATGTGAATAATTAAGGTAAGTGAACAATGTAATTCATTACCTCCAGCTCATGACACTCGGTTCCTACATCTGGAAGCAGCTAACTTGGGAAGAAAAGTACCCCTACATGCTGAAGGCCTGGCGATCCAAGAGGAGATCTGGACTCAGAAGCTCGTCGCATCATGCTCAAAACCCCCACCACATGACGATTGAAATCAAATTGGACTTTGTGAATCGGTAGGGCAAAAAAAATTATCGTTACTTCACAACATACTGGCAACAGTTACTGGTTGATCATTTGACTAGCATACCTTTTGAGAGTGCAGATCTTAAAATCATCGTCAACTATCGAGTACATTAATTATAATTCAATTATAGTTTATTCTGGACTTAATCCATGATAAAAAAAATTTCCCACAACCTGAAGAGATAGTAATTATATCGCTGTTTTTTCGCAAGAATCCTATAGTTGCAGACTTGAGAATAGGTGGATGCACGAAAGCCCGTTCCTGGTTGAGAACACTTGTAATCATCACCTAAAATTCTATACGTTTATTATAAAACATGAAGATTGCAAATTTGAAGCGCATTATTTCTATTATCACTCGAAAATATCAAAATCTGGCAAAAACAAGGAAAAATGGGACGCATGAAGGCTGAAACATTTCCAGTAATTAATTCATTTCATACAAAATCACTGGAAAATCTTTGCCCATTGCATGTTTTGAAGCACACCTCTACCCACTTATCTATAACATTCAACACTGCGGTCTAATATCTAGATGTTGCGGAATTTCCAAAAATATTCCCTTGAAAATTCGGTTATTTTATTTGACATCAAAAATATTAGAATTTTGAAAAACGTCCTCAACAAAGTAACTAACAACGTACAACACAACATCAGAAAGTCGAAAAAAGTTTTAATGAAATAACTTAGTCGGTCTGTAGTCCTGGTCTTGACCAAACCTCTAATATTAGATTTCAATCAAATTGTAAGTAATTAGCGGGTTTATTCACGATAATAATGTAGCCGTCCGACCAATGTTTTCAGTACACAATCTAAATTCTACTGAGTTCTGTGATAGGTGTTACTATAGAATATTATTAATCTATTCACCCTCTTTTCATGGTTATGCGAGAAGTCTCCGGAAATACGCTGTTGAAAAATTGTCGGATGGAGTCAAAGGGAATCTCGTACAGTTTCTGAAGATAATGAGCATCAAGGTAATCAATCAAAAAGTTTCAAGATGATTAACTTATTCCATCGTATTAACCCTGGAAATCCAGCCTAACGCCTCTTCGACGTATGACCAACTTCAGTATAACAATCTAGCCTACATGCTGCTGCAGCTTGTGAGCCTGGTCAGATAGGCGAGTCAGCAATCTGTATGACAGATGCGAGCTCAGCAAGTCAGAGCGATGAGGTTTATTTCTCCTAACATACCACGTCGAATCAACGTGTAGATGGCTGTAAGCGCCGAGTCTTTAATACGCTAGTTTGACATTTAGGTAGCTTAGCAGTACGAACATGATCTACGGATGTCTCAATCGTCGAGTGGCTGGCTGTAGATACTTTCTTATTACATTCATGACTATTGAATATGCATACGTGGCTTCTTGCACTCGACCACATTGTTCCAAAGTTTGAAGCTTTCCAGGACTATAGGGAGAAGTAATGCTGAATCTTTGGATGCTTTCCAGCAATTTTAGATGCCATCAAACTTTGAAACAATTTAAATAGTTCAAAAAATAAATTCTGATTTTCTCCTAGTAGGGTATAGGGTAGGTGGCAGGAAGTTCCCGCTCCTTTTGTGACAATGCTTACTAAAAAAAATGTAAAATATTTTCATGGTCCTTTCCCAGTAGTGGGAGATTTTCAGAAATCGTAGCCAAGGTTCTAACAAACTAGATATAACGTAAAAATTTCTAACAATTTATTGGCTTATCATGTTGAATGGAATAAATTTGAACTTTGAACCCTGCGCCTACCTATATCTTTATACTGTATCAAGAGAGTTACTTGATTTCATGATACTTACCTGATAGTTGGTTTCTCAAATCGATTTCACAACCCTGTGGAATATCCCTTATAATAGCTTGTAATTAGGCTTCGAGATGCCTCTTAGTCCGTTTCGCTCGTTGTATTGACGTATTTTGAATTGCCAGCAACAGGTCAAAAAGTATCAACGGTTGGCTTTCTAGGGTTAAAATATTTGAAAATGTAAGATGTTCATACATTTAAAAAGAAACAATCGTTCCATGCCACACGAGACAGAGAGACCTCCGCCTTCTTTTATTGGATATTTTGAAGTCGGCCAAAAATACAGGCGGGATGTGGAAGTTTTTGTAGTTGACAACTAAATCAAAATTGAAAGTCAATTTGAACTAGCCAACGCCTTGTCTTTCCACTTCACTTTGCGCTATGTGGTTTCTGTTCTTCCTACGTTTAGGATTATCGTAGTTTCAGCTGCTCATTCACTTGAATTTTGGCAACTACCAAAAAAATTAAATGGAAGCATTTTATTTATAAAAAATGAAGTCGTATAACGGCCCCAACATTTTCCACTTGAAACCGTTTTGGAACGAGCCAAAACAAATCTTGAAGTTAACACTCATTCACAATAGAGTATTGGTAATAAATATTACTATCCGAGCTCTTATGAACTCTCAAAGGAATTTTTTACATAATATTCTATTTTTAAGTACCTAACTCCATACGACATCTGACCCTTGGAACGGTTCCAATGTGCCGAATAGACCCAAAAGCCTATAGTATCGAAATAAGTGAGCAGTTTTAGGTACTACAATGAAGAGGAATTTTGAAAGCCCATATTATTATTTCTTGGGGATTTTAGTGATAATCACCATCATAGCTAATACCCTTATTAAGAATCAACACAAAATTCCCTACATGAATAGAAAAAGCTCTCAAATAAATTATTGACCATATTATTGTAGTTTAGTAGTAGTCCATTATTGTTGCTGAAAATGGTTTAAATAGTTTTAGACTCAATGAGCATGTTGCAACAAAATCAGGGCTGTGAATATTGAATAACAGCACAAGTTGAAGTTGTTCAATATAATTATTAGAGCTCGGCAATATATGCGAAATAAAACCTCAAAATATGCACGTAGATGTCCAATATATGCATTTGTACATATGCGCGAAAAAATCCGAAAATATGCGCAAGATAGTTGAACAATTGAAGTCGCCTTCCAACACTTTCGCCAACACAACGACAGTTTTCCAGCCAGGAATTCGTTTGAGCACACACTCTAATTTTTCTCGAACGGTTTCACCTGTTTTTCCGGGCCATGATAACGCCTCCTCATTAGAGGAAAAAGCTGACAAAACTGGAAAATATGGCTTTTGTCAAGAAATGCCCATTATATGCACTTATACCAAAAACTGCGAATATATGCAAATATATGCACGATAAATTTAAATTTGGAGCGACAAAATGGCTTGAATATGGCGTATTTGGGCTCCTTACAGCTTGGGCATATCGCAAAAAAAATATGCAAACATGCAAAATGCCGAGCCCTAATAATTATGTTATGTTGGGTTCCTCCCGAAGCTGACCTTCCTATTCGTCGGAAGACAATGTCTTGGTAATGTCATGGTATTTGCAAAGGAACAACACTTCCGCATTGTAAACTAATTTTATTACCTAAAGAAACTGAACTATTCAAGAAATAGAACTCTATTGAGCGATACTCCCCCTTGGGCAGCCTTACTACAAATTTGATACCAAAATGATCACACGGACATCTCGAAGGTTCATACTCAGTCGAGCGACAACAATAGCTAGGTACTACCCTACTACTGCGGTACTCTGTGCTACCTACCTGCTCGAACAGAACTAGAGGAGGGCTTAACAGGTGCCCTGTTAACAAAACCTCTCGGAAGGGTATTTTTGAGCATCTTGTGATGACACTACTGTGTTTCTCGAGTTTAAAATAATAACGATTGTTTAAAGTAACAATGTCAGTGAATCTAATAATAATGCAAGTTAAATCTGATGAAAATAATGATGCAAGTAAAATGGTAAAAATGTTCAATCAGGTTCAACCTGGGTTTCCAGGTCCATCTCAATGTTCAATGTAAATGTTCAATCGGGTTCAATTAGGGTTTCCAGGTCCATCACATATAGTATTTTGCGAAAAATGGGGACCCTATTGGCCATGTAGGGAATTTTCATGGTAAGTGGGTAGGTAGTACATCCGAAGATCATTGGAGACTGAAAGGGGAATATTCCTCCTGGCAATGCTGCAAAGATGAAACAATAATACACGCTACCGAAATTATCGACCATTATTGACCAATTCAAAATCCTACGTAACAATTGATCCAAAGTATCTAAATGACCTATTTCCTTGGAGTAATAATCATTTGCGGCTGTGATGGTAGGTTTGGAATCAGCTTCTGTTTGTGGCCATTGACCCGAGAGCAAATGTGGCTAAGAGAAACCTGGACAGCCCGTGCGGCGTCTTGCAGCACTTCTACAAGCAAATGCGGCAGCAGAGGAGGATCAGCAAGGAATACAAGCGTCGCCTGAAGCGGGGTTCAAGCAGCCTCTCGTTCATCTCAAGTTGACGATTTTGAACTTCCGAAAATTGGTTTTTAAGCACACTTTATCTGCAAATAAAAACCATTCGATCAATGTGGTTATCTCTATAAATTAATTAGGACTCGGGCTGATGATGACTTCGTATTCGTAATCCATAAATAATGTAAAAAAAAAAAAAAAAAAATTGACCTCGTTCTTTTATCGAGCTATAGTCCAATCAGCCGACCCAAAAATCGAAAAAATGTTGTAGATAATTAAAAGAGAAACTCTGATTAGTATAGTGGGAGCTGTTAATTCCTTCAGCAGGTCAAAAAATGCATTATTTATAACGAATATCATAGAGGGGAGACAGTGGCCCAAGCAACTGGTAAGCAACATTGAGTCCACACTAATTGGGGCAGGCCCATAGATCCATAATGCAAGGGGCATTAGACCTGTCCTAAACTATTTTCATTACAGTTGTGAGCCCCCGCTCACGGATTTGAGCAAACCATAAAGGGGGTGAGCGAAATTACCATCAATGCTCCCTTCCTCCACCACCCAAAGGCCGCAGGCCGGAGCGGGCATTGTACCGTCCCCGCTCCAGGGCGCCACCACCATCTTCGGCGCCCACCACCAGAAGCGCTCACGTCGGAATTGACGTCACCGACCGCCAATCACAAGCCACCGCGAAGCCCCGCTTGGACGCCTGTTGATGGAGAGTGGGGGCCTCCGGAATCAAAAGATCTAGTCACCGCGTGGAGCGGCCATAACGTCCCCATCTTTGAAGCTTTCATATCCGCGCTCCCTGGCATCAAGACCGAAACGAAATTCGAACCCCTTGTATGCAAATAGTGATCGGATCCCCTCGATACCAGTCCGCCGAGTTAGCCCAGTGCCCACGAGTCTGAGTATTACGAGCCAAACCCCTTCCTCCAACGGTAATCTGTGTGGCAAAAACCGTTCGGACCATTCCCCTCAAGAACTTTACATCGCACCACCTCTGGATTTCCTTCGGGCCCCACCGCTGTGAGTGTAATAACTAATCTATACATTGGCCAATGTAATTGTGTTCAAACTGTGTAGAAAAGTAATAAGTAGAGTCAAGTCAAAGAACATTTAGAATTTTAGTCAATCAGTCGAGTCAATTTCAAGTTGTGTAAATTCAGTAGAGTCAATCGACAAGTCATTTGTAAAGTCGAATTAAGAAGGAGAATTGAAAGAACGCACAAAATATTTGTAAAACCATTTATTGTTTGTAAATTGTATTTGCTTTGCCAACAACATTTTAACGTAGAGTCAACTTGCATTTTTATTGCATTAAAATCGTTCCTATTAGTTGTAACATTGCATTTCTTATTCACTACCTTTATTTCCGTAACAGACAGGGTTTACGTGTGACCGCACTCTTTTAGTGCGATCACACCATTTTAGTGCAAAACACATCATTTTAGTGTGACGCATCCTTTTAGTGCGTGCACCGTTCACCGTGCACCGTTCCGTTTTTCGTGCACTTAGAAATCCCTTCAGGAAAGCATCTTCAGTCCTTCAGACCAATAACATAATTTAGATAGGTAACAGTAATAGACCCTTCAGGTATAATTTTGAGTATTCAGAGCCTTCAGCTACCTCCGAACCGCTACAGCTGTCTACCAGGTAATTATTTCATTTTATCATTTAATAATAGTAAATTCAATTGCCTAATCACTCGTGTCAATATAGCCTCTCAACCTATATTTGGGTCAGTTTCAAAAGGGCTTACTCGAGAATCCTCAATTCAACGGTGAAGCCCAAGCTTACACAGTTATGGACTATATTCTGTTGGCGCTCCAAAATGGGGTTGATCTCCAGCCATGCAGAATAGTGTTGGTATTCACCGACATTTGCAGATGATGTGCTGATCGCCATATCTAGGGTTGGGATATTGGCTGAGATTACGCTATTCAACGAGGCCTAGAGGACTGTGAGGCTGAATCTCAACCTCAGGAAACTTGTCTATCTACCTTTGATGCCAAGAGGAATCGACTTGTGGAGCCAGCCGAAAGGTCGTTCATCGATGTTGGTGGACAGCCTGAAGGCAGCGTCACTCAATGTTCGATAGACAAACCTGGGAGCGTCCTTAGGCCCCAGGATATTTATTGTGACACTACAGAAACTACCTAGTAATTCTGCGGTACCATGGCATATATCCTCACTGACACTACAATTGGTGATTGGGAATAGGACTCTGGCAACTCTAAAACAGAAGGATGTGTGGAGAGCTACACTAGAAAGCGGGTTGCAGATGAATGAGCCGATGGGTGATGGTGATCTTGGAGTCATAAAACGGCTTGGTCAGATAAGCCTGTTCAGTGAGATAAATCTAATAGACTGGGGACTGCAAGCTCTCGACTATTTGATGAAATAAGTTACCATCAGCACACACACGACACGACCGCCAAATCGCTAGGCAGAACAACTCCACCATCAAAACACAAATGGAGCCGAATTGGTGAATTCATGCTACATAGCAGAATTGCTATCCTACATAGCTTTCAAAACAGCAAAACTACTTGAAATCATGATCATGATTTTGACGCAATTTTCATGGTTGTTGCGGGCAAACCTCATGACGTTCCCTATGAATCCCATCAACATCAGACAAACAGCATCGTGTGCGAACGGTAATACGTGAATTTTTCACAATCTATGGCTGTCAGATTTGGTAAAATTTGTAGTGTAGTTTGGGATTGGGCCCTAAAAGAAAAAGCACTGATTTCATCGCAATACGATCAGTGGGAGCCACAATACACGCAGAGAAAAGTGAGAAATCTTCAATTGTGTTGGTGTTTGTCCACTCACAGAACTTGCAACACGATCGTGAAAATCATTTTTCTTATTGAAAAATTTATAAGAGCTATTACTGCTCAATATTAAAGGTAAATAAAGACGAATTTTTCTCCAGCTGATCAAGCTCCCTGTTTATGTCATCAGGGGCCATAAGGCCACTCTGGGTCTAGCCCCGGCAAAATTTCTCTCTCTGTAAGCTAAATTTGTACCCCAAAGTTGGAAAAACTCCCTTCAAAAAGTTTTCTCCCCAAAGTAGAAAAAAATTCCATAGCAGAAAGTTTTTTTCCTCAAAACTTAAAAGTTCTGTGGAAGGCAATAACAAAATGGGGAATCCATTGCATGTAAACGCATGGAGTACGATTCAACTTCAGAGATATCATTTATGGATGGGATTTAAAAAATAGCACTTGAACAGATTTTCACAGTCCGTTGCCCAGACTGCATGATTATGTGTTTTACCTCTTTTGATTGGGGGTGGGTGACATAAAACTGATGGACAGCAAAATTATGATTTTTCGTGTTATCATTGTTGTGAATGGCGTTCACGAGAGAGAGATTTTTTCACATGTACGATAGTAAGTTAAAACTATTGAACTATAGAACTATTGAACTATTGAACTATAGTTTTAAAGTATTGTTGAAGTTTTTATCTTCAAAGTGCTACGGATTGTGCCTCCGAAATGTTATGTTCCTGGTCCTCTCACCATTTTGGGTTTTCCAGTCCATTTTACCTGCATTTCAAGTCGTCTTGGTGTGTTTTGTCGCAATACGATCGTGATGGAGTTGACCACTGATTACTACTTACCTACTTTTCGTATTTTTTCGTTTCTATTCTACATTTCATTATGGGGAAATACAATAGGCAGCCAGGTGCTTGTCAGTACCTACCACAACTTTTCTTAATATGGTACAAAGGCGTTGCAAAAGACCATTAAAAGTCATCAAAGGGAATATGACCCTGGAAAAGCATTCAAGAGACATTTCGACTAATATGTAGAATTTTTTAAGTTTTTTTAATGATCTTGTCTTTATAATGAAGAAATTATGTGCTTTTCGTTTTAAAAAATGAACATTTTATGTTTTAGTAACAAATTAACATTTTTTTATCTTTTCGAGTTCCAAAAATGAATTTTTTCTTTTTTTTTTCTTTAACTGGAATGAAATAGTTGAGATGTGATTGTTCCCCACTTTGTCCTCCGTTTGACGCAAACGTATGTTTGTGTGATCCTAGGGTCAAGTTCTTGTATTTTCTGGTTTGGTGCCCCACCGCTTTCGGAGGTCACCCAACGCCCCTGTATGTTATTATACAGGGTGTTAACCTTACATAACTGGCACTGACATTTTACGACTCAAGCCGAACAAAAATTGTTTTCTAGCTTCTATTAGATGTTTCGTTACCAAATTATTTAACTGTTACCATTTTCTAAGTTTCAGACCTTGTCACTGTAACGACCGTAACTCCCTTTGGATACAGTGGAAATTAAAATTGATTATACCTTTGGGAATCGGAGGAAAAATGGTTGGACGATTGATGGGAGGGGGCAGTAAATACCGCCTCCACACTTGGTCACATTTTTTTAAAGCTTTCTTTTATCTATTGGTCAAAATTATATCTTAAGATGAACATCCAGTTGGCTTACGCCATTGTTCATTATTATTGCTTCCGAGTCTACCAAGGTAGCGGAAGCTTTGTTTTCACTTTTCAAGGATAAAAAAAAAGTTCTCCAAAATCAAAATTTTCACTCGCGTTTTGCATTTTAGACCTTTCTGAACAATTTTGGTTCCGTGTGTGTCTGTCTGTCTGTCTGTCATGATTTCCTTGTAACGCGCATAACTATACGAAGTTATTGTTCGATTTCTATGAAATTTTCAGGGATTGTGCGGGTTGGTGTGTAGATGGTCCCCTATGAAAATCATCATCCGCAGACTGATAGAAGCGACTGCGCATGCGCAAACATGAATTCCTTATAACGGCCATAACTTCTACATTTCCCATCCGATTTCAATGAAATTTTCAGGGATGTAACAGATTGGTATTTAGATGGTCCCCTATGAAGATCACCACCTTCGGATTGATAGTAGTCGCTGCGCATGCGCAAACGTGAATTCCTTGTAACGGCCATATCTTCCACATTTTCTACCCGATTTCGATGACATTTTTAGGGATTATGCGGATTAGGTTGTAGATGGTCCCCAATGAAAATCAAGACCTTAAAATTTACAGAAGCCTCTGCGCATGCGCATACGTAAAATCCTTGTAACAGCCATAACATTTACATTTTTCATCCGAATTTGATGAAATTTTCAAGGATTGTCCAGATTAGCGTGTAGATGGTCCCCTATGAGAGTAGTGAAAGGTACTTAGAGATTGGTGTTTCGAGATTAACTACTATGCATCGGATCATCTACATAATCGGGTTATGGATACGAGGAAGCTATGTGCCACACCCACTTGGCAGACGTTTTTAGTGTGTGATGAGGTCTCAACAATGACTTTTACCTAATACCGCCTACTTTCTATTGATAGGCAACAACACGCACAACATTGCTGTCTTGCAGTGCAGAATCTCCTCAGTTTCGGGCGTGGAAAAGACTTCGAGTCCCGAATTTCATTCCTCCACAGCGTACAATGTCCTCATCCTTCTCAACTACCTTTCCTACAAGAGCAAAACTTCGAAAATTGATCCCACGAAAATCTAGAACAACAAGGCCAAAGTGACTAACCTCTTTACTCCAAACAAATTTCTCTTTTCTTTTTTTCAATTTGACGTTTCTCGATAATTTGATTTGACAGGTTCGTTTTGGCACATATTTATGTTTTGTGATTTATTATTTTCATTCGCTTTCATGGTGAGATTTATTTAAAGAGTGTAAAAGTGGTTGTTGATATTAATGATGTTCGTTTCCTTTGTGTAGCGAACGAGCTTATTCGACGCAGTGGGATATCCCACTGGAGATGAACTACTGAATCACACTGAGATTGTATTTTCCATCGCAACGGAGTGGTGAGTGCATCAGCTTCATTGTGTTACAGTTTAAAAAATCGAATCGCTTGCAATAGCAGAGAACTGGATCGTTTCAAAACAACGAAAAACTCGTTCTCTCAAGGCTGAGCAGGAAGCGTTTCTCTTGTCATTTCCAAAACTCAACAAACAAGTTGGACGACTCTCACTTCCTCAACGCTCAGCTCAGCAAAG
The DNA here is from genome assembly GCA_009739505.2 of Apolygus lucorum. Lineage (NCBI taxonomy): Eukaryota > Metazoa > Arthropoda > Insecta > Hemiptera > Miridae > Apolygus > Apolygus lucorum. The sequence continues at coordinate 2,348,666 of CM019176.2, read as the reverse complement.
TTGATCAAGCGAGAGTGGTCCTAAGGCTCTTACAGTGTAGACAGTGAATTTCGATGTGTGAAGGTCCGCGCAGTGTTCTTATTGCTGGTGTATTATTTGGAATGATGCCATGGTGTATTGTGGCTTCACTTGTCAACATCTCAACGACGTGAAGTTCCTCAAAGTCGTCTTGAAACAACCTCCGAGTAGTAAGTTTGTCTAAAGTCTTAGTTGGTGTGTATCTAAGCACATACATACCTAGGAGAGACCCTGTGATACGCCAATCATGTATCCATCGATCATGTACGCCAATCTCCCTGTATCCATTACAATCTTGTGGTTCATGACACACTTAGATAGATAGTTGTGCCATTTCGCACACATGGAAAGTGGTCTTCCTGAACAAATTGTGATTCCTAGTACCAAAGCAGTTCGAGCATTGTTTTTGGTATATGATTTTCCTGGTTATCCAGCCGATTAAACTTGATTGTGAAGCAAACACTATGGCCGATAACAATGACAAAAAAAAATATTCTGACCAAGTTACAAGCTGTGAGGGAATCCCATCATAAGGTTATCTCTCATCTCATCCTGGCCTGATTGTAGCCTGCAGTAGAATCGCTCATACTCTTCCTTCATTCTCGTTCCTTCCAGGATCCTGGCACGTTTGGAAATCCCATACTCATAATTTAAACTCTTCCTACCTGGCATGGTTATAGCCTGTAGGATAATCCCTCATCCTAACCAGGATATTATCTTCCAAATCAGCCACTGTCTTAACTATCATCATTTTCAATCACTCTCATCTTATCCTCGCCTGGTTGTAATCTTCAGGATAATCTCTCATACTCTTCCTTTACTCTCATAGCATTCTATCCTGGTTGTAGCCTGCAGTAGAATCGCTCATACTCTTTCTCCATTCTCATTCCTTCCAGGTTATCTCTCATCTCATCCTGACCGGATCCTGGCACGTTTGGAAATCTCTCATACTAGTCATTTACTCTCTTCCTACCTGGCATGGTTATAGCCTGTAGGATAATCCCTCGTCCTAACCAGGATATTATCTTCCAAATCATCCACTGTCTTAACTATCATAATTTTCATTCATTCTCATCTCATCCTCGCCTGGTTGTAATCTCCAGGATAATCTCTCATACTCTTCCTCCACTCTCATAGCATTCTATCCAGGTTGTAGCCTGCAGTAGAACCGCTCATACTCTTCCTTCATTCTCATTCTATCCAGGTTATCTCTCATCTCATCCTGGACTGGTTCTAGCCTGTAGGACAATCCCTCATCCTCTGTCTTTACTCTCATCATGTTCTTCCACCTTCATATCGTCTAGGCCTGGTTATAGTCTTCAGGATAATCTCTCATACTCTTCCTCCACTCTCATATCATCCTATCCTGGTTGTAGCCTGCAGTGGAGTCGCTCATACTCTTCCTTCATTCCCATCCCATCCAGGTTATCTCTCATTTCATCCTGACCGGATCCTGGCATTTTTGGGAATATACTCTTCATTCTCATTCCATCCAGGTCATCTCTCATCTCATCCTGGCCTGGTTCTAGCCTGTAGGACAATCCCTCATCCTCTGTCTTTACTCTCATCATGTTCTTCCACCTTCATATCGTCTAGGCCTGGTTATAGTCTTCAGGATAATCTCTCATACTCTTCCTCCACTCTCATATCATCCTATCCTGGTTGTAGCCTGCAGTGGAATCGCTCATACTCTTCCTTCATTCCCATCCCATCCAGGTTATCTCTCATTTCATCCTGACCGGATCCTGGCATTTTTGGGAATATACTCTTCATTCTCATTCCATCCAGGTCATCTCTCATCTCATCCTGGCCTGGTTCTAGCCTGTAGGATAATCCCTCATCCTCTGTCTTTACTCTCATCATGTTCTTCCACCTTCATATCATCCAGGCCTCGTTGTAGTCTTCAGGATAATCTCTCATACTCTTCCTCCACTCTCATATCATCCTATCCAGGTTGTAGCCTGCAGTGGAATCGCTCATACTCTTCCTTCATTCCCATCCCATCCAGGTTATCTCTCATTTCATCCTGACCGGATCCTGGCATTTTTGGGAATCTCTCATACTCGTTATTAACTCTTCCTATCCTGGTCTGGTTGTAGCCTTTAGTGGAATCGCTCATACTCTTCCTTCATTCTCATTCCATCCAGGTCATCTCTCATCTCATCCTGGCCTGGTTCTAGCCTGTAGGACAATCCCTCATCCTCTGTCTTTACTCTCATCATGTTCTTCCACCTTCATATCGTCTAGGCCTGGTTATAGTCTTCAGGATAATCTCGCATACTCTTCCTCCACTCTCATATCCTATCCTGGTTGTAGCCTGCAGTGGAGTCGCTCATACTCTTCCTTCATTCCCATCCTGTCCAGATCCTGGCATCTTTGGAAATCTCCCTTACTTGCCATCTACTCTCTTCTTATCCTGGCCTGGTTGGGGTCCGGTACAGCAGCGATCGTTCGGGATTGCGTTCTTTAGGTGCAGGAGCTCGTGTATTCAAATCTCCCTCATGGGAGTGTTCGGAGATCGCCGCCTCCCTCGCCCCAACCCAGGGTGTTGAGACATTGGGAAGCCATCAGCGAAATCATCAGAACAAATTCTAATCTTCCCTTAGGAAGACAGCTGATGAGTTATCAAAATCCCACCTGAAATGGTTGTTTACTTTAATTACTCCTGGCCTGGTTGTAGCCTGTATTGGAATCTCTCATACACTTTCTTCACCTTGAGTAGACATGTTCGCTCGGCCTAACCCAACTATGTTCACTACGGATACACTACATTCTGTACTCATTTGGAACAGTCATGTAGGAAAAGAACAGATTCGTATCTCAATGCAAGTTCCAAACAGTCCTGAAGATAGTACTTCTTAAAAGAGATGAAAACGAAACTGTTATGTATGAAAGTTATGTTAGTTAGAGAGATCATATTTATAGATGGTTTTTGTTTTTTGCTGACCTACCTGAGGTTTCAAGTTGACGTGAAGGTAACTTTTTTTTTAGCAACACATCGCAAACTCAAAATTAATGCACTGTGAACCAAAACTGTGCATGCTTTGAACACTAGTAGGTTCTTAATTATTAGTATGCTTCCAAGATCCAACTGTTGAATCAAGATCTAGCAGTCAGTGCGCCTGATACAGGACGCAAAATAGTAACAATTTACTGTGATAAATTATGAATGTATCAAGTTTATACCTAATAATAACATATTCATCTCTCTAGTTACGACTGAATTAACATCGAACCTTTTTGGCTTGAAGGGTCCTAATTAATCTCTTCTGCTATTCCAGATGGTGATGTCGTGGGAAACAGTGTTAGCATGGATCAAAATCAAGTATTTCAACAGTCTGTCACATTGACTGCGAAAATGTGGCCACAAGTGAGTCTGGTCTTAGTTAGCTATTCAAGTTTTTATTATAACTAACCTTGTAGACTACTGCGGTGTTTCAAATAGAGAATATTTCTCTGGTTAAGAAACGCGTTTATTCAATAAACGCAGTGGGCGGCTGTTGATTCCTCAGGAAAGGGCGATGAACGGACTGAACAATAGAATATTTTTGTACTTGCCCTTTCGTTTCACACGTATCTATTCCCAAACGCAAAAAGTTCCTTGACGCCAAAAGCCAACTTTTGGCCTTTGAAAAAATCTGTGTGTGTCTACGCGAAGGTGCGCTACGTGAGGATAACCTCAGAGTAGATGGAGTTGTTTTTCTTCTTCCATGGACTACCCAAGGCAGAAAACAGCTATTATAACGCGGCCAACGGCAGTGTAAAGTTGCTCCAGTTTGAATGGGAAATCAACCCCTATGTGAGTGGGTTGGCTTACGCCGCCCATCCACTGGACGCGAATTCTGGCAGCCTTTGCAAGGGAGATGGGTTGATGGTGCATAGAATGGGTAGGAATCAATCATGTACGACAATATAATACCTAGTTATTCCATACCTGGAAAGAGAACGACTCTTCTCTTTCTTGGGAGCTTTGTAGAGTTGTCTGGCAAAGATTCAAAACAGAAAAAACCGAGTCAAACAAAAAAATCGGAGTCGAACTACTGGGTCTTTTTTACGATAGCGAACTGAAACTATGAATCTTATGAGAGTATTGAGCTGATTATTGACACAACCAACAACTAAACAATGTCGATCAACCTTAAAAACAGTGGATTATTCCGTAAAAATGAATGAAAAATATGAAAACATAACGAAATTACCTGAGGAGCGCACAAAGATAAGGTGTCACTTTGATAACTGTTCAATTACCTTCAACCTCGACCGATTCAGCTCCGGATTGAACCGTTCGACTCAAATATGTTCATCTATCACGAAAAAAAGCAAGAAAAGAGCGGAAACTGAGAACGAAAGAACAGGAGCAGCTATTCTTGAACCTGTTTTGCGAGAGGTGTTTGCGTGACAGACCTGATCCAAATCCAACGTGTTAATTTATAATATATCGAAAAATATTATTTGAATTGAATAATAAAACCTTCGGAAAATTGGGTCTGTAAGTGAGTACTAGTTTGTTTTAGTGGTTATGTTGAATCCTGAAGTCAGTTTTGGTATATCCTGGTGTTTGAACCAGAAGTTGACAAGAACTTCCTCTTCTACCATGTTCTTCAGTTGAAAATGCCTGAACGTAGAATTTCTGAAATGTAGGACTTTTTCTCTAGCAGAAACATTAAATAAACATTGAATACTTGCTCAAGTTCCTCCTCAGTAATAATATACTTCGTCATAAGTTCCATCCATTCTTCCACAACTTCTATCATGTTACTAGGAACATGAAAAACAAAAAACATCCTATCTAAAAGGGGAACAAAATCTGAAATAGACAAGGAGTAAAATCCCGCCAAAGTAACCTTGCCAACTTAACATATAAGCGTCACGTTAACGTCACTACAGGAGTTCACTTTTCACGATTTCTTGAAGGAGATCTGAAAAAAAATGACATGGAAAGTTAGCATCTACGAGTGCTCGCGCTAGCTGCTCTTTTTCATGTTTCGCGTTCTGGCAACACAGGAAGTACAAAAATACTCTATTATGTACGTGAGAAAACGGGTATATTGTACAGAACGGTATGTTATTTGAATAAAAAGGGTTATCACTGAGTAGAACGGTTTGGCAGTTGTACATTGGAGCTAAGTATGGCGGACAGTGGAATGAAATCCCGGGGTTGTAATTTCTAGGCCACTCCGATATTTCACTTGCAGGGTAAGTGAATTAATTATTCATACTTATGAACTTATTTGATTAGAACTTTAATTGGTCTTACTGGTTCCTATTTTTCGGTATGCAATGAACTTAATTCGCATCCGCAAAATGGGGTAGAAGGGGGGCAGCAGTGCTGCCTCCAGCGGTGGGCGCATGAACGTTGAGGGCGCCTCTTAAGCCGCGTCCACACTTGCAACATTTGGCCGCTCTGAACCTCGCTCCGATCCTCTGGCAGGATCGGGGCGGCGAAACTTCAAAGAAAAAGGATCGGAGGAGCGTAGTGCAGTCCGATCGCTCCGTTGGCGGTTTTTCATCCTGCACCAAAGGAATGATCGGAGCGGGGTGAGCCTAGTGTGGACGGGGTCTTTGATGCGCCGCTCCGCTCCCCCGAACATTCCCCCACTTTTCAATAATTTCGTGAAGTGTCGTGCATTTTTTTTCATTTTCCTCACTTTGCATTTGCTGTAGCAATGGAGTGGACAAAGGAAGAAACTTTTTCGTTGATTGATGAATTCAAAGCAAGAGGGTTGTTGTGGGACCCTAAAAACCCACAATATTTTAATAATCTTAAAAAACGGGACGCCTGGGAAGAGCTTTCCAAGTAAGTTGGAAACTTGAGCTCAGCCAACAGGTTGTTTTCACGATTTAAATAAAATTTTGTGGTCCACCGACGCGATTTTCTAATTAAAAAAAAATGGAATCCATCATTTTTCCATCTGGAAAAATCCATCTGGAATCCATCATAAGCAGCTGCGGCCACTTCAAGTTGAGATGCCATGACTGAGGACTGAGGAGCACTCTATTCTCCCGATCGCCCTCCGTGGTTCGGAGCGAGGTTTGGAGCGCTGCGATGTTCGGGGCAAAAGATCGGAGCAAGGTTTGGAGCGGCCGAATGTTGCATGTGTGGACGCGGCTTTATTTGAACGGAGCACTCGGGAATGGGAGGGAGGTTCAAACAGCGGCCTCGTTCACGATGAAGGAAGTGATATTACCTCATATCATTTCCTCTCCAATTTCAAAATTTTCGTCGAGTTTTTGCGCTTTTATCGGTATTTCCATTTTTTCGATTCACCTTGGTACTGGTTTCTTCGTTATTAATTTATGATTGTTATTTACCCGTTGAAGGATAATGGAACATCCAGCGCCGGTGGAGGAACATCTTGGCCCTGGCGGATGCCGACAGAGCAGCTGCCACTCATCATCGCCATATTCACAGGAGGCGCCCTCATCATCCTCCTCGTCATTGCTGCTGTTCTTTGGAGGTTTTGTGTCGCTCCTCATCGAAACAAAGATTACAGTGAGTGCGCCAGTGGTGTGTTTTAGTCGTAATCAGGAGGCTTTAGCAACCCACGAATGGTAACTCCAGCTAGAACGAGTATTTGAAGAGGCTGACCGACTGAAACGATGCCTGAAGTTTTGCGAGTTGAGTCTGATAAACCCTGTACAGCGGAAGCCTGAGTCTACCTGATGTAACTTGTCAGTCAGTGCCGTAGGCCCTCTACTGAGTGTCCGAGAAAAATACGGACTAACTTCATGGGTCAGCTCTACAAGTAATTTGCAACGAAAAGTGCCCCCTAATAAACTTTTTAGACGCTTCATTTTTCGAGTTATTTCACTTTTGTAGATTTTTTCGCGTGTTCGACCTTGTCTCATTAAAATAAGTATAGCTCCCTTATTTTCCACGCAAATTAAAATCTGATTACACCGTTGAAAAGAGCATTAAATTTCCCATCAAATGAGCTACAACGCACATTTTAAACCTCGTATCTAGTTAGATTTTTTCCATTCCAAACTTAAAACTTCGCAATTTTCGAGTTTTTTTAAATGAAATTCTCAAGACATTTTCACACATTTCCTGTAAAGGTTAACAATGCTGTTTTCAGCAAAAGCATCCTCAAAATCTCAGCTTTCCAACGGTATAATCAAACCATGTTTTACAAAGGAACTTAAAGGAGAAATTAATGTTCGAACGCGGCAAAACGTGCATTTTTTTAACCGGGTTGGTTGGCGGGTTGGAGGAGCGGCGGCTAAGGAGACCCCGAATCCTCCGATCGAAACGTCGATTTCGTTGAACAAAATTCACGTTTTTCCGCGTTCAAACACAAATTTCTCCTTTAAGTTCCATTGTAAAACATGGTTTGATTGTATCGTTGCATTGAAAAACCGCATTGTTTTTCTTTTACAGGAAATAGGTAAAATGTCTTGAGAAATTTGTCAAAAAACTGAAAAATGGCCAAGTTTTAAGTTTGGACTTGAAAAAAATCTAACTAGATGCGAGGTTTAAAATAAAATGTATGGTGTAGCTCATTTAATGGGAAATTTAATGCTCTTTTCAACAGTGGAATAAGATTTGAAGTTGTGTGGGAAATAAGGGAGCTATAGTCATTTTAGTGAGACAAGGTCGAACACACGGAAGAAATCGTAAAAAATCAAATAACTCGAGAATAAAGCATAAAAAACCACCCGTACCTGTATAATTTACCCCTGAAGTTTAGCCGTATCTTTCTCGGAATCCCTGAATAGCACCCATGAAGACAACGTCAATCACACCTGTAAGCGGCTTGCTGAAACTTTCTAGTCACGGACGTAAGCACTTTCCTCTGACTATTACGACTAGTGGGTCCGGAAATATTCATCATTTTACTATCTAGGGATGGGTATCATTACAAAAGTATTGATATTGTATCGTATCCGAGTATCGATATCCCAAGTATCGTTGGGCTTGAGTATCGATATTTTAAAATATCGAGTATCGATGCTTTAGTGTCAAAAATTATCAATATTATCCTATATCCCCGAAAAATAATTTTTTCAACAATGTTTATTCATTTTCTACTATCAAGAGTCCAAGCAGAGTGATTTTCTCCATGATATTAACGTTATTCGTGCAACCAAAGAGTTTTTAGCCATTATGTTGAATTTTCCGCGAGAACTGTTTCGATATTTGACATTTAGAAATATCAGATCGAAAGTATCGATATCCAAAAATATCGGATAGTGCAGTATCGATATTTTGAAATATCGAGTATCGATACCCATCCCTATTACTATCTACTCCAAATTTCCCTCTCTAAGGTGTTATGCTATCACTTACTTATGATTCTATGTTTCTAACTGGTGTCTTAATTTTGTTGTAGGAGTGAAAATTGAAAATGCGCCAACTCCAACCAGACCCGTTGTACCTGTACTACCAAGGTATGTGCTTCTACTCTATTATCTCATTGGTATTGTATTAATTATTGTGGAAATAGAGACGCAAGTATGTTTGGTAAAGCGTAGAAGGAGTTTTGGCAAACAGTGTCAGAGAATGTCAACAGGTAGAGTCGTGGGCGCCCTTGTGACTATGTGGAATGATTCATTCAAATATCAAAACTAACTAATGTTGAAACTAAATAAGAGAAGATGAAGACTAATAATGCTTGATAAACTAACAGGTAGAACCGTTTTGTGAAAAAGAGTAAGTAAAATTGCTTCTTTCGTTCCTTTCGTGAGTTCTTTTTGTCGGTTCGCAGTGCACTCGTGTGTTGGATTATGTAAGCTAGTTGTTTAATGTGTGCTATCAAAGGTAGCACTGCTGTCATAAGGGGAAACTGATCTCGTCACAGACTCCCGGTACATTTAAAATTTCCATCTTCCTTAAATTCTCTGAATTTTTTGGATGCGTTTATGTCAGTGAACCCTCTTTCGAAAAAAAAATTAAAAAGTGAGGCAAATTCTCCGTTGGTCCATCATGGGTTGTACGACTAGTGCAAAGCAAATTCCATGTTGCTTAATAAAGAGAAGACACAACTTCTCAAGTTGAAGTTGGGCGCCTCAGTATAATTATTGTCTTGGCATCATCATAATCGATTCCAGTTTGTCATGGTTCAAGCATAATGAGGCATTGGCTATTCGACTGGCATCGTAAAATTGTATGTTACGCCGTTTACCTGGAGTACAGTATACTTCGCGTGCATACACAGCATGCTCTCTTCTGAGTACTCACTGAGCTCTTTTATGGGGTAATTCTCCTCATAGTAAGTAAGTAAGTAAAAGTAAACAACCATTTCAGGTTGGACGTTCGTCCGACTGCCATTCCTGGCGTCGCAGACGTCATCAGCTGTCTTCCTAAGGGAAGATCAGAATCAACCATTTCAGGTTGGATGTTCGCCCGACTGCCATTCCTGGCGTCGCAGACGTCATCAGCTGTCTTCCTAAGGGAAGATCAGAATCAACCATTTCAGGTTGGATGTTCGCCCGACTGCCATTCCTGGCGTCGCAGACGTCATCAGCTGTCTTCCTAAATGAAGATCAGGATCAACCATTTCAGGTTGGACGTTCGTCCGACTGCCATTCCTGGCGTCGCAGACGTCATCAGCTGTCTTCCTAAGGGAAGATCAGAATCAACCATTTCAGGTTGGATGTTCGCCCGACTGCCATTCCTGGCGTCGCAGACGTCATCAGCTGTCTTCCTAAGGAATATCAGAATCAACCATTTCAGGTTGGATGTTCGCCCGACTGCCAATCCTGGCATTGCAGACGTCATCAACTGTCTTCCTAAGGGAAGATCAGAATTTGTTCTGATGATTTCGCTCATGGCTTCCCTTTGGCCTCACCGCCCTGGGTTGGGTCGAGGGGGAACTGCGACCGACTTTCCCGAAAATATACTCCCGAGGCGAGCCCGGAACTCACGGCCCCTGCAACCAGTCCGAGTCTCGTCTCCAGAGACACATGCCGTAGCTCGCTCGGCCACAGCTGACCCCATGCACAGCAGCTCTTCTGAGTACTTCCTGAGTTCTTTTATGGGGTATTTCTCCTCATAGTATGGTAGCCTTCAGGGCACTGAAGTCAGCAATCCGAGCCAAATTTCACCTGAAGACCTCTCAGAGCTGCCGCCGTTAATTTCGGAGTCTGGAAACACTTGTACACCAGCTCTCTACGTAAAGCGCTCTCATTTTCATCCGAAAAAACGTTGACCACATTCCGAGGCACTCTGACCACTCTTACTAGACCCACAGATGGATTCATTTATGTCCGCCTGCAGTTCATCTCACCAAATTTTAACTGAAGCCATTTAAAAGTGGGGCTCTATAACTTTCGAGATGCGTGAGGTACCTGACGGAGTGTTCAGAAAAAAAATGATGTCAGTATTGATACTGAACTGTTACAGCCTGTTTGTGATACGCCTTTATTATGAACTTCTATTTTTTAATCTTAATTTATTAACCTTTTATTTACCATTATTGTTGAGAAATGCGACGGGATGAAGATAAATTAAAAACACACATCCACTTTTACGGAACTTTATATATTAACGAATTAAAAATGACAGAGTTATGTTGCAATAGACTTTCAAAACACGACTGACTGTACTACCTTCACCGACCACTCACTGTTCCACCCCTCTCTTCCCGATTCCTCTGCGCAGGCGCGGCAAGATCGGCTGAGCTCCTCCGTTCAGAGCCCTCCCAAAATCCAACAATTATGTTATTTACTATTGTATTACTTTGTAGGCTTTTTACCGAATAAACATTCTTATTATTCTTAAATTCGTGACACCGCCTTCTCTTTTACAGTGAGTCAGCCGTGTACTTGGATCCAAAAAGTGGGCAATGGAGTGTCAGCTCCCGTGTCCTCGAAGTGCTCCCTAGCGGCAGTGCTTACACAGGAGTCAGTGGTAGCCACTGGTTCTACAACAACCGCCTGCTCGATCCTGCGGCCCTAGACAGATGCCCAGTGCTTCCTAGATCCATCACAGTTCCCACACATCATAAGGTATATTGTCCTGCATTTAATTCATTATCGCGCCTAGAATGATATAGTTGTCATATCAGCATAGAACATGCTTTAGCCTTGAACTTACTACCAGGAGGACGACGTGGAGAGGGTGATGGGCGAGTGTCCACCCCATCCCTATTCTGCTGAACAGCGCGGCTGAAGCATGTTCCATGTTTCTTGAATTTTAGCCCCGAAGGGCCGATTTTTTCATATCTAACTTATTCCTCGCTTCTGTTAAAGCAATAATGAAACACGGAAGAAACTTATTTACGGATATGTCTAATTAACCATTATAGTATTGTGGATATGGATAACTCTTCGTTGTGATAATAATTTATTTATTTCAACCTTCAGCAATTGCTCAAGTTGGAGTAGAGAAGGTTGAAATAAGTTTAAAAAAATCTCGAAATCATTTGAATTTTTGAACAAATTTATTCATTAAAAAATTGAACTGTTATGATTTTGATAACTTTGAATTTAGAATTAAAATACTCTAACTGGGAAATTTACTGTGTCCATCTGACTGACAGATTTTACTTTGACTGTTGTCTATAGTTTTCTTTGAATTAATGACTCTAAAAAGGAAGGCAAATTGGAAGATTGTTTGAGGAGATGAATTTTGACGGGAATTCGGTATCCCAAAACCAGATACTGAGGTCTCGGGAAATTGTCTCTGGTCTACACAAAACCAGGATTACAGGCTGTTGGGTTTGGTAGTTGGTATGAGCTTTTAAGTCTCAACAAGGATTTTCCTGAAACAGTGGGGCAGCTTCCTGAAAATGTCGATTGGTACTGATCCATTTGGAGTGATTAGAGGAACCCATGTTTTTGTGATGAAATTAGTCAAATTAACACGAAGTGAGCGTGGTGGGGGTAAAATGTTGCTTCTCTCCAGTGTAGATCCTCCAAGTCCGATGATCTGGGGGAAAATGATAATAAAATCAATGATCTTCAATCAATCAATCTTCAATCAATGAACTTAGAGTGAGCACTTCTGATGACTGCAAACAATCCGCTCGAGGCGTGAAAATCAGGGGAAGTGACCTCTCTAACTAGTAGGAAGTTGAGGTGAGTTTACCTCCTTCCTTCTTGTAAGTACGAAGAAGGGGGTCACGTAAACACCTGATATTCGTACTTGTCAATCGTCCTTATGATGAGGAGCTTTTCCTGGGCGTCGATTTGCCGGCTGATTAACGAAAGCAGGGATAGATTTCCGCTAACCAGGCCACAGTAAATTTTACCTTGGAGGGGACTCCACGTGCCGTGTTTTTGGCGTCGTGGGCCTTACGAATTGTTTTCCCTGGGAGCCGTCAATTTACCTTTTCCAGAGTCGAATTGCAACGATTCGGTTTCCCAGGGAGAAACATGAGACTTTGTCAGCGTGAGCGTCTGACAGTACTTGAAGTTTATGTTTGTGATAAAACATAAATATGGATTTATACTTATCACAAAATCTCATTAATATTGCGTATCAACTTTCTAGGGTCCAGAATTCCGACCCCCTCGGCCCCACAGCCAACCTTCCTCTCTGTCACCAGACAGCGGGACCAGCCGTGTTGTGAGTAGGTCACCAGCTGTTGACGAACCTTGCTCCCTTCCTCAGATCTCGGAGTTCAGTCCTCCTCATTTCAGCATGGCTGCGTCTACCACCAGTAAGTTCTATTTACACACATTTTACTCCTGTGATAATCTATCTCTATCTGGTGTGGTGACCCAACAATTGCGTACAACTTCTATAATAACTTGTTCGGTGTTATCAGTTCTAGAAGAAACGAGCGGTGGGAGCAAGGAAATGTACTTATCTCCGTTCAACGGCGGTCTAATGATGAAAACACAGAGCCTCCCTGCTTGCGTTCGCAATAAAACGCGTCCTCTTTCTACTGCTGACGACGTGTCTGAACTCTACGCCAAAGTAAGTGGATTACGGAGAGATATGTATTAAGTATCTCTAGAAACTCTTGTAGGCGGAAATGTTCTCAACTAATTTTTAATTACTTCCTAGTTCACTATTTATCTTATCAATTCCATTTGTGGAATGTTGTCTTCCCCTACAGTCTCCTTTCAGGTACCAATGTGTGTAATGCCTCCCTCTTCTGTACCCCCTTAACGTTATGGCTATGGTTTGCCTTACCTTAGATTTTACCTTAGTTACCTTAGTTTGCCTTACCTGATTTTACCTTTTTTTATTTTACCTTAGTTTGTTTACCTTAGACAGATGTAGAGTGGTCAGGGGGCAGGTGCCAATTCTCTGTTTCTGGGTCCCCCACCTCGTCGGTCATCTAGAGATAGTAGAAATACCTGTAAAAGGCTCATTACTCATCCCAATCACCAGTACCAAGGGAGAGGGGAACCCTAGGCTCCCGACATACTGGCCTCAGTCTCAGTGTCACCTGCTTGCCCCTCAGTTGAGGTTGGAGCATACCCCACTCCACGGTCTTAGACCTTGGAGGCTTCGAGGGAAGAGTTGGCATCCACAAGGACACATCCCCTGAGAATGTTTCTTGGCATGTGAGTTCTGGTCAGAACTCGGGCACCTACCTGCCTTGTTGAAAGAACTCCTCCGGTGAGTTCCTTTCACTTCCCTTATTGGGTGGTGCGAGGTTTGTACCTGGTCAGGCACCAATGGGGTATTTCGGTGGGTCGGAAATTCAGGTTTTTGACCTCAAATTTGGATTCAGCACCCTTGAAAACCTATATACTCCAACTTTTAGCCCAATGATACTATAACATGTGGTAGAAAAATTAATTAAAGAGATCACACGTTTGAAAAAGGCGGGCCGCTATAAATGCACACACACAAGGCAAGGACTACGCCACGGATTACGCCGCGCGCCTGTGTGAGTGGTGTTTTGTAGTATCCAAGGGGTCCCCCAAGGGTTTCTGTGCATGGATACTTTTTTCAAAGACAGTTGGCTAGCTACGTCACGATTGGCTAGCTACGTCACACCATTCAAATCTTCAACTTTCCTTAGCTTCTCTGATTTTTTAAAAACATTTTCTCGACGGACAGACCCGATTACCGTTATTCCTGAGCCATACTCTTTTGAAAAAATAAATAAAAATAATTGACCGAAATACCCCATTCTATGACCCGAGACTGTGATCAGTAGAACTTTTAACGGAGCATATGCACTTATTTCCATCAGTAAACATTGATTTGCGATTTTCACTCTTGTTTCTGCTTTATCAATCATCACGTCTTCATTATATCATAAGGAATGAACGGTTGGTCCTACAGAACTATAGGTGATCTCATTCAATTCTAAAAATGCAACACTATTTTAAATTAATGTAAAATCAATTATTTTATATCGATAGTTTTTGAGGTAAGTAGGGAGTTTTGAAAATTTCAACTCCTATTATTCTCCCCCTAGAAGTGGCTGACATCAAAAGCTTCGGGACACAATTATAGGTCTACCACAGAAACTTTGCATCCGTGTGGAGCCCCCTAGGTGGCGGATCCGCGAACTATAACGATTGAGTCAACCTTCCATGGTGAAACCTTGACACGGAAATTGGAGCCGTGAGAAATTTAATGTACGTGTAGTGCCACGAAATTTCAATTTCGGAAATGCACGAATTTAAAGCTGCAGTAGGAGGGAAATTAAGTCCCTTTTTAGGGGAGAAATTCCCGAAATATTATGGTAGGCCCAGGAATCTGCTTGATGATAAGAGATAATTAGTTCTATGTTCTCCAGAAGAATGCGCCATATGGATGCAAAGTTTCTGTGGCAGACCTATAGATAGACCCCAAATGAAGACTGACGGGAAATATTATTAGATTTTCGGTTTCTCCGTACCTTGAAACATAAATCATTAAATTATGAAGGGAGGTTAAAATTGCGTTCCTCCTGCTCCATTCCAAAGGTTCATTATCCCCAAAAACCATGAAAGTTGAGGGCGCTGCTGCACCCTACTTAGCTATCCAAGTTCGTGTTTCTAACTAATGAGTGATTGATTGTTGGAAACACGAGTGTAAAACTCACGCCCTGAACTCTAAGAAAGGAGGTTTGGTTAAGTGGGGCCATGATTACATACACGATGAGTGTGCCACGCTGGCCAACCTTGCGTGGGGAGGGGTGGCCACAGAGCCAGTTATGAGAGAGGCAGCCATTGGTCAACCAGCACTGATTGCTGACATTCAGGCTAATGGTGTCTGGGACAAATAACTACTATTTGGTTTTAAGGAGAGCCGATCCAAACAGGATTTCGTACCCCCTCCATCTGCAAGCAGATAGATGAAACCCCGAAAACCCTAGCAGGGTGATATATGGAGTGGAAGGAACTCACCACCCGGGAGCCCCAGGGGAGCTAGTCATAGCTATCAGCTCCTCTAGGTACCTGTTTGTATTAACACCACAGGTTAGGCCGAACCCTCTAACTAAGGTTCTACCAACTAGACAGGTTGGTACCCGAGTTCATAACAGAACTCACATGCCGAGAGACATCTTCAGGGCGCTAGCCCCTGAGGAGGTCATCTCTCCCCTTGTAGCCTTCTTGGTACAAGCCCATGAAGTAGGGTTTGCTCAACCACGACCACCACGAATCCAACCTCAACTGAGGGGTTGGCAGGTGATGCTTTGACCGAGTTCGGTGCATCTGTAGCCTGGGGCTCCCCTCACCCGTGGTACTGGTAATTGAGATGAGTAAAAAGCCTTTTACGGCATTACTGCTATCCCCGGAAGCCCGACTAGGTAACAGGCCCCGGAGGCAGAGAATTTGTACCTGCTCCCTAACCGCTCTACTCCTGTCCACAGAGTAACGGAAACAAGTTAAGGGCACAAGGAAATTTTTTCGAGTAAAAATTCGATTTTTCAAAAATAATTTTTTGTTAATGTGCATATAATCACGGACCCATTAAAAAAAAATCATGAAAAATTTTGAACGAGAAGTGGGTCAAATAAATACGCAAACCGACCTGTGTCAGGGTTTGCGCTAGTAGAGTCCGGCGCTATACGCTGGACCGTCCGCATTTTCAAGACGATTCAGCACAGCACAAAACGAACGGATTTCACGGCACAAAACGGGACATAAACATAGAAAAAGACGAGTAAACAACGAAACAAGAGATTTAGCTTCTTCTTCTTCTTTGTTTTCATCAAATCGAGTCACCTTGGAGCAAGTTGGAAGCGTTAGGAAACCGTATGATGACGTCATGAGATGAACATTGTTTAATTTCAGAAAATCGTGTTTCCTGAAAAATCGCGTTTTCTAGCACTCGTGTTCCTTTTTGTTGAGTTATACTGGACTTATCTCCTTGTTCTTTTTTTTTACTTGTACGTCAGTATCTTATACACCAACTGTGCATAGGGATTGGCGTATTTTTCCCGACAACAAGATAAAAATGTGGTCCGTTTTGGTAGGTTAGAGCCCTAATTTTGATGGTTTTTTCAAAAATCCGCCTTTCTTTCCTCAAGCGTTGTACGAAATTATCCTTTGCACCAGTTATAGAGCATAAGATGCTCGACAATATTTGAAAAAAATCAAGGTGATCGGTTGATTACAACCCGAGAAAACGGTACATACGTTTTACGGGAAATTGTACTCTCGGGGAAAATTTCCTTGTACCCTTAACAGAGAAGAAAGCCAACGTTAAAATGGTGTGCAAGCATTTTTGAGGCTGCCTCAGTTGCGCCATCTACTTTCAGCTAGGATTGAGGAACTACTACAGAAGTGGTGGGGGGAGAGGGCACACTCTTCATACCGCTTCTTTTCAAATACTTTCGAATGACCAGAAATTGATAACTTTTTGTTTGATCATCATTTAGATTTTCAAAAATTACTTAGAAAATCCAATCGTTCCACTTACAATTGTTGTTGTCCCTATCGCGAGTTGTTCAAATGTTCAATCGACAACTGCCACCCATAGAAACGTTTTAAACCCAGTGTATTATTGGAAATCGCTCGATTTTTTCATACATATCGCGAATATAACTAAATGTTATCAAATTAATTACTTAGATGCGGCCGGTAACGCACTAAGGAGAAAAATATGTGATAAACAAGGTGACTTGTAGTGATGAGGTTGGGAACAAACGATTGTGAACCGGTCGTGAACGCGATCTGTTGCTTTCCACTATAACTACGTCCTGGAGCTCCACCAATCAGAACGCTTCTCGGGCTCCCAGATTCAGCTTTCAGCCCAGTGCTCCTGTCAGAGGCATGTGTCAGAGCCCTAACATTAAGGGGGTACAGGAGAGGGAGGCATTTCGCACGGCGATACCCATAAAACATGGTCCCACGGTCCCATAGGTGTCTGGGACAGTGGGAGTGTGGCGTTCTAAGACCACCATTATCAATGCCGACGCTCTTTCCTACTGCACCAGAGATTGGTCAACAGTATCACAGCAAGCTGCTCGCGAAAAGCACTGAAAGTATGACCAGCAGAAGATGTTCGTGGCTCGTTTACACCATTGATCGTTTCGTGTGATGGAGCTCTTCATAAAGAATTCCAGGCCTTCCTGAAAAGGGCAGCTAACAGGCTGTCTGAAAAGTTGGGAAGAGACCTGTCTGAGATGAATTTTAAAACTTCATATAGCAGTGTTGAGGGCTGTATCCATGAGACTGAGGGGGACCAGGAAAAAGATAATAAGTCTTGGGACAGAATACGGAGCAATCTTGCCACCCCTTCGAGACTGAATGACGAGGGAAGCCAAGGAACTCCAGGATGCGATTTAGCAACGTCCAACGACTTCGAAAATTGGCTCAACTTTTTCTGTAGATCGTTCCAGAAATGCAGTAGATTTCGCCAAGAGTTGGTAGACTTGCTATCAAAATTAAAAAGAAAAAATCTCAATCAATATTACTGTTTATTTATTGTCTTGATCCACCATTTTTTTGTGTATCCTCTCTCTGACTGAGCTCCTCGACTTCGTGAATCTTAACTACCTAAGTCTCCGTTTCCAGGTGAATTTCAGCAAAAAGCGTAAAAACAGGATGCGAAACGACGAGGCTGCCATCATAGCACTGAGCAAATCGCGAAGTCAATTTCTCCACAAAGACACAGACTCCCTCGTTGACAATGAAGCTGTCGTGGTGTACGACGAACGGACTGCGCTCTAGCGGTTTTGTTGGCACTGAGTGATTTGGAGTCGGCTGTGCCTCGGGACATCCACTCCTCGAGACCACATATCAACATTAACTAGTACGTATAGTATCGATAGTTTCTAGAGTCTTAGTAGAATTGGTGTGTTCACTTGGGCCTTTATTCGTGTAAACTTACTCCTCGTTTTATTACTGGAAGAAATGTTGAGGTATCAAAAAAACAGCAACAACGAATTCTTCAGTTTTCACGTTTTCTAAAATATGAGTCACGAAAACACCGCACATTGCTGGGTTTTCCTGTTTCACGTTTTCATCGAAGTGCGTTCTCCCTCCCACACCAGTCATTTTTCTAAGAAAATCTTAACAGTATTACTCAGGTATTCAGCTGCTGTCAATTATTCGAAAATGTCAAAATGTGTGAGCTGTTGAGTAGGTGTGGATTTATTATTCATATCCCTAGATCCTGGAAGGTGATGACAATAAAAACTTGACAAGTTAATCTTTATCGGATGAATTTTTCCGATTTTTTTCACTATCCCAAGATTACGATGGACTCATCGTTGATTTATTATGTTGACTCTTTGTATCACCTCCTTTCCTCACTTTTCATGTGCATCGACGTCACAGTATGAGTGTATGGCACCTCGCATAACTAGTCTTGCCCCTGTAAAAGTGTATTATCTTACCAGTGTTGAACGTATCTCTTCAATATTCTTCTTCCATTTCTCACACACTTCTTGTGGATACTGCTTGTTTTGTACAAGTCTTTAAGTGGGTAGAAATTGATTCTGGTCCTTTTTTTTAAGTTTTACCATGTCTCATCATCTGAAGCACCACAGTATTTCTCATCATTGAGATACAGCCAACAGGGCTACTGTCCCTGTATTCCAGTATTGATGTTAGAATACTGTTAGGGAATTGAGATTACCCTCACATGATTATGGGCTCATCTGAGGAGTTGCTTGCTTCCAGAGATTCCATTGGCTGATGGTGAAATGCCTTCTGTATCTCATTATGAAATTATTTTCTTAGCATCAAACCTACTGTCTGAGCTTACATATCCCATTTAATCACCTCAGATACTCCGTACAGCCGAAGTTAACCAAAATTGGCGTAATGATTAATGAAACTGCCGTATAAAAGATGCTGTAATCAATTTCCATCCTGCTTTTCTATGTTACTGTTACTTGATCACTGTGACCTTAGTTTCCGGTAGGTACTTGATACCTGTGACTGTAGTTTCTGGTACTAGCTACCTGTGACTGTAGTTTCTGGTACTTGATATCTGTAACAGTAGTTTCTGGTAATTGACATCTGTAACAGTAGTTTCTGGTAATTGATACCTGAGACTGTAGTTCCTGGTACTTGACATCTGTGACTGTAGTTTCCGGTACTAGCTACCTGAGACTGTAGTTCCTGGTACTTGACACCTGTGACTGTAGTTTCTGGTGCTTGATACCTGTGACTGTAGTTTCTGGTACTTGACAACTGTGACTGTAGTTTCCAGTACTTGATACCTGTGACTGTAGTTCCTGGTACTTGACACCTGTGACTGTAGTTTCTGGCACATGATACCTGTGACTGTAGTTTCCAGTACTTGATACCTGTGACTGCAGTTCCTGGTACTTGACAACTGTAACTGGAGTTTCTGGTGCTTGATACCTGTGACTGTAGTTCCTGGTACTTGACACCTGTGACTGTAGTTTCTGGCATATGATACCTTTGACTGTAGTTTCTGGTACTTGATACCTGTGACCATAGTTTCTGGTACTGGATACCTGTGACTGTAGTTTCCAGTACTTGATACCTGTGACCATAGATTCTGTTACTTGATCACTGTGACCATAATTTCTGTTGATATTAGGAACAATATGTGCACTTACTTATATTTTCTTAGGATGAAAATGAACTCATTCTAAAAATTTTATGCATTCAGTCTTTGTATAAGATTGCAATCGAGTACCTCATGTTTTTGTGCCTAGATCTAATGTATTCTTGTCTTTCTCGTAGAGATCTGATTCCTTGTTAATCTTAGAAAATTCTAAATTAATATTATTGTGTTGCAACATGTTTTTTGTGTTGGTTGTAACTACCCCCTCAAGGTCGCAAGTTGAACACACCCCATACATTATATCTTTTATTGATCCAATCTTGAAGACAGAACAGTAAATCGGAGAATCACATTTTTCCACTTTCTTCGATGAAAGTGATCACACTAGTGTTTAGAAAAAATGTTCTAGAGTATGAGCTTTGTGTCAAATACCCCGTATTAGTTGAATTATTACACGTAAACGTGATCACGGGTTTTTGGTTCCCCTTGTAGTAATAATATTGTTTTCGCTTACTGAGTAAGCTTGTGAAAGGCCTAAGGTCGTTTGAAAAGAATGTAAAAATATAGTTAACTATCCTGAGTTGAACCAGCTGATCTATAATGCCTGTGCGGAAATTCCATAGTTATGTTGACGTACAAAGAGACTCCTCTTCTAATTTGTGTTGTCTTGCAAATTGTGATATAGGGAAAATGCTTTACTGTAGACAATAACATAATTATGTACATGAAGTGGATATCATTTCCATTTTTTAGTTGTGCAGATTAGTTCTCCAGAACATAACTATAGCACAACCAAACCATAGCTGTGGGGAGGGAGCTTTGAAATATTTGTGCCTTCATGGCTCTCTCAGATAGGAGCGCCTAAAAATTAATGTTTGACATTTCTGATGGAAATTTATCTCAGATCTTCTTTTCTCTTCAAATTGGTGAGTAGGCAATTGAATCGTTTATTTCAGAAACCCCCTATGTCCACTTTTGTGTATTCCGAGATAATCGAGAAAAACTTACCAGTGACGTAATTATTGTTTTTTAAGGCCCCAAAAATTCATAAAAATACTAGTCCACGTACTCTATCAGATCACCTAGTTATTTCAGCGATATGATGTATGAGGCGGGGAGGGGGGGGCTTTTTGTCACTTGCACATAGGGGGTTTCTACAATAAACGTCCATAGCACACACTGGTTTTCAATTTGTTGACACGTAAAACTCAATAAAAATTAATTTTAAGGGGTAAGTAATGAATAGTTAACAGTTAAACGTTGTTTATTAAATTGGAACATGGAAATAAGAATAAATTTGTGAAAAATAACTTCGCAAAAATCGAAAATTATGAAATTTGAAACCAAAGCTTTTGATTTAAAATAGTTGAACAAAGTAGGTAGGTGTAGTCTCTTATGAAAGGTTTTTTGCCATCAAGTGGTATCATTCTTCTCCATAATCCGAGTTGTGATTGTTTTCACGATCCGAAGTAGGCCAGGCCAGAATGATGTCGTAGAATGCGTCATAGCCAGTGTAGGGATGGGTATCGATACTCGATATTTTAAAATATCGATACTTTTGCACCGATACTCGATATTTTAGTATCGATACTGCACTAACCGATATTTTTGGATATCGATACTTTGGATCCGATATTTCTAGATATCGAATATCGATACATTTCTTGCGGAAAATTCAACAGAATGGCTAAAAAATGAAGAAGGTAGAGAGGCTTTCAGGTCATTACTCTTTGGTTGCACAAATACCGTTAATATCATGGAGAAAATCACTCTGCTTGGACTCTTGATTGTGAAAAATGAATAAACATTGTTGAAAAAATTATTTTTCTTGGGAATATTGGATAATATCGATACTTTAGTGTCACAAACTATCAATATTATATTGATAGTTTGTGACACTAAAGTATCGATACTCGATATTCCAAAATATCGATACTTATGCCCAACGATACTTGGGATATCGATACTCGGATACGATACAGTATCGATACAAAATATCGATACTTTTGCAACGATACCCATCCTTAAGCCAGTGACGTAGTCTCTCAACTTCGCAACGTCCTGGATTTTCTTTTTGTTTATTGGTACTCTACTGGATGTGTAATACCTCTTTTCCTCTTCTGTGAAGGCTCCTGATCCGATTCAGATGAAGACATCTCGAAAATCTGAACTAAACACGACTATGAACAACTACTTACAAAACAAACAACACTTTTCTGAAGTAGAAAAAAAAACAGTGTATCACGAATGTAACCTAAAAACTTGTTGAATAAAACCCAAATTTGCACGTTTTCGTTTGCCATGCCCAGAACACAGATGAAAAACGTGGAGAGCGATCTCTATCAGGCAGTTGTGAAAGTGGCTAGTAGGCGCTAGTTCCGCAGGGATAGCCCGAATGTGCTGGCGCTTAGTGGGTTTCTGTAATAAACGAATATTTCAAAGCAACAAAAAACAGGCAAGGAGTGCTGATTGTTGGTGGGTTTTTATTCTAAACGATGCGCCTACTCCTAAAGAACCCAAAAATGCAAAAAAGTCATTTTCGCATTTTCTGGCGTTTAGGGGGTTTCTGAAATAAACGATTCAATTATTGTGGTTTGTGAATTTATGTTGAAAAATAGTAAATAACCATTCGTGGCATCGCAGAGGTCATCAGCTGTCTTCCAAAGGGAAGTTCAGAATTGGTTCTGATGAATTCGCTCATGGCTACTCATTGCCTCACCCCCTCAGTGGAAAGGGGTTCACCAACGGCCTAATCCGAAAAATTATCAAGACCTGCGATACCGCCTTTGAGCGGTTACCAATCCAGACAATCTCCCAGGCTGGCTGGCCTCAACTTCGGTGATTTCACCGGAACCAGTTCATTAAACCAGCTAAAGGCCATTGGACACTGTATTCACAGTTGAGTTACTTGTATCAATTCCTGAATTCGTGTTCAAATTTATGTTGTTAAATTTAACGCAAAGGTTAAATCCCTTGTATTCTTGGATATTTACTCCTCTTACGTTTTTTTAAGAAAGGTCTTAAGCTTCCCCAGGAATGTCGCTGAACCACTTGACTCCTCCTCACGCCATCACCGTGCCCTAGAGAAATTCTGTGAAAATCACTGGTTGTTGCGCCTTCCTTAGTAATTTGATATGAGAATCCACTGCACAAGCGAACTGCTCAAGGTAGGCTGCCATGTTTACCGTTGAACAGGCTACAAACAGCCCAACCTAGCGACCTGACATTATTACAGTGTTACCACCACATCCAAGCAAAAGGTTTTAGGCCCTCCACAGTTTTCTACCATTTTTGTTTTGCATTGAAGGAAATGGAGAAACTTTCTTTTGAAACAAAACCGCACTACCAGTATTCAACTTACAACCAACTCCATCATTATATTGTTCTAACTATACATGCACCACGAGTTCATTTAATCCATGTATAGCGTCATTCATCAGCCTCTATTTGCGCCTTTTTCTAATGAAATTATATAGTTAATTAGAGAATCTCCTATTATATAAAATCGCTTGTTTGCACTGTCGTGTGTTTTGGTTGCGAAACACTGCGAGCGAATGATGAAAGAAAAGTGATAAAAATGATATACAGAGGATTTCGAGATGATGGTAGATGGAGAACAGATATTTGACAAATTGGGTGTGCACTGTCAAACGAAAATTGGGTGAAAACACATAAATCGTGTTCTTCGGAACCCTCTGATTCTGAAAACCCAGAGATAATAACCTAAAATGTTTTAATGAATCAGGAATTGCATTCAGAAAGTTTGACAGTAGTAAGTGCCAGCAATGTAAGCTCTTTGTCATAACGTGGGAGAAACTCGGGTAAAACGACTGCCTGGGGCAGTAAATCCTTACACCAGCAAATGTGGGATTTTGGAGTGTTTAAGTTGGTTGCAATGTCAATGGGGTCTGGGGATTGAAGGGGAAGTGAATGGGGTAAAATAGGGAGGACAGTTTTTTGGCAGCGTATGGTAATGAAGGGAGTTTAAGTTGAGAAGGATTTTGACGATGTTGGCAACCCTGTGACAGCCATCTAATCACGTTCTCAAGTTTTTTCAAAGTTGCATTTGGTGGGATCAATAAATGTAAAGTCCTTTTCTCGGGGGGTGGGGGCAATCAGCCTTCCTGCGATTTTAACTCATTTCAATTAAAAAAATTAATCAGATTAAGAGATTAATTAGATGAAAATTAGGCTTTAAGAAGCAATGAAACACCTGAATAACTTTCGCTGGCTGTTTTTTCTGCACATTTATTTCTAAAAATGCCTTTTACAAATAAACTGAACTGGAATTTCGTCCTTCAAGTAATCAAAATTGAATATGGGTGGCCCACTTACGTTTTTGGAGTTCACACAGGTCGTGAACTCCGAAATGTTGAAATGCGTGTACAAGTAGAAGTAGAACAGTGGTATCCCTCCTCCAAGAACTGATAGACTGGCCAGCAGATTTGACGACTTCCAAAAATGAACAATTGAGAAGTACAACTTTGCAAATTTCAACTTCAGTGCAACTTTATTACTCGAGGTGATGCGTGCGTGGTCGTCCGCATCTAGCCCTCTACTCAGTAAACTGATTATGGGGTATTTCGGTGGGTCGGAAATTCAGGGTTTTGACCTCAAATTTGGATTCAGCACCCTTGAAAACATGTATACTCCAACTTTTAGCCCATCAATACTATAACATAGGTAGAAAAATTAATTAAAGAGATCACACCTTTGAAAAAAAAGGCGGGCCGCCATAAATGCACACACATTACGCCGTGTGCGTGTGTGAGTAGTATTTTGTAGTATCCAAGAGATTCTCATTTCGGATAGCGTTACTTTATGGTTCAATCGTTAGCGTTACCTACGTCTGCCGTCTGTAATCGGTTGTTTTCTGTTTGCTTCGTTTGTGGTTTCGAATTATCAAATTTTCAGCTAGTGTATCGCCCACGATTTCTTTTCTTTCTTTCGTTTTAAATATGACGGAAAAGAAGAGGAAGATCAACGTTCTGGAGCCTCAATTTGAACCTGCTACAAGTGAGAACATTCCAATCTCTTCTCTATGCTTGGATACTTTTTTTCAAAGACAGTTTTAGCTACTGCCGCGCTAAGCCAGAAAGTGGTATAGTGAAAATTTGACCAAATTGAGTTATTGGTACCCGGGGGTTTTGGGGGTCGATTCCTATCGATTTTCGGAGTTTTAGAATCGTATCTCTATTAGAAATGCCTCAAACAAGCCTCCCGACTTTCGCGCTAAGGCGTGTTAACTTGATTTGGCCAAGAAACTAGTCGTATCAGAGCGATTCAGAAGAAGAAAACTCGTATACACTGATACGGGAATCTGCCTATTTCGACGATACGACTTCTTCCATTAAATCGGCATGATACGACTTTTTGCCTCTGAAAACTCAACATTCAGTGGTGACTTTACGTTTATACTTCAAGTGAATAAAAGTTTATTTTTGTTGATTCAGCAGTTTTTTCTTACACTCCGTACAGAGATATGAAATACGATTGACTTTGAGCCAAGTAGGATGGCAAAATAATCAACGTGAAATAGTTTCTTGAATTAAAATGTTAATTCAAATGAATTATTGTTTCAAGAATTAAAATGAACAGAATAGTCGTAACTTCGGGTTTAGAAGAGCGTATCTCGTATCATCGTTTTTTTGACAATTTACACTCAAAACTTTTTTTTTTTTAGATTCTCAACAACGTTTTTATTCAATTTCACAGCCATCCACAGTATTTTAGACGTAAAAGTACAATTCTTGAACATGAAGAGAAAATCATCTTTGTGTTTCGTCTACTCAGTCTTCCCTCATAGGTTTTTCTGTGCCTTCAGTCGATGGGAAGCGGCAGTGGAGCCCCATCTTCCAGCCCCAAGTCCACTCCACAATTGACTTCTCTCTCCAGGCGCGAAATTCCTCTCAAAGGTCGTCGGGATTCCCTCAACCGGATGGAGACGGCTCTGATGACTGCCATCTGTATCTTCACTTTCGCCCATCCAGCCACTACGGAACGGGGTTTACCCCATTTGTCGGAGAGGGTGTCCACCAAATTTTTTTCAAACATTGAAAATTCGCGGTGAAGAACGCCTTCGCATGAGGTGATGAGAGGTGTGAAGGATCCTCGTAGGTCCTCAGCTGCTCCATCGTACTTATGGTGTTTGGCTCGTGCTGCTTCATCTGCAATGGTTGCCCATTCGCGGGTGGAATAGGAAGGGGCGTCGGCGTTGATTACGCGGTTATCAAAGAAAGCCGCCCTCTCCCTATCTCACACACCTTGAACTTTTATGTCAGCAATAAGGCCTGGAGTCCCATCGCCACTCTCGAGCATGATAGGCTCTACCATCACTCCTCTCCATGCCAGCTTTGCCAGTTCTGCCACCTCGTCTCGTACCTGATCATGACCTCTCTTCACGAGGCCTCCCTTTTTGCAGTTGAGAGCGTGGTTGAGCGTCATGACTGCTTCACATCCGTCACACTTTGTTGGAAGGTTCGATGGTTTCCTTCCGTATCGCATGGAGATGGCATCTCGAAACTGGGTCGTGGACAAATCCAGATTGTCTGCAGCGAGAGGTATGACTGACAGCCACTGTGAGGCGTTTCCTTCCACAATGCGCTTTATGGCCCTTTTTGCTTGTAGTGGGAGCGCTTCAATTAATGATATGCTTCTCTCCTTATCTCTTTGCGTCTTAGCAAGCTTTTCTATCTTGAGTTCTATCTATTTACACTCAAAACTGTTTAATTTTGACTCCAGAAATCGATTCGGCTACTAATTTTTTTTTTTAAAGAAAAACCTCTACTAGTGGTAAAAGGAGGAAAAATAATCCCGCGAAAGAATTATTTCGCCACGAAACCTATTAGGTCGTTTTCCCGAAAGTTGGGTGAAGTCAAGATACGGCTTTCTGGCTTAGCACGGCAGGCTAGCTACGTCACATCATTCAAATCTTCAACTTTCCTTAGCTTCTCTGATTAAAAAAAAAAATTCTCGACGATTACCGTTATTCCTGAGCCATACTCTATTGAAAAAAAAAAAAACAAAATTTAAAAAAAATTGCTGAAATACCCCATTGTTCTCACCATTTGTAATTTTTGGGAGATCTATTTTTGTGTGGGAGCCGAACTTTATTCCTCTTCAAAATATTTTCTCTGAGAAAAAAAAATATATAGATGCGCACACCCTATTGAGGTAGTTTTAGAAATCGAAGGTGGCTTGGACACGTCGATAGGATGAGTATGGATCAAGGGCCAAGATTGGGTACTCAATGCCAAAGGCTAGAATTTGAGTCGGGTATGAGAAGAGGGAGATCAAGGAACTGATGACTTGACGAGGTCACGCAAGATCTGCTTACTGTGGGCTACGAACCAGGAACTGTGAAGATTGACAAGCCAGGGGCCACAAGTCCCGTAGAGCTTGGCAGTAACTTGACAACCAATTAGAGCTACGTTGATTTGTACAGCCAACGTAACACGTAATTTCCGCACACGCTGACGAAGGGACCTAGCTTTGTTGTTCTCAACCAGGATTTCCATTATGAAAACGTACCTAACGAATATCATGGAACACACAGACTTTAACGAGGACTGTATAATTGTAAATTTAAGGTAAGGTTAAACAAAAATTAATCAAATCTTGTAAAACACTTTATTATACTATAGACAATAATGTTAGTGTCGTGAACTCACAGATTCTCTTTGAATCAATTTTTATAATTAGGCAATTATTAGTCCCTCACTGACATTTAATAACCCCAGTCGATAGCATCACCACTAGGTAAACGTTGGTTAGGATGAGTTTCGCACTCGAGGCCTAAAAATGGACTTGAAAGAAATTTGGTTGTCTACGGTTGCTTTTTGGCCTGAATTTTCGAAAATGTGAATTTGTCGCCATTTCAATGAAACTGATACTAAATTTGAAATTGAGGTGCTCTTTCTTCAGTTATAAAGAACCCCCATGTTTCCCACTGTTTTCGTTATCTCTTTCTAATCTTTATCTGTTGATGGAATTTATATAAGTATTGGCCATATCGATGGTATTGGATCCAGTATTGTAATTTAACGAACGAATGCCTTCTTGTTTCATTGAGGTTTGTCTTGCTATTCTTAATAAGTTTATAGCCTGATCTTATGTGATTGTGATGCTTCAAGCGATTCCAGTTATTTATTTATTACCCAATAAAGTTCTTTCGAAGTTATCTGCTTTTTATCAATTTCTAAACCTCCTTTTTGTTTCCCAAAGCATTGTTTGCTTGTCTGTAGCATCATTAGGGGTGATTGTGGTTTCACAGCGGGAAGATCAACTGTCGATGCAGTCTGTGAGGTGGTCTCTGCAGCCCAGGCTACGCAGACGGGTAACCACCGGAGCAGAGACATCTGCATGGCAGTTACTCTAGATGTAAAGAACGCCTTCAATTCGGCAAAATGGAGTGACATCCTGGCGGCTCTCAGGGACTTTAGCATCCCAGGGTATCTTTACCGGGTCCTTCAGGACTACCTGACAGATCGGTGGTTGGAGTACGACACTGTGGAAGGAACGAGGAGGAAACGAGTCACCTCGGGAGCTGCCCAAGGCTCAGTCCTCGGGCCAGACCTCTGGAATGTCAGCTATGATGGGATCCTTCACATAGAAATGCCAGAAGACGTCTTCCTTGTGGGGTACGCTGATGATATAGTGGCGGTTATGAAGGCTCGAACCACCGAAGCCTTGCAGCTCAAGCTGAATCAGACCATGAGAAGAATACTGGAATGGATGGGATCCCGATCCCTGTCACTGGCTATTCAAAAAACGGAGATTGTCCTTCTAACCCGGAAGAGAATAGACAGAAATATCCAGATGCTTGTCGACGGCCAGAGCACTATCACGTCTGACGTAATAAGGTATCTGGGTGTCATGCTGGATGTGAAACTGAGCTTCTGGGCGCACATATGTAAGGCAGCTGATAGGGCAGCTGCAGTGGTGGGGAGGCTGGGCCGTCTTATGGCTAACATAGGTGGCCCATCCTCCTCCAAACGCAGGCTGCTCATGAGAACAACCGATGCCATCTTGTTGTACGGTGCTGAAGTATGGGCAGACGCTCTGAAGTTTCAAAAATACAGGACGCGTATTGAATCGGTGCAGCGACGTGGTGCACTAAGGATATGCAGCGGCTACAGGACGGTTTCAGCCCCTGCAGTGCAGGTTGTTGCCGGGGTCACACCAATTGACCTACTGGCAGACGAGCGCAGGAGGATCCACCTGAGGAAAGCGGAGAATGCGCCAATGGTGGTTAAGAAGGAAGAACGAGAAGAGACCATGAGGAGGTGGCAAAATAGGTGGAGGTCTGAGAGTCGAGGACGATGGACTGCAAGGCTGATTCATGGTGTCAAGGAATGGACAGAGAGAGTGCACGGGGAAGTGAATTATTATCTTACACAATTCCTTACCGGGCACGGTTATTTTCGGTCCTTCCTGAAAAAGATTGGGCGGACCACGGATTCGCGGTGTCTGTACTGCCAGCAGCAGCGTGACCGCATCACAGACGACGAGCAACAGGATCAAGATGGAGTCGCAGAAGGCCTGGAGATCGAGGAAGACGATGTGTACCACACATTCTTCCAGTGTCCTAGATGGGAGAGAATGCGGAGTAGCCTGATTGACGAAGTCGGTGAACTTCAGCCAGAGACCATCGTTAATAAGATGATGGAGACAAAGGAGAACTGGGATGCCATCAATACCTACGTCATCGCAGTTCTCAAAGAGAAGGAAAGAAATAGGGATTGGGAAGGCCTAACATCATAAACGCCCCATCCCCTATCGAAGCCAAGGAGGAGCCTAAAGACATTAGGCCTCACGAAGAGGAAGCCCAGCAACAGCCGGGCTGAAAAAGGGGCTGTCCCGAAGTAATGCATCAACTGTAGTCCCGGGGCAGTCCAGACGAACAGAGGAGGTTTTAGTGGGTAACCAGTTGCTTATAGCGGCCGGACCCCCACATAAAGGGCGGTGAGACAAACATCCCTCTCCCGCTGTCAACCAATAAACGGTTTCCTCCTCTATAAAAAAAAAAAAAAAAAAAAAAAAAAAAAAGGGGTGATTGTGGAGGTCTATGCTATAAGAGTGAGTTAAGATTTGGTCACCACTGTTCTGGTTTGTACTACTGCGAATTCGGAACAAGTGAAGGGAGTGAGAAATTTACTGATGTTAATTTTGACTGGGAATTTGGTACAGTCAAGTACTTGGGAATAGTGGTGGACCAATGCCTGAATTGGAAGGATCATACCTCAACTTTGTGTCGTCGCCTACGACGAATGACAGGAATATCGTTTGTAGTTCGTGGGTTCTTAACTCTTGAGAATTAAAGAAATGTTTATTATTACTTAGTCCACTCGGTGCTGTCCTACGGTGTGGCTGTTTGGGGGGTACGAGCACGACTACTCTGCAACCTCTTATTATTGCTCAAAAAAGCTTGATTAAAATCCTTCTTAAAAAGCACAGACGCTTCCCATCTGCTGAAGTGTTTCAGGAATTCAAAGTCCCAAATTTTGATTCGACATCTAAAAAAAATATCTCTAATGAGGAATTTCACCGAATTCTGTTTGCATTTTTCCTGAATAGTTAATGGTGTGGGATAGATGAAAATCGGACTGATTTTGGAAAATAAGTCTTCTGTTATTTTTGGGAGACAATCAAAATTTTTGATTTCAAAACTAACCGGGAAAACAGACGTCCAGCGGGAACGCTCGCTGATTGGGCTGTTCGGATCGCTGTCTCCTCCCAGTGTTGCCCATTGGGACAGGGAAATCATGTTATCTAAGAGAAAAGTTATCAAACAAAAACAGGGGAAACCTAATTTTCCCCATCTTGCTTTTTCTATTTTTTTCTTCAGTTTTCGATTTCGAACTTAACTGTTTCGTGAAATTTTGCATCTGGGGACTATAGATTTCTCGATCTCAGCACTTCAAGCGGCCATAAATGAACTATTCCAGGATGACGTCATTTTCCCGGTTTTTTTAAACATTGGCATTTTCTACACTGTTTTGTTTATTCGTAAATTAGGAAGTTCGGGCTGAAAGTTTGCTTTAGGAGGTTTTTCGAGGTGCTGAATCCGATTTTGGGGTCAAAAATAGGAAATTCCGACATGGTGAAATTCCTCATTGTTACATATAAGAACATTAAAGCGGGCATGTACGAATTTTCAAACTCAAGCACTCGTAACTACGGAAGCAATAAGCTTCCTTTTCGTTCCACCACAGCGGGTCAACTAGCATGCTCGTATAGAGGTGCAAAGCTCTTCAATGAGCTTCCCTCCCAGGTGAGAGAAGCGACCTCCCTACACGAATTCAAACTAGCGATAAAAAAATTGCGTATAACTTCAATTTTCTGAGCTGTTTTCATGTACTTTCAACTTGTTTTTTGCACTATGTATCTATCCCACGGCTGAGAAGGGGCGGGACGTCACCAGAGTCCTCATAATTTTGCTTCCGAATCTACCAAGATAGCAGGTTTTAACTTAAGAAGGCTAAAAATTAAAATTTTAGTTTTAGACCTACTTGAACAATTTTGGTTTCGTATCTGTCTGTCACACAGGTCCGCAAATCCGTGTATCGGGCAAACCAGGGAATTATGGACGGTTTTTCAAATTCAAAATTTTTCACTCCAATTTAGCGTTTAAGAGCTATTTTATATATTTTATGGCAAATTTCTTGTCTTCTACAATGGTTCCACAAAATCATTCATATATTTTTTCGAATTATTCGATTTGGAAAAATTGTGTTTATTTTTTGCTTGACATTTTTGTTTGAAATTTTTAAGTTTTTGTGAAATTTCAACTTCAGTGCGATTCGAAAAGATGTGTAAAATTCAAATTGTCACTCGAATTTAATGTGTGGCTTTTCAATAAAATTATTCTTGCCCGTTTGTGGCCAAATTCAAAACTATATAATTTTTACAAATTTTTAGCCGTTGAAAATGTTCATTTCTACTCAAATTGTTCTTTTAGAGCATTTTAAATGATTTGTTGTCTCAGGCGAAACTAGGAAATTATAGACTGGTTCTGATGGAAATTCATAATTTCACTCGGATTTTGCGTTTCAGACGTTTTTCATTCATTCTTTGCCTATTTGTGGTCAATCTCTCGACCTGTGGAATACTTCAAAATCAGCTAATTTTTACAAATTTTTCTGAATTGAATAAAGTTGCGTTCCTCAGATACCAACATGTAAAAAGAACAAACAGTATAACAATGCCGTGTATTTATAAACAATATACGCCCGAGCGAAGTACCAGAGACAGCTGGCGGTGTCGTCACGCCCCTTCCCAGCCATGAAGTGTGAGCACACCTCTCCTCTACTCACCTTGGTTAAAACCGGCTTATGAATTTTCTGATTGGAAGATAAGTTGAGTTCAGATCTGTATAGAAACCGGCTAAATAAATTGAGGTGTCCGGTCCATTAAAACCGGGTTACCGAATTATTTTCTGTCTTTTTGGCTTTTAGCTGAGAGGAGTTCAGAGAGAGAGAATATTCGGTTTGAGATTTTGTAGTTGGTATTTCCCGGTGAGACCACGACAGGAATATACAGTCTTTTCCTTCTCCTTGCCAAATACCGAGTTTTCAGTAGGGCCTCTGAGAGGTGGAGAAGGGTTCTGTCGCAGAGTGTCGGAAAAAGGACCATTATGGGACGCCAGTTACCTTGCCGTGTCGCACCTGTTTATGACCAGTTCACCACGTGAGTATTTGATACGTATTGAATACGAACGAACAAACATTTGGAGGCACGACAGAGTTTATAGTGAGAAGCTGCTCTCCAGAGAAATGAAAATTGTGAAGTATTTGAATTAGAGGTGTGTTGGTCAGGAGTGAACGTATTGAAAAGACCTTATCTTCAAAACGACTTTGTCTGAATTGAATGGGTTGTCAAAATGAACACGGTCATTCGTTCATCAACCCACCAATCGAGATTTCCTGAAAAATTCCGAGAACAACGGCAGAAGGCCGACAAAACAAATTAATTGCCCGCAACAAGGATGTATAGCATTTCCGAATTGAGTTAAACTTTTTCCATTTAGGTTTAGTCCTTTTCCATTTAGATTTAAACCTTTTCCATTTGGATTTAAACTCAGGAAATTATCGTGGAGTTAGAGGTAAAAGTACCCAAGTCACAAATTCAACACAAGGGAAAATCAAATGCAGAATATTATGATTATTTAACTGGATTATTTAACTGTTGTTATTATTGGTGATCAATATCATCAAACTATGTATCCAACCTAAGGAAATAATTTATTATCATATTTACCAAACTAACTTTTGAAATTTTGACATTTTTTCATGTCTTTGCTTTGGCACATAAACTGAAAAATCGTCACGAAAACTGAGAAAGTCTTGCTCACGCGACCAATAAATAAAATAGACTCACTGTGTTGCGTAGAGAACAATCAACTGTTTTCTTATTTTGATGCTTGGGTACATGAACTAACAACCTTACTTCACTACCTTGTTGTGTAGTGGTTGACATGAAAATGTCCCAATGTGTTGCAGACTCGTATGTAAGCATTTCCTAATAAACTTGATTGTGAAGTAGTATGTGGTAGGTAGGTAGTATCTAATCTATCTGTTTAAAAAAGTTATACCGTTTAATTTGATTTTCGCACAATATGAATTTACC
The DNA here is from genome assembly GCA_009739505.2 of Apolygus lucorum. Taxonomy (NCBI): domain Eukaryota; kingdom Metazoa; phylum Arthropoda; class Insecta; order Hemiptera; family Miridae; genus Apolygus; species Apolygus lucorum. The sequence continues at coordinate 2,315,194 of CM019176.2, read as the reverse complement.
TCTAACCCGACGTCATTATGCCACAACTTGAAAATTAAATCATGCAAGTGTTTCTTTATGCACAGAAATGTAATAATAATAAATATATATAATAATGAACGTATGTTTTTTGAACACAAGAATTTCTCATGAACGGAAGTTATAAATTAAGTACAGTATTTTTCTTTCATCACATCTGAAGTGGAACAGAATAATTATGGCGCTATGCAAACGAGAATAATATTACTTACTTACTATGATGGGGCTAACTACTGACGTTTTGATGGAGTTTAAATCAAAATGGAAAAGGTTTAAATCTAAATGGAAAAGGTTTAAATCTAAATGGAAAAGATCTTTCATTCGTTTTTGTCTTTTAGCTCATTCGATTCATTCAAATCGGCTCCTCACCCACTCATTGTAAACAATTCCGACTCGCTCGTTTTTGTGACTTCTGACCGGTTAGTTGTTTGTCTTGTGTGTGATCGTAATGAACAGGTGAACGGATTCAAAAGACTTGGCCTCTGTACTGAGTGACCGTTTGGGATTAGAATCCGCCTAAAGACCTTGTCTTACACACCTCTAATTCGAACCACACTATCATGTTGGCAGCAATGCCCCACCTGCTCTCACATGTTCAACACCTCACCTTTCCAGGAATTAAGTGTGTCCTTCTCAGATCAATAAGGAACAGGGATTTATTCTGACATACATAGAAGTCATCAAGAAACAAAGGCTCTTAAGGAAATATAGTTTATTTTTGTTGATAATAAAAACAAAGGTGGAATCACGTAGAAGGATCTTCACTGTCTTGTAAATCGGAGAGTTCGTCCCATTTATCCTCTGATTCGTTTCCATCAGTATCAATAACCAAGCTGTCCCCTTCATCTGATGAGTCTGAAAATAGTAAATAATACCAAGTGTTAAAAAGGACGTTTTTAAAAATAAAGAAAATACCTAACAACACCAAGCAAAAATTATTTAATTCAACACCATTACCCAAAAGTGTGTTAAATAATCGACGCAAATGAATCTGCAACTAAATTAAGATTTTGCTAAAAGAAACTTTTCCGTTTTCCAGCTTACAGAATCTTTTGTCTCCTAATGCGCACACATGCACTTGGTTACGATTTTGAAAAGAGATAAAAACATTTATTGAACTTTACAGGAGTGAAAACGTCTGTCAAGGACTCTAGTCGTTGTCAAAGCAAAAATGATTTGCTAGAAATGTAAATTAGATAGCCAAAATTTCAAAATTAAGTTGACAAAAGTTCAAAAATTGTACATTTGAAGATCAAATTTGTATGCCATAAGTTCACTATAATTTGCCAAAATTTCGGATTGGTACACCAAAAGTTCAAATTAATTTACCAGAAGTTCAAATTATCTAATTTGCCGAAAGTTCAAATTGGTATGCCAAAAGTTCGTATTAATTTGCCATAAGTTCAAATTGGTATACCAAAAATAGGGTGTGCGCCTGGGTAGGAAAAACTGTTTATTGTTATTTTTAATATAAGGTAGACCTCATTCTGAGAATTTTGGTACCAACCGCGACCTTCTAGCGTGTGTAAATCTTTTCCTATGAATTTTTAAAGTTTCGACCGTTTATGACGTCACAGTGGGCTGGGGGGTCCCGCCCAGGCGAGAGGGGCGCGTGACGTCATAAAAGGTCGAAACTTTAAAAATTCATAGAAACAGATCTACACACGCTAGAAGGTCGCGGTTGGTACCAAAATTTACAGAATGTAGTCTACTTTGGATTAAAAATCTAAAAAAAATCAAGGCGCACCCCCCATTTTAAATTAATTAGCCAAATGTTTGAATTAATTTGCCAAAAGTTTTCTAGTTTTCCCAATTTTCTGGGAGCCAAATGCCTGCTCCATTTCCCAGTCCAAGTCCTCTGAGATGTTTCTAGGGCGTCGTAGCCTCATGGAAACCACTCAATGAACTGATAATTGAGTTTTCACCCGCGCCCACATCATCTCAATCTGCGCTTCATTCGGGCCTGATGGACTCTTCAGGGGTTGTTCACGATTGGTGTAAGGCCAATTCCCTGCTGCTTAATGAAGAGAAAACACAACTACTGGAATTCAACTTAAACGGGCGTCTGGACGCTTCAGAGAACTTTCTCGGCATCACCGTCGATTCCCGGTTTTCTCGGTCCACGCATATTGAAGCAGTGGCCCCCGAACTGGCGTCGTCAAATTTTATGCTACGCCGTTTGTCTGGAGTCGTTTCGCACCATGTGCTTCGAACAGTGTATTTCGTGTGCGTACACAGCAGGCTCTCACATGGAGTTCTGTTGTGGGGAAATTCTGCTCATAGTACGGTAGCATTCAGAGCACAGAAGTCTGCTGTACGCACCATCTTTTACCTGAAGACATCTCAGAGCTGCCGCGGTTATTTTCGGGAACTAGGGACATCGAATGTGCCAGCTCTTTGTGTGCCAGCTGCTTTGAGCTCGAATGTGCTAAGCGCTCTCACTTATGTACGGGAAAACATTGAGCATACTCCCCAACACTCAGACACGCACCCTTATGAGGCGTAATAATTTGTGTCCGCCAGCAGTCCGTCTCACCAAATTGTTGTCAGGAAGTCCGTTACAAGTAGTGACGTTGCGATACTTTCGATACTTACTGATATCAGTATTTTGTTTCGATACCTTTCGATATTTGTATCGATACTGGGCTTCCGATACTTCCAGGTATCGAAAGGAAAGTACTAATATCAGTACTCAAATATTTACAACCTACTCCCACAAAAGCGCAAAGATGAGATAGGTTGTCTGGGGCATTATTTTCTTTTACTTCCAACGAAACCGAGAAAGAATGAAGAAAGCACAAATAAAAGAAACATTCATGTCCACAAGGGACACCCCACGGACTAAATTAGTTCAATTCAACAACAACAACAACAACAATTTAACTTTGAAGAAGAAGAAGACTTTGTTATTTTTGTTATTAATTAACAACAACAATTTAACTTTGAAGAAGAAGAAGACGTTGTTTATTTTTGTTATAGTGATTGTGACTCGTTTCCTCGTTTGTCGTTTCGTTTTCTTCCTCCATAAAAAAACCAAATTCATCGTCATTTTTAAATCATTTGAGTAAAAGTGTGCTCCTGTTCGGGTGACGGTGAAACGCCATGGCTCCTCCTCTGAGTAAAATGTGGGCATTTTTCAAAAAAATAAATTCAAAAACAGTGGTGTGCAAACAGTGTCTTCGGGAATAGAGACTCAACTATGCCCAAGCCCAAGGACAATGGACAATACTGATGGTAAGAATTGAGTAGGTACCTAATCATGGTAAAATTTGCTACTCAATATGATATAGGTAGGTTACCTATTAAGTTCGTGCATTTTATGTTAGCAGTTTTTTCTGAATAATTGCAACAAATTAGCAATTAACAACAATTACATAAAGTGGGTTGGTATCAAATGATTCGATACCAGGTGGTATCGATACTTTTCTTTCGATACTTAACTAATATCAGTACTTTGATTCGATACTGTATCGATGCCAAGTATCGTATCAAAAGAGGTATCGCAACGTCACTAGTTACAAGTGGGGTCTAGGCTCTATAACCTCCTTTCGGTGGTGCTGCGCGAGATGCCTGTCGCAGTTTTCAAAAAAAAAAAAAAAAAAAAAAAAAAAAAAAAAAAAAAGAAGGCAATACTAATTGATGCCGAGTTGTATAGTGCGTCGAGTTTTTGTATTATCAATTTCGACGAGTATTTGTAATACGAAATGCGATTAGTACTCTAATTTGTTTTTGACATTTTATGTCTTTACTATGGCACATAAATGAAAAATCGTCACGCGGGGAGCGTTACGCGGAAATTTCTGATGATTTTCACGTACAACCAATCGTTCCTAGGGAAAACTTTGACCTTGATTTTTATTAATCTTATTGAATGTACCTACTGACGATTGTATTGCCTTGCAGGCTTTTTACTGAATAAAGATTTCGATTACGATCACTTGACCGTAGGATTTGGACCACTTGTTGACCAGGCGTAGGGAGGCATATGCTTGAGAAAGGCTTCGTACTCTTTATGTAATGCTCCACCGCATGACATTACGTGTGGCGTGAAAGACCCTCACAGGGTTTTGGCTACTGTGTCGTATTTTGCGTATTTGCCTTGTATTTATCAATTTAATCTTCTCTGATTTGGTTTCGGCATCCTTACATGATAAATACTGCTTGAGCCAAATAGGTTTCATAAATAATTGAATAGATTGTACTGACCTTCGTCGCGAAAGATGATTGTCGGCTCAACATTGGAAAAGGAGGCACTTTGTGTGGTGTCCATTTGATAAAGTACGTGGTCCAGGCGACCCGACAGGCTGCTCAGGGGTCCCATGAGGTTGAGTCTGGATTCGATGACTGGCTGCACAGATGCCAACATGTCGCCAGCAGTTGCGTCACTCAACAACTGGGATGAGTGTATCCGGAGGACAGCTTTCATCCACGATGCAGCTACAACCACCCTGAAGAATCATACAACAGAACTGAACAATTCTGATAACAAAGGATTTTCAAGGATTTAATTTATAAACAAGTACTCTGACCACGCTGTTGAAATAGAGTGTATTATGTGATTAAGGGTTGTTTCTCTCTGTGATTGTTCTTTTGTTGTAAATTAGTTGTAGTTTGTGTGCTTGTGTGTGTATCCTGGTGTGTCTGTAATTTATCGAGTGACTGGTTATTCTGTATTATTTGTGTTTATTTATTGTTATTGCTTTGGTGGGTTTCTCTCGGTTTGGGCGGGGCCGCTTGGTTGGCTGCGGGCGGCGGCTCCCAATTTTTTCGCTTTTGGCGAGAGTCCTGGGCTCTGTCGGCGGGACGGGCCTCTTGTGGCCGTTTTTGTTCCGGCGATGGTGGTAGGGTTTTCTGGGAAGCCGCCAAGGTGGGTGGCCCCCGGCCGGCACGAGGGGGGGTTGTAAGAGCCCCCCCCCCCATATCTGGTGCACACAATGTGAAATGTATTTTCTTGCACACGAAGTAAACTACTGTACATGACTATTGCAATGCTCTTTGTATAATGGCAAAATAAATACTCTCTCTCTCTCAAGATACGAAATATTTATCTGACCAGGACACGTTTGTTGGTTCAAGGGATGTGTGTCGTAAACATGTCTACTGTCTAGTTGTTATGTTGGCGCCATAAAGTCAGGCTAACTTAGTAATGGGGTGACTCTTGATGCGACGATATCTCGTCAAGGCTCAGATTTCAACCTATCAAATGTTCTGTTTGAAAAAAAGCCTTCAAACAAGTTCCTGACAAAACTTAGACTAGACTCCTATCTACCGAATTTAGGAACACTAAAATTCTGCGTCAACAGCCAAAGAACGCATTTTTCTTTATTTCAGCAGATTTAAGAAAATAATAGGTAAGCTTGAAAAAAAAACAAAAAAAACGACAAAACATTTTTATGTTTGTATTAAAATTGTTTATGTTTTTTCCCTAGAACTAGTGTTGTTCAAGGAGAATCATTAACACAATTATTTTTATAATTGCGATTTTTTAATAATTAAAATCCATAAAATTTCAACAATCTGATAGTTGAATGATTAAAAAAAAATATTTTTCCAATCCCGCAGAGACGTTAGGTAGATAATTAGTCACTATTGATGTAATGGGGTAGTTGCAGGGGTCGGATTTCGTGTTTTTGACTTCAGATTCGAATTTAGCGCACTTTAAAACGTATAAGTACCAGTTTTCAGTTAGAAATTCCATTTAGTTTAGCCGTATTTCAATAAAGAAGTACCGTGCTTTTTAGTGTTGGCGGGCCACTCCTCTTACGTCATCCCTAAACGAGAATTTCACAATAGAGTGCGTTGAGATCACTGCCATCGAGGACAATTCGAGTCAGAAACATTGAAATACAGTTACAAAATAATGGTGATGATTGAAAAAACTTTGAAATATATTTTTCAGGCTTTACATGTTTGAATAAATCGTTTAAATTGAAAGTTTTGAAGCATAATTTTGGCTGTTTTTCTTTTTGTTTCGTTGGCACTGAACCTCACGTTAATTTTACGGTCATAGTTATCGCGTTATCAGTGGACATTTCTTCATTTTCTCGTAGTGCGGCCCTAGTTGTTACCATAACATACCATAGTTTATACCAGTATCTACCATAATTTATTAGTTGATTGGTTTGGAAAAGATAATGTTCACTGTAAAGTTTCAAGAAGCTTTTAATAAACGCTTGCATACGAGTCTGCAACACATGTCTTCACTTTTTCCCGCTACCCAATAATCTGCTTTCAAATGTTGTTGATAGTTATTTTAACTCAGGGGTAGGTATATCTCAGTTTCTTCCGTAAGTACAGCGGTTTTGGCAGTATATAATTTATGCAAACATTTAGAGCTTTCCAACGAATGGTGAACAATTTTTCTATGAACACGAATGACGAAGATAAAGTTCGGTAGGAACAACTTGGTTGTAAGTAGAAATCATCGGAAAACCAACCTCAACTTTTTTTTCGTTTATGTGCCAAAGTATTGAAATAATATCAATATGCCAAAAAGGAGAGCCATCGACTAGAGTTTCGAGGTGGCTTCCCTGGGAAATATTCTGTATATCGATATTGGCATGTTGCACGATTTTTACGTCAATAACAACAAGTTCGTCAGCGCCGAAATAAGTGAGGTAAGTTGACATTTTTATAGAAAGTAAAAGGTCAGTTTTTTTCTTGACTGTAGTACTTCTTCATCGAAATGGTTGCAGTAGCTCATTTATTGGAAGTTTCATCGTGGTGTCATTATCCTGTACAACGTAGTACCAATGAGTGTTTGTAAATTGTTAAATAAAAGGGTGTTGGTTATGTCCAACTTGAAAGAATCTAGCAAAGTTGCGAGGTTGTGGCTTGAGTATCACCAGAACACCGAGTTTCTTCACAACCATATATAGTTTCAGTTACAGTGGAGGGAATGCCTGGAGGAAACGAAATCTTAGATGCAACATGTTCTGATTGCGCTGCTAGCAAAATTCAGTATGAAAGCACCACAAAGTGTGAGTGATTCTCCAATTTCATTGCCACAAACAAACGTAAACAAACAGAGGGTTGCTATCAAAGGACCCCCCGGGTCGATAACCTTGCGTCAGGGTAACAGTGGTGTAGGGGTCTTTTGGCCCCCTTCACACCCGTGACGTAGCCCCCACCCCGCAGCGTCCAAGCCGTGTGTAGGTTTTCCTGCCTGAATCTGAGAATCCCGTTCTTTGAGAAAATCTCTAAATTTTTAGGAAGCGTTTCTGGGAGTTTTATTTGCAGATTCGTACTTCAATAGAGATTCTCTACAGAGAAAAAATACAAAAAAATATCATGCAACTACCCCATTGCAAATTAATAAAATACCCATCAAAAAAGCTACCTCCCTGAATGGTCCATCTTTTTTTTTTAATGACGTGACAATTTCTATTTCTATTAATTGTTGACGAAATTCGTATAATTTGGAGAGAAATTAGAAGATCTTGCTGAGTAGGAGTCGCGCCTAGCTTTGGTGCTGAGCCTGCTCATATAGGATAAAAAAAACGCTGCAAATTATTACACAATGGTTTATTATTTTTGTATACAGATCACTCGTCTGCAAAGCCACCAACCATCCAACATGAAGAAAAACATCGATCGCATCTCGGTCAGCTAAAATTTGAACGGAGATTAGGCCTCTTTTGCGATTCACACTCGTGTTTCTGATTTATCGTGCGTCCAAACCTTAAATTCTCGTGAGGAGCAAACGGTTTGTCCTACAGGGCTCCGCGTGGTCTCAAAAAATTCTATAGAATCTTAAATTGAAGGAAAAACAATACCTTTATATCAAAATTTTTTGAGTTAGGGTGTTTTCAAAATTCATTTTGGAACCCTTAGAAGTGACCTAGGTACATCAACCAAAATCTTCGGGGCGTAACTAGACCCTAAATGGAGCTTACATACCAAATTTCATCAAAATCGGTCAATGCTAAGTGGCAAAAGTGCCGCGTACGGCCTACGGACCTATTTTCAATACAGAACCCTTGGAATCGACCAAAAAAAAAATTCTAACACCCCCTCAAAATTTGATGGTTTACGTTTCAAGGTACGTAGAATCCAAGAAGCGAATAAAAATTTGGCCGTCCGTCCGCCGTACGCGGAACTTTCCCCACTTAGCATTGACCGATTTTGATGAAAGTCGGTTTATAGGCTCCATTTAGGGTCTAGTTGTGCCCCGAAGATTTTGGTTGATGTAGGTCACTTCTATGGGTTCCAAAATCAATCTTGAAATTTTGGAAACGCCCTAACTCAAAAAATTTTGATATAAAGGTATTGTTTTTCCTTCAATTCAAGATTCTATAGAATTTTTAGAATTTTTTTGAGACCACCCGGAGCTCTGTAGGACAAATTGTTCGCTCACTACGAGAATTCAAATTTTGGACGTACGATAAATCAGAAACACGAGTGTGAATCGCAAAAGAGGCCTAATCTCCGTTCAAATTATAGCTGACCGAAATACGATCGACGTTTTTCTTCAAGTTGGATGGTTGGTGGCTTTGCAGACGAGTGATCTATAAAGACAAATAATAAACCATTGTGTAATAATTTGCAGCGTTTTAATCGATTTTTGGATTCTACGTACCTTGAAACGTAAACCATCAAATTTTGAGGGGGTGTTAAAATTGTTGTTTTCTTGGTCGATTCCAAAGGTTTATTATTGAAAATAATAAACCAAAATGTTGCTACGGGGTCACCCACCAGCTCAGTCCCCCAGTTCCCACCAGTTCTAGAATCCAGAGGGTGGATATTCTTTCACTTTTTGAATGGAATGCGGCTTGTCGCGTGCATTTTCAAAATAGAACGATCTACCTACCTACCTTCTCTTTATAGTTTCGGGAAATGATGCCTAAAGCTGGGTCCGTAATTGGATGGTATTGGCTGGAGCCAATTGATGGGGCGGGACTTATCTATGCGGATGTCGACTTTTGGAGCAGAGTGTATCGTTTCGAAAAATTGGATATTTTACGCATTACGGACAAACTTCGGTGAACTTCGTAAAAACGAAGTGTGAACATTTGTTCACAACAAGTTTATTGACTCGGTCTCGTTTATTGACAAAACAACTCGAATCATTGTTTTGGTTTGGAAACAAATCTGCGCAGAACGAACTGCGCGTTTCTGCGTAATCGCGTACTCAATCAGCCATGTGAGTGCTTTTACGCACTTTCTGCATTATGGAACACCGCCACTTCTCTTCTTGCGCATTACGCACCTATGTGAACCCAGCTTAATACTCAACTCTAGTACTACGGAATGACCCAGAGTGTCCTAAGGTTCATAACGCCAAAAACTCACGTAATTTTTCTGCCTCGCATGCGACTGATGAGCTCGTGTAGAAGGGGACCGAGCATCTGAAGAGGTAACCTGGTAACTGTCTCGTTGATGGTCTGAGGGTCTCTATTCGATAACACGCTCGTCAGGATAGTCTTGTCTTTGCTCTCCAATCCCTGAAACGATAGAGTGATAATTAAAACAAGGAATACTGCAATTATTGAAGTAACTTTTATATTATTTTAAATGTGGATCATCGAAGAAGGAGGAGTTCGAAAGGCCAGCAAATGCAAGGGGCCTGAAGATCAACTCACAAAAAACGAAGTATATGAAGACCTCCAGAAAACCTCCGCTTACTCAGGTAAGCGGTTTACTATTTTCACAATTGGAGACCACGAATTCCCAGTGTGTCACGAGTTCAAGTATTTGGGGACACTGATAACAGAGGATAATGACGTGACCGCAGAAAGAAAAGCGGGCATAGCTGCAGGAAATAGATGTTTCTGGGCGGTCCAGAGAGCTCTCAAATTTCGTGGGCTGTCACGACGAGCTAAGCTAACCATTTACAAGACCATTATACGAACAGTGGTCACATATGGTTGTGAGACATGGACCCTGACCGTCACGAGTGAACGCTTGTTAAATTGTTGGGAGAGGAAGATTTTGCAAAAAAATCTTCGGCGCCGTTTGTGAGGGGGGTGTTTGGAGAATACGTAAGAACAATGAGCTGAGACGTCTGTTTAGTGAGCCAGATTTAGTAGCATTCATCAGACGAGCTCGTTTCAGATGGCTGGGACATGTTGAGAGAATGCCTGCAGAGCGGTACCCACGGTGAGCCATGTATGGAGTGCCTGGTGGCAGATGGCACAGAGGAAGACCACGCTTGCGCTGGCTGAGCGACGTTGAGGAGGACCTGACCCAGCTTGGCGTCTGGAGATGGAGGAGCTACGCGCGGGACAGGAAGGAATGGAGATCTATTGTTGAGAAGGCCTTGGTTCTTGAAGGACCGTAGCGCCAATAGAAGAGGAGAGTCTAGCCCCCAGAAAGTGTTGTCGGGTTTCAGCGCTACCTACCGCCACTTCAACGAACTACCATTTCTGATATCTTATCAGGTGATCACGCTCTCAACCGCATTACCATCGCTCCTCTAACTTGCAGTTATCCTAAGATTACAATGTACATGGACTTAGTCGACTCGTAAAACATTTATTTTTAAGTTTTATAATTGATTTGAAGTCACTAGTCATGAACTTGATGTGTGTCTAAAAAGAAATAACAACTAAACAGCCAAACTTAGAAATCGCTGAAGTGGAGGTAGGTAGCGCTGAAACCCGGCAATACTTTCTGGGGGCTAGACTCTCCTCAATAGAAGGAGAAATCATCGAAGAATGGTCAGTCCATGTCATGGAATCCTCTGTCAGGAACTCAGTTTCTACAATAATAAATTAATTTATTATTGTTAATTAATTTATTTACTATTAGTTAATTATTCTTTTATTGGCAATTTTCCCCACTCAAGGGTACAATAACTACCTCTACGGAGCTGGTGCTACACAAACCTATATGGTGGAGATGCTTTTGAAGGAAGTCGTGACCTGCGAGGGAGTGGAAGGAAGCCACTCCGACCCTGCGAGGAAGATCTGACGGGATTCGCCCAGGTTTGCTTATCAGGGGTTCCCATTTCTTCCCCCGGGCGTTCTCTTCGTGTCTCACAGTAACTGTTTCCAATATCTTTCGTTGCACCTCTCGTCTTGCTGCATAATGGGTTAGAGGTGATCTTGTCTTTCCTTCTTTGATCCTTCATTTGTGAGCTCGCCAACCATTTCGTTCCCTTGTAGTTCACAGTGGGATGGCACCCACTGAAATACAACCCGGATGCCTTTATTTAGCAAAGTATAGGCTAATACTCAACTAATACGCAATGGCAGCCTATGAGTCACCCAGGATAACTATATTGGGAGGCCTGTCAAGCTTCACGCACTCTTCCAATTCTACCTAAATAGCTTTGGCCTCACCATCAAAATGTGTGGACTCCAACAGGTGCTCTTATTTGGAAGGCAATTGGATAAACCTCTGCCCAAACATTCCAGGTGGCATCCTTAGCTGATCCGTCTGTACATACTCGGAGCCACACTCGGGGGCAGGGCAGGGTATCATTCATTCAGTGCTCAAGTTATGGTGTCGTTGAGTTAGGGTGATTTCTGCATAACCCTAAAATGGAGAATTTTCCAGAGATTCCGTAGCTAAAAACCAGAAATTCGCCAAAATTTGAGATACCGCATTCATGCTTAGGGCGGCAGTATAAATGTCATCGTCTTCTGATCATCAAATTCGGAGGGTAGTGGTGGGTACTTGGAGATTAAAATGATGATTATTCATTCTATATTGGATCATCTATATAATCGTGTTATGGAACGAGGAAGGTAAGAGCCACACCCATTTGACAGACTTGATACAGTTGGGTGAAAAACCACACAAACAAATTACTTTGACTAGGTGATCTATTGCACACAATGAAAACCCAAGTACATGAAGGTCCATCTCGGAGTCCACGATTGCCCACAGCGATAACATGAAGTCGTGAGAATGAGTCACACATAGTTGCGGTTGCAATTCAAAAATACTAACTCAACCGAGACAAGTCGTTCATCTGGAAGTGGAAAATCCCGCGATAAACTATTCTGTGGTGGAAAAACGTCGTTAGATAAGACCCCAGTCACATAAATTTGGTAGCGCGGTTTTCTGGATTAGGGCGAGCAAGATATGCTAATCATCCCGTTGCAAAAGAAGGCTTGCGAAAGCTCAGAAGTCAGTCGATAAGAACTAAGTATGGGACGCATCACTCAGTGTTTGGCGGTAATTGTCGCAGCAGCGGTTGCTGTGTCAGCTCAGAACAGCACACAGCTACCTCAGAACAACACATGCCTCGTCTACTTAGCCACGGTAAGTTTTATTTGTCTTGCTCTTTCAGGGAATCAGCATTGAGTAAATTTTAGTGTAACAATTTCCCAAAATCGAAAACAGGTATTTCTGAAAAAAAATCCGATGCATGTCTACAGTAAAGTCCTTATTCTGGGAAATAAGCATTCTGAGTTACAAAATAATTGAGTTTTGATCAAGTCGGTACATTCATAGAGATTGTACGGCGATTCAATCGGGAACCTCTGAGAGTCTGAATCTTAGCAAATCGCAATATGATGGCAATTTGCAATAATTTTGCAAAAATTTTACTGTCCATTAAATTTGCAAATTATTTGCAAATTTAATGGACAGCAAAATTGTTTTATGGGTCATTGGAAGTCTCATAGAGTTGTGACAAAATTTTCCAAGGAAATCTATGGAAAAAATGTTCAAACTTTTTCTCAGAACATAATTTTTTGACTTTTAATCTTAACTTTAAAAAATGGTCCAAATAATTCAGCTCTGTCTATTATTTTTTAAATTGCAATTTAGTTGCATCTAGTTAATCTGGTGACACCTTGAGACAGCTGTGGAATTCCCAAGATGTTTTCGGTGACACTAGTGATACCATGGTCCAATTGGGGTTGATAGGAGCTATCAACCTTGAGATCCTTCTTGCTCAATGCACTTAGTAGGAAGCAACAGCTCATAAGCTAACTGAGAGATGTTCTTGTTGTAACGAGTTGGGTAAAAGGAATAATTATGAACAAGCGCGAGCTAATTAGAAACGTGAATGAACATTTATTCAAAATTGCATTGAAATCTCTTGATTGGAAGTCTCTTGTGTCTCACATCTCTTCAATGAGTCGTCTGACTGGTTTACGGGTTCTCTGTGGTCTTGACTAGGGCGTCAAGGTAGGAGAGTTGGTGGGACTATTTGGAGCTGGTTCTGGTGCTCGTTCGGGCTGGTGTTGGAGATTTTCCCAAGGAGAGTGGCGTAGCACCGGAGTATGGGTTTTCAGTCGAGCTGATTACTTGAACCGGAGCTACAGTAGGTAGATCTTCAGCCCTTCGTGGTCTGACCTGATCAATGTGTCGGATCCAATCCAAATTTAGCCTGGGGATATGAACCAGAACACGGCGAGGCCCTTTGATCTCACGAATGCAGCCTTTCTCCCAAGGTTCTTCTCCCTTCCGGTAGTTCTTGGCCCAAACCTGGTCACCAACCAAGAAGGTTTTGGCCACATCCTTCCCACCATAGTCCTTCACTTGCTTGTGTTGCTGACGTTCTACATGCTTAGCAGTGGTAGGAGGTTGTAGAAGGTCGAGGCGGTTTCGAAGCTGGTGACCCATCAGAGCTTGAGCTGGAGAAGTTCCAGTCGTAGCATGAGGCGTGTTGCGATAATCCAAGAAGAACCGCTGAAGCGCAATTTCAATTTTCTCTGGAGCCACATCATGAACAGCAGCCTTGAGAGCTCGCTTCACCGTGCGAACTGCATTTTCTGCAGCACTTGGTGAAAACGGCGCACCACTTTTAAATTTCACAGCGTTGAGAGCGAGGAAGTTTTGAAATTCGTCAGACAAGAATGCTGAATAATTATCCGTGGCGATCAGTTCAGGAAACCCAAAACGAGCAAATGTTTGCCGGAGGAGCGAGATCGTTGCTGATGGAGTCATAGTTCTTGTCGGAAATGCTTCTAGCCATTTTGAGGGGCTATCAATGATGACCAAGAAATACCGATTCATAAATGGTCCGAGATAGTCGAAGTGTAAAAACTCATCCTTGTTGCCAAATTTTTAACGAGTTGGGTAAAAGGAATAATTATGAACAAGCTCGAGCTAATTAGAAACGAGAATGAGTTATATTTCTTAACCTTCATGTCAGTGAACAGTCTGGGAGGTTAGTATTGTGGGCGCTGTTGCCCTATAGTGGATCTAATGCAGAAGTTCGATCAAATCCCTACACTTGTCAACACAAAAATTACAGTTTCAATGAAGTTTTTAGTGTTGAAGGGCTGATACCAGGACGTTCAATGACTTTCGACATTATCCAAGTCGGCCAAAACCCCTTACAACGGGAATAATTCTCCAAAACTCTGAGAACCTCAGTTTCAAATTTCAGGTCAGTAGCCTTCTAGAAGTATTTTTGGAAACGTTACAAAAACGTCTGCCAAGTGGGTGTGGCACATAGCTTCCTCGTATCCATAACCCGATTGTATAGATGATCCGATGCATAGTAGTTAATCTGAAAACACCAATCTCTAAGTACCTTTCACTACCCTCATAGGGGACACGCTAATCTGGACAATCCTAGAAAATTTCATCAAATTCGGACGAAAAATGTAAGTGCGGTAGTGATTGGATCAAAAAATTTCTTAGCTTGACTGGGAGTTGAACCTGGGACTCCTGGGTGGGAGTCCAGAGCATTGCTCACAGTCCTATAAAGGGATTGGTTAAATGGGGTTTGAGATCCTCACGTCACACGCGACTGTTTCGGCTGTTACAAGGATTTTACGTTTGCGCATGCGCAGAGGCTACTGTTAGATTTTAAGGCCTTGATTTTCATTGGGGACCATCTACAACCTAATCCGCGTAATCCCTGAAAATGTCATCGAAATCGGGTAGAAATTGTGGAAGTTATGGCTGTTACAAGCAATTCACGTTCGCGCATGCGCATCGGCTACTATCAATCCGGGGGTGATGATTTTCATAGGAAACCATCTAAACACTAATCTGTAACATCCCTGAAAATTTCATTGAAATCGGATGGAAAATGTGGAAGTTATGGCCGTTACAAGGAATTCACAATGCGCATGCGCAGTCGCTTCTATCAGTCCGAGGATGATGATTTACATAGGGGACCGTCTACACACCAACCCGCACAATCCCTGAAAATTTCATCGAAATCGGATGGAAAATGTAGAAGTTATGGCCGTTACAAGGAATTCACGTTTGTGCATGCGCAGTCGCTTCTATCCCTGAAAATTTAATCGAAATCGGACAATAACTTCGTATAGTTATGCGCGTTACAAGGAATTGATGACAGACGGACAGACACACACACAGACACGGAACCAAAATTGTTCAGAAAGGTCTAAAACGCAAAACGCGAGTGAAAATTTTGATTTTGGAGAACTTTATTTTTTGTCCTTGAAAAGTGAAAACAAAGCTTCCACTACCTTGGTAGACTCAAAAGCAAAAAGCTAAGAGCGAACCTTTTGGGTGTTTAGTATCCATGTTTACACACAATACGATGAAGAGAGTGTTCTTAGTGCTGTTGTTGTCGTTCTTAACCCTTTCCCCCCGACGGGCGGCCTCCTGCCGCAAGGTCACCTTCCCGGCGCTTGAGCCAACTGCCTGTCAACCCCGTACCGAAGGAATTTTCCAGGCCACCCCCGCTGACTCCCGTTGTCTTCCTCTTTCATTTTCGCCCACTTTCACTCAACATTATTTCTCAACTGAATGATTTTTGTGTTTGATACATGTTACCCTATTGTTCATGTATTATTATGAAGATTTTTTCATGACTGAGTAAGATTTATATACTTTATTATATAGAAATATATTGCATTCCACTATACCAGAATAATTTTGATACCAGATTTTTGTAATAAATAGGCTGTAATCCCTAAAGATAAAAATGATCATAAAACTCCAACTGGACCGAACACATTCCAGAAACGTGTACCTACGTGATAAAAATAAATCCTCCTTGAATGGTTAGTAAAAGGCTCTTACCGAGAGGTCAACTTTGTCTCACTTTCTCTCGCCCAACACAATATCGCTACTGCCCTGAAATCTGTGGAGGACGGTGAAAATGAAAGGTACAATGTTACCATAATGGAATGGAAGTGATTAGTTCAGAAATATGCCCACAGATCGCATCAGAAGCACGAAAAAGTACGAAACGGCAAAAGGCGTCCGTAGGGACGGGGGAAACATTGGGAGGCAGACGCCAAAAGCCGTCCATAGGGACCTCAAAACGTTTCTCCCCAGACGCCTTTAGGCGTCCGTCGGGGGGAAAGGGTTAACACAACCAGTGCCGCCACCGTACAAGTGACAGAACTACTACTTTTGGCAGGGGTTTCACGAAAGTCGTTCCCCCTGCTTCATTTTGCACCTGACCGTCCATCAAACGCATAGAATCTGTTGATTTGGTCCCCCATGGTATCATACAAGACTTAGTTTGTGTCAAACGTGTGGATTTTGCACTTTTTTGCCGCTCAAAGGCACCGCTCCACCTGAGCATTTCCTAAGGGTCAATGTGACGGCACCTGGGGACGCACCTCGAATTTTGGGGCGGCAGCAGAGGTGTTAGATAACCTGTTTCTAATCACGTTCATTAGTAATTTATTTTCGTACAAACTTTTCCATGGTACTCGTTTGAACATTCAATAACTATAAAACGTGATTCAAAACAGGTTATTTGAGAAGGACATCGGCAGTACAAAGAACACTCTCTTCACCATAATATTCTGTGCAAACATGGATTCCAAACACTGGAGTAAGGGTACTCCTCCACTGCATAGTATAAATAATATATGCCAGGCGACTAAGTAACTGACCCCATCTTGCCTAACATCATTAGGGGACCTCCAATGACGGTTGTATTGACCTAATCACAAAGAAAACTGTTTTCCTACTTCTTAGCACATCAATGATAACCAATGAAAATAATGCGATTTTGTTACAGTGCTCAATAGGGGCAACAAATTGCTGCAACTATCCGATCGTTCTGTGTCTTCCGGACAACAACAATGGAACTTCATGTTTGAACATGTTCGACATCGTTAACATCAACCCCAAAGTGACGGGATTCAACCTGGTACAGCCGTTTTTGAAGAATTCCACGGGTTTTCTCTCAGAGTCCATTAACATAGACGGAAAAAACATTTACAACACAACGGAAACGTTTACAACAAGTCCACCATAGAACTGATGATTGCTGAAGGAATAAGGAGTCATCGAGTCGTAGAGTTACTTAGGTATTAGTCTTTAAACAATGAAATGATACTCTTTCCAAAAAAAAAGAGTTCATAAATGTAATTTATGTGCGCATTGATTATTGAGTAGGTTTATGATATTAATGTTAATCTTCTTAGGCAAAAATATAATTCATAACTGCAGTACTTTGTGATGGGATACTAATTATTGTAACAATAAATTGAATTAATACAATAATTGAAATAATTATGGTTTCCTCTACATCTATGAACTTCAATCGTAGTCAAACCCAGAATTGATCAATTTTATTCTTTGGAACTTGTGATATACAGTTGTTTTATTTCCACTCAAAAACAACACCAGAACACAGGAGTAGGTTACTACCTACTACGTACCATGAGACCCAATCATGTCTCTCCAAATCATCTGCTGTTTCGACTGTGTAGGTATCCTCTTCTAGGGATGGGATATCGATATCCGATATATCGGAAATATCGATATCGTGTGGTCGATATCCGATATTTCAGTATCGATATTGCTGTAGTCGATATTATCGGTATATCGATATTTTCCCCGCTGATATCGATATCGGTCACCTTCTTTCCCGCTTTCCTTGCATAGAGCAAACAGCAAACACAGCGTGAAAGAGCTTTGTCGCTTCTTCCATGGTCAGGACTGGAGCTCTCTATTTTTCGTCTTCTTCCATATTCCATGAACAACTAAAATAAACATACTCACACACTCATTTCTCGATCAGGTGTTTGTGTGTTGATGGTTGATCTCATTTTTTTTCTGTTTCTGAGCGTGAACCACAGTTTATCACAGTGCATTTCCGATATATTTTTTTATTAGCATGCCACCCAAAAGTAAGTGGTGGTGCTACTTTGTGCGGGTAGATAAAGATACAGCGAAGTGTAAAACTTGTGGCCAAACAAAAAAAACCTCCGGCAATACCAGTAATCTGAAACATCACATTGAAACAAGCCACCAGGATTTGCTCAAGCGAGATGGAGATGCCCGAAATGAAGGCCCTTCCAAGAAAAAGGTAAGAACCGCTCTTCCACCTAAATCAGGATCGGGGCCCATTCAGCTTCAGCATGATGAAGGACCTAGCCAATCCCAGAGCACTAGACCTGGGACTTCCACTGACACAATACAATCAGCTTTTGACAAATACGCATCATTAAAGGAAGGGGGAAAACGCCATGGCGACGTTACAAATGCCATTGTATATCTGATTTGCAAGGCCAATCTCCCGTTTTCTTTGGTTGAACACCCAGCAATGGTCAAATTCATGAAGATTTTGGTTCCAAATTTTCAAACTCCTTCACGCAAGACAATAAAAAAGCGGATGATTGAGAAATATACTTTTGCAAGCAATATTATGAAAGAAAAATTTAAAGAATTAGACAGCTTCTCACTAACAACAGACATATGGACAGACACACAACAGACGCGCAGTTTCATGGGGACAACTATCCACTTTTCTGAAGGAGAGAAGGCAACGTCGTGTAACATCGGTGTGTTTTGCCTTGATAAAAGTCATACTGGCGAATACATTTCCACATGTATAACTAACCTACTGCAGGATTGGCATCTACCAAAAGAAAAGGTACATGCAGCAGTAACTGATGGTGCTGCTAATATGACTAAAGCTATGGATTTGGCGTTTGGGAGGAAGAAACATGTTATCTGTTTCGCTCATGTACTCAACCTTGTGGCGCAAAAATCAATTGAAAGTGTCAGGGAACTTTCAGCAATGATTGCAACTGTTAAGAAAATCGTCACCTATTTCAAACACAGTGTGAAAGCTGCAGATGAGCTGAGGAAAGTTTCCGACCTCAGACTCATACAGTGTGTTGACACCAGGTGGAATTCTACCTATTTGATGCTTCAGAGGTTCCTGGCACTCAGTTCACAAGTGAACAACATAATACACCTCCACACAACTGCTCCCTCCATGACAACTGGCATGGAAAATCAAATCCTCCAGGAGGTCTTGGAATTGTTGTCCCCGCTGGAAAGAGCCACAAAAGACATAAGTGGCGACCGATACTTCACTGCAAGTATTGCAATACCACTTGCAACAAAAATATTTGACAAAATAACGGCGGTGGCCACTAGTTCCACAGTGACAATTAACCTTAAAACGGCATTGCTCAATGAAATCAAAAAACGGCTGCTCGCAATTGAACAAAATCATATTTTAGCAATAGCAACAATTCTGGACCCTCGGTTTAAGACACTCTATTTCAAAGATAGTAGCTCAATCGCCAAAACATTGCAGGAAATTAAAGGATTGCTTACTAATTTAGATCATGTTGCTCATTCACCACCCAAGGGGGAAAGCAGTTCGGAATCAGATACAAGTGAACGATCGACAAGCTTGTTTTCTGACCATAGCAAAATCGTCCAGAAAACATGGAAAAAGAAGAGTGTCCATGTCAGTGCAAGTGCAAGTATGGCTATGCCAGACCATCTTGCTCTATATCTACGCTCTCCAGCTGAAGAGGATATGAATAAAAATCCGCTGAAATATTGGAATGACAATAGGAATGCATTCCCGCATCTTAGCTATATTGCTATTAAATATTTATCTTCAGTCTCCACATCTGTCCCAACTGAGAGACTTTTTTCTAAAGCAGGGAACGTGATGACACCAGACCGAAACAGATTGAAAGCTGATACCTTGTCAAAACTGATATTCATGGAAAGCCTTGAGGAAGACTTTTATTTTTAATTATTGTTCTTATTTTGACTGATCTAAGTAGGTACTGTACCTAATTTTGTTCAATTCGCACATGTTTTCAATTAAAACAATTTAAAATGAATTTTAGTTCGTTTGACTTTTTTTCGATATCGATATTATCGATATTATCGATATTGATGGTCCGATATTTTTCTGTTATCGATATCAAGTTCTCGATATCAATATCGATAACGATATCGATATTATGCCTTCGATATCCCATCCCTATCCTCTTCACTCCTGGTATCATCTTTCACTCTCTCACTATCAGCCCTCTGCCAACAATCAGGCCCTTCGCACAAGGGTCGACTCTTCTGCAATTTGAGTTTTCAATGGTATGCAGATGCAACCTCGCCTGTGTAGTAGTGGGAACCGCTCATGGGGCCGACGGGGATTCATCAGGTCCCTCCCTGAGGCGGAAAAACTTATCAACTTCCTCCCGTTTAACATGATCAGTTCCCTCCCACGTCACACTTGCCTCCCGTTCAACTGTTGGTCTGTTCGGAGAAGCAGTCTGGAACCAGTTCAGATCCAAACCGGAACTGGAAAGGAGAGGGGATATAGGCGCTTGGACTCCTCCGGGCTTCTCCAAACCCCTCCAAACCGTTCAGGACTGCTTCTCCGAACAAACCTAGTAACAGGATCCTCCCGATGAGACATAAAAAATATAATCATTCTTAAAACTAAACAATGTTTGTCCCACAAACCCCTAAATTTGAAATAAACTTTTTTCATAATTATACTCGTACGTATCCAGTTGACCATTCACATATTTTCCACCCACCGGACTTTCCGTTGAGTTTTAGTTGAGGGAGTCTCCCAAAGTCCATCTCTGATTGTTTGCAGCTTGGCATAAACATCAACTTTGAAACATTTGAGGTAATCGAGGAATACATAAATATTGGGGTGTTTCGTTATGGAAAATGTTTCCCTGAAATGCGATTGAAAGCAAAAAACGCCTGCAACTTGGTTCGGCTCGACAAGCCGAAGATGTGATGCAGCCAGATTCCAATTTCATCCGTTTCATCCTTATAATTCGCAGCAAGACCCAGTTTTTGCACTCTCTTGAATCTAGTGTATTATAATTAAGTATAAGTATTATATTTAATAGTATATTCGATGAAGCAATACTGCTATTGAATGTCGAGGTTCGGTTTTAGTAGTACATTATATACCTAGTACCTAGTAGGTCGGAGGATTTTGATGCACGAGAACTCTGACATGGGAGGAAGTTGTTATCGCTTTCGGACACTGACACAGGAAGGAGGACTCAAAGAGGTAGGAGGTGACTCAAAGAGGAATTTCACCATATCGAAATTTCCTATTTTTGACCCCAAAATCGGATTCCGTACCTCAAAAAATCCCCTACAGCAAACTTTCAGCCCGTACTTCCTAATTTACGAATAAATAAAACAGTGTAAAAAATATGAACGTTTAAAAAAACTGGGAGGATGACGTCAACCAGCAATTGTTCATGTATGGCCGCTTGAAGAGCTGAAATTATGAAATCTCACTTCGTATAGTCCTCGGAGGCAACATTTCACAAAACCAGTAAAGATCGAAATCAAAGAACTGAAGAGAAAAAATAGAAAAAGCAAGATGGAGAAAATTGATAACACCTCTTAGATGACACGATTTTGTCGTTCCATCGGGTAACAAGGGGAGGGGTTGGCGATCCGAACAGCCAATCAGCAAGCGTTTCCACTTCACATTGATGAAGTCCATTTTCCCGGTTATTTTTTGAAATCAGAAATTTTTTGTGTCTCCCAAAACTTACAGGAAACTTAATTTCTAAAATCAACCCGATTTTCATCTATCCCACACCATTAACTGTTCAGAAAAAAATGCGAACAGAATTCGGTGAAATTCCTCATTCAACCGATGCGTTTAGGAGGAAAGTGATGGACGCTAGAGCCGACATCACTTGGAAACGTAATCTCAGTTGGAAATGCGATTTCAACAGGTTGTATGACACTGAGCCTGCAGGTCGTATCCGCATCTCAATGTGAGCACACACTACACAATTGCCTCCATGCTGTCGCCCCAAAGGCGAACGCAAGACCAATATCGCCGAGCAACAGACACCACCAAATCTCCAGGCTGACGTACGAATCTGCTCATACGGACCTGCAGATACTTGCCAGAAGATGGTCACTAGACGTATGCTTGGTCGCCAATCTGACTGCAGGCGAACCATAGTTCCCGACACCCCAAAGTTTTCCACCATCCTCTCAGTTTTGGCAAGAGCCACCACACATCTTCAGCACGCATCAACTGCAGTCCAAGATCTTCGGACTAACTGATAGATGTGTGGTTGACACCAATCGACATCATGACGACTGTCTTCAGTTAAACTGACATGGTTGCGCTATACTCAACAAATTGTTATAGAAATGCTCCGAACTGGAAATCAGTTTCTTTTGTATTCAGTTATAGTATCACATTCGGGGTCTGGTGAAAATAGGGCACAAGCTGAGATTGGGTTCTAGTTTGTGATATTAAATATTTAAGCGATGTATACAATCTCAAGCGTGAGTTATTTTGGAGCATTGGACACACAAGGCACGACCTCATTCACATAAATGTACCAGAGGTAAGAGGAAAAGGTGTCCCATGAAGATTTCACCCGTCCATAAAAGCCACCCAAGGGGATCATACACAAAGGTGAAATGTAATAAGAACGGAATTCAAGCAAACCTGTATGAGTAGCTGTGATAAGTTGAAGGGGCTGGCTTTTGTGCCAATAGGAGCACCGGATGGGTCTTTCTGAGCGAGGGATAGATTGCCTAATCGTTCTTCCATCGGTACGTCGTTGACTCCTGGAGCGGCGTTTTTCCTCTTGAGGGCCGTGCCACGGTCGAGATACTCCGTAACTTCAGTTGCTTCACTACCAATCTGCAAGATTTCAAAAATTAAACTCAAAACGGGAAGTTTTTTTCTCCCTAATTTGAATATATTTAGAATTCCAATTTAAGCAATAGAACCAACTTTGAGGGCAACAACATCTGCAGAGCAGAGCGCATGGACGCAGAGCCTGCGTCCAAGTTTATTTTACAATGTAAGGAGTCTGAGGCTATGGGGGACAAAGGTATAAAATATATTTTCTAATTTCATGGTGCAAGAAGTCTGGGAATAGCAACCCGAAGGGTAATGACAGAGTCCCATTGAGGGGGGAAGAGGTCCGCTAATTCAAGCCCCCCAAAAGTAAATGACCACAGCAACTCATCTGCGGTACAAGCAGCGTAGGGAGAGAAGATCGTGGGTGCCCAATTTCTTCCTCCTCAGAGGCCATGACTGGTCACAGGCCCAGAGGGATGAGTGAGCTCTGAAGAACCCCCTCATTCCTCCAACAGTTCTGCTTTACTTCACATCCACAGGTTTATCTCACCCAGTGATCCCCGATAAGTCACCTAAAGCTTTACGAGAGCACGGAATAGGAATAGTATCCTTATCGCTGTTGGTTCAGACAAGATTTTCTAGCTCTTACCAGCATAAGCCACCCAAGATGTGGTACCACTCTATCTAGAAGAGGAGGTTTCAATGTAGGGCAGCAATATAAGGCAGAGATGGGGGAATTTTTATTCATAAATATGACTATGAATACAAATCATATCTCTGCGACTTAATGATTATGAATAGGAATACAGGTATGAATATGAATATGAATACGAATACAATCGTATTCACACTTTGAATACGGTTTTCCCCCGTATTCGTATTTTGAATACGATTTTATGATTTTTTCTATGATTTCCCCAAAAATCGAATTCTTTTTACGATTTTTCCTGAAAATCATACTTTTGTTTATGATTTCCTCCCGAACTCTGGACATATTATAAATATAGGTAATCCTATATTATGAAAAATCCTATACGAATTTGTTAGCGTTATAGTGTTATAGTTATAAACCTAACATTGTCAAAATAATCAATCGAAAGTCGTAGAGGATTTTTCACGCAGAATCGAATGAGACCAACCCCAGGTCGCTACGACCAACCGTATAGAAACTACGACGACATTTCCGCTGAAAATCGTATTGTTTTTTACAATTTGCACTGAAAATCCTAAAAAAATTATGATTTTTACCAGATATTTCGTCGTATTTTCTATTCAGTTGGTCGTAGCGACCTGGTATTGGTCGCATTCGATTTTGCGTGAAAAATCCTATAAAAATTGGTGAGCGTTTCGAATTTTAATTGATTATTTTGACAAAGTTAGGTTATAAATATGTCCAGAGTTCGGGAGAAAATCATTAAAAAAGTATGATTTCCAAGGGAAATTGTAAAAAAAAAATACGTTTTTCAGAGGAAATGTCGTCGTACTTTCTATACGGTTGGTCGTAGCAGCCTGGGGTTGGTCTCATACGATTCTGCGTGAAAAATCCTATAAGAATTTGTGAGCGTTTCGAATTTTAATTGATTATTTTGACAATGTTAGGTTATAAATATGTCCAGAGTTCGGGAGAAAATCATTTAAAAAAAGTATGATTTCCAGGGGAAATCGTTTAGAAAAATTCGATTTTTGGGGAAATCATAAAAAAATCATAAAATCGTATTCAAAATACGAATACGGGGGAAAACCTATTCAAAGTGTGAATACGATTGTATTCGTATTCATATTCATACCTGTATTCGTATTCATAATCATAAAGTCGCAGATATGATTTGTACTCATAATCGTATTTATGAATAAGAATTCGCCCATCTCTGATGTAAGGCTATGGGAGAAAGTGAACTGAAATTCAGCGGCCTTGTGGCTCAGCACTACAACATAAAGATATCTGGCCTGCTAAAAGTGGTTTTCAAGGCTGACTTCGGGTGCAGCCGGCAGAGCACCAGAAGAACAACAAGAGAAGCAATAAACAGGAACCTGGCAACCAAACACAACAGCGATAAAATGTGAACCAGTGTGACATTTCAAATAAAATCTCATATATCTTTCGGATAACCTTTGGTATGTTAGCCGTTTCACCCAAAGAAAACTAAGAGAAACATGGAAACGAAAGTACCTTGTTGCCAATAGTAAGAAGAGGTTTCTCGGTTTGTGCAGGTCGAACAAGTCTGATGGTGGTGTCTTTGAGTTTACGGAGATCCTGCAACAAGAACTTTTATTGTAGGAGGCTTGAGGATACAACAATTCATCGGTTTGCGGTGTAAAATGTTTTTTCTATTCTCCAATTTGCTGTCAAACGAGGATTGCGCATGAGAAAAACCGGAATGCATGTTCTTTGCTGTGGAATGGGGTATTTCGGTCAATTTTTATTTTTTTTTCAAAAGAGTATGGCTCAGGAATAACGGTAATCGGGTCTGTTCGTCGAGAAAATGTTTTTAAAAAATCAGAGAAGCTAAGGAAAGTTGAAGATATGAATGGTGTGACGTAGCTAGCCAATCGTGACGTAGCTGGCCAACTGTCTTTGAAAAAAGTATCCATGCACGGAAACCCTTGAAAGACCTCTTGGATACTACAAAATCGTACTCACACACGCGCGCGGCGTAGTCCTTGCCTAGTGTGTGTGCATTTATAGCGGCCCGCCTTTTTCAAACGTGCGATCTCTTTAATTAATTTTTCTACCACATGTTACAGTATCATTGGGCTTAAAGTAGATGTATATAGGTTTTCAAGGGTGCTGAATCCAAATTTGAGGTCAAAAACCTGAATTTCCGACCCACCGAAATACCCCATTAGTCTGGAGATTCAAATTGTGGAGCCGTTTGCGGAACATGTGATTGAGAAATGATTGAACAAAATTAGATGTATTTTGGATGTAAGTATACTAGGTGAGTCAAAAAGCTGTTTTGAAGTTCGTCAAAACACTATCGGTTTGCTCTGAAAGTAATGTAGATTCACAGTCTCTTGGATACCACAGAAAGTGATTAGCAGGAAATCAGTGAATCAGCTGTGTGGTCGACACAGCCATCTCCTTTCCTATTCGTTACAATGAAGCACTGAATCCTGGTAAACTATATCCTGAGTTGACTGATAGTGATCAGGAGGAAAGTAGGCCAGCTGGGTGAAAGAACAATAAACAAATTGCATCCCCATAAAAATAATTAAAGAAAGAAGCTAAAAATGTAGTATAATTGGTCTTATTTTTACCCTAAAATTCCTTTCAAAATATATTTCGTTCTATTTCAATCATAATAAAATTGAAAGAAAAATTCTGTTATTTCATTTTTGATTATGAAATGCTTGCATACGAGTCTGCAACACATTGGGAGATTTTCATGTGTGTGAAAGTAAGGTTGTAAGTTCATGTACCCAAGCATCAAAATAAGAAAACAGTTGATTGTTCTCTACGCAACACAGTGAGTCTATTTTATTTATTGGTAGCGTGAGCAAGTTTTTGTCACGATTTTTCAGTTTATAAGCCAAAGCAAAGACATGAAAATGTCAATAAAAATTGAAAATAATCCATTAATCACGCTAATTTAGGTGTATCCAAAAACTAAAATGGATTGTTTGAGATCTTGGCGGAGAAGTTCGTAGTTCATCAAACAAAAAGTCTCTCACTGCTCTCGTTCCACATTCCGACAGTTTCCAGCATTTAAATGAGCTTCCAACAATCAGTGTTTATTCATTTGAATGACTCATCCACCTTATATTCAAATGTTCCAGCTTATTTAATCGATATAAACTAAACAACCACGTAATGACCACTTTCAAGTGATTGTTTCGAGATAAAAGTTTTCAAAAAACCATGCGCAAACCTCATTTGATCAAAAACTACATATTATTATTAAAATGAAGATTTCTAACGAGTTTCCAAATTCCATAAAGCATGTCACCGGAGGAGACTTCTGCCAAAAGAAAAAAGTTTTCTGGCACTTACAACGGAATCAAAACGAAAATGTGGAGCATGGCCGTAGGAAAGCTGCACAGTAGAGGGGGAAGTAAGAATAGCACATTGCACTGGGAGCAAATTGGAGTCTGCCACTTTTTCGTCGTTTGCCACTTCGATAGATCGAGTGGGTTTGATGGATTTGGCTACATGTCTGTAAAAGAAATGCAGAATTAGAATTCAGTAGAGAGTTCTCAAGGTAAGAACGGAAGTGGGATTTTGGAGAATTCTAATTCCTTCCACCAGATGGATTCAAAATTCCCATTGAACATTATCGGTCCACACGAACAAGCGTTTAACTTGTCAAGTAACAATTACATTGTGATGGAAACCATCACCTGAAGACATTATTGTCTCTAGAAAATATTGGTGTTACGTTCTAGGTTTTATTACGATTAGTTCTGCCTCAGTACAGACATCCAATTATTCCCATTATACCTTAGTTTTCTTGTACATTGGTGACCAACGTGGAGTTTTTCAACCATAAGTAGCACTGATACCAAGAAAAAAGCTACTGGCAAGTCAGGTACCAGGTATGCTCAATCAATGCGCCAGTAGTACCACCGGTGGCCATGTTGTTTTTATAGAGATCTTTGGTAAGATCTGTCAGTATTACTTCTGGCGAGGCAAGGGCAGGGGATGCAAGGTTTAGGAACTGTATTGATTGCCAGATGGCCGAAGGACCGAAGCAAAGAGCACCAGCAATTTATGGTAGGTGAACCTTTCGAGAGGCTCGGGATGGACATTCTACTTCTATTCCCATAAACGCAAATAGGTCATATCTGACTACTTAACTTGATGGACAGAAGACATATCTGTTCCCGACCAGGAGGCTAAAACAATAGCAGCAGTTTTAGTAGAACAAGTATTCAGTCAGTATGGTATACCAACTGAAATACATACAGATCAACGGGAATCCAAACCAAAGCGGTGAACACCAGGCATCCCTATCAGGTGGACCGGTGAGGCGCCTCAATTGGATAATCATGAAATACTAGGCGATTTTCATGAACTCGAAGCAAGATAATGAGGAATTTCACCATGTCGGAATTTCCTATTTTTAGGACGTCCCACAGTAAGACTTGGGCGTCCTTATGCGATCGATCTGGGGTAAAGTTGGACAACACTCAACAGAAAAAAAAAAATAACCACACAGTAATCCGTTTTAGACCAGTCTGAATCCAAATCCGCAAAAAAAACCATAGGTGTATGTCTGTGTGTGTGTGTGTGTGTATGTGTGTGTGTATGTGTGTGTGTATGTGTGTAACAAAATCTTGTGTACTCTGCACAGGCCTTAGTTCTCAACCGATTTTCCTGGTTCTTTTTTTGTTCGTCGCGGAAAACTATCTAGTTGTGCACTACGTCGCCGGAATTTCGAATTTTGCCTTTTAAGGGGGGGAAAGGGGGGGTTAATGCTCGAAAAACGTGCATTTTTGGGCATAATCTTGTGTACTCTACCCAGGCCTTAGTTCTCAAACGATTTTCGTGGTTCTTTTTTCTTTTGACGCGAAATACTATCTAGTTGTGCACTACGGCGCCGGAATTTTGGATTTTGCTTTTTAAGAGGAGGAAAGGGGGGGTTAATGCTTAAAAAACGTGCGTTTGCGTGCGTAATCTTGTAAACTCTGCCCAGGCCTGAATTTCCAACCGATTTGCGTGTTTCTTTTTTTGTTTGACTCAAATAACTTCCGAGTTGTACATAATTTCACCCGAGTACCAAAATTCGCAAGGGGAGGGGGTGAGTGGGGGGATAATATTCACAAAATATCCGATTTTTCAATATTTTGGTTCCTTTACTGCTTACTAATTGTATCCAAGCTTTGAAATTGAGGAAAAATTCTCATTATACCTTAGGATTTGCATGAATTACTTTCAGTACCACCATGGAAATAAAAGTGGTGCCACCATGGTGCCAGGGCACCATAAACCTCATATTTCTTGGTTTTTTTTGTGTTTCACCTTGAATACGAATGTGAACCTTGACGGACTGCCTACTAAAACTAATAGATGAAAGTTCAATGTTATCACGTATTTCCGCTTTGGTGCCAGATTGGCACCATGGTGGTGGGGGGGGGGGGGGGGGGTGAACTCGAATTCGCATGTTGGGTGTCGTAGATCATGGATTTTAAATTGCTCTTCGAATTCGAGGCTCCCATGCCGCTAGAAATGTTATGGTGGATAAGAGTGAGGGGGGGGGGGGTCAGTATTTCTTGCCTAAAGTAATAAATAAATTACATCGAGTGAAACAGTTTTATCACTTAACAACTGGTTAAACTGATCTAATGCTTATCCAATGGGACGTCCCCTGGAATGCATGCATTACTAAACAATATGTTTGACCCCAAAATCGGATTCAGCACCTCTAAAAACCCCCTATGACAAACTTTCAGCCCGAACTTCCTAATTTACGAATAAACAAAACAGTGTAGAAAATACGAATGTTTAAAAAAACCGGGAAAATGACGTCATGCTGGAATAGTTCATTTATGGCCGCTTGAAGCGCTGAGATCGCGAAATCCATAGTCCCCAGATGCAAAATTTCATGAAACAGTAAAGTTCGAAATCGAAAAACTGAAGAAAAAAATAGAAAAAGAAAGATAGGGAAAATTAGGTTTCCTCTGTTTTTGTTTGATAACTTTTCTCTTAGAAAACACGATTTCGTTGTCCCAATGGGCAACACTGGGAGGAGACGGCGATCCGAACAGCCCAATCAGCGAGCATTCCCGCTGCACGTCTGTTTTCCCGGTTAGTTTTGAAATTAAAAATTTTGATTGTCTCCCAAAAATAACAGGAGACTTATTTTCCAAAATCAGTCCGATTTTCATCTATCCCACACCATTAACTATTCAGGAAAAATGCAAAGAGAAATTGGTGAAATTCCTCATTGGGATAAACTTCTACCGCTATTTTTATTAGTATACAGAGTTGCCCCACATGTTTCCTTTGGATTATCTCCTTCATTGATTGTTTTTGGACGAACCACACTCTACGACATAACACGTCTATTATACGCATTCCAGTTGCGACAGGAACTGGCAGAAATCCGAGAGTTTACACGAATAAACTTGAGGATTCAGATGAGATGTCAGAAAGAGATTTCATAGACATAAAAACCCGAAATCCCGGACAAATTTTTGACAATTTTAAATTGGTGGAGCCAATCCCGGGATCCTAGGCTTTGTTGAAAAAAAATTTTTAAATTACGGAAAATAGTTCGATGGACACGGGTGGTGACACCACGGAGTACGCCTACCTGGATGACCAACTTGCGCCCAACTCGACAAGGTTGCAGCCATCATCCTGATGTTGTTGGGTTCTACTCCTTTCAGCTCTGACACTGCTTGCCGTAAATCATCTCTATCATACTTGCTTATCTTAGCCCGCCAGGTCTGCTCCATGTCCATGCTGCCATTGACAACTTGGACATCCAGGATAATGCAAGACCTGTCGGGCTTGACGGCAACAATGTCAGGCTTCTTACCCTGGTCACTTGGCATGTGATACAATCTCTCTCTCTCTCAACATCCCAGCCGCTAGATGACAAGGCACCTGCTATCTGCTTGGCGACCGCATCATGACGTAGGATGAGGCCCCTTGAGTTCGCGGACACTCCTGCACTACATGATACAGGTGTTCATTCCCACTCCGAAAGGCACGGCAAAGGGTATCTGGCATCCCACGACTACCCCTTGAACACTGTACCGCTGTTGGCAGGGTACTAACCATCCCACCGACTTCCGTAGGGGCTGAGAGAGCCTTTTCAGCAGCAGGACTATTTTCAACCAAACTGAGAAGCAAATTGGCAGATTAAACTGCATGCATTACGCTTTTCAAGAGCGTATATTTCAAATTATGAATGCGATTTTTCCTTTACGATAGAGAAGTATTTGTAAATAAGAAAATTGTTAGTGGTTTTTAATAGATGTCTTCATTTAAAATAAAATCGTCCATCCCGGGATTGGCTCCAAAAAATCGCGGGATCCAGAAGAACATACGGAAGTTGTCCCAAATTATAGCCTCAATGAACAGTACAGTGGACGGTTGTACAGAAGAACCACGATGTACTACGAGTTCATCAGTTAAAGTTGAGACGTTCGAGAAAAAATGCAAACACGCGCTGGTGGAAACTACGAATATCGACGCATACTGACGACTGAAAACATAACTCCTTGGCAAAAGAGGAGTGAGCCTCTGTTTGACCCTTGACTATAAATTTTGATCATTGTTCGTGCTGATATCAAGAAGACGGGTGCAGTTTTGGACAACAATGTTGTTGTTAGTGTCGGATCCGCAGCAGCGGCATCGGCTAGCAGCAGTCCCACCTCGATTCTGTGACTCCGACCGACATTATAAAAGCCTGACGATCACCAAAATGGGACAACTCTTCGTCTACGGATTGTTTGCTGCAACAACTAGCTCCTGTTCGGCATTTCCAAAAAGATAATCCCAGACGCCTAGCTACTGTCTAGTTTAAGTCGTTCCTATCTCCAAGTATTCATCGCAGCAACGACGGACTTCATCGCCGAGCCCCTCCATCAACCGTCGAAGTGAAGGTACCACAAGGAGAGACTTTAGAGAGTTAGGATTTAAATAATTAATTGAGGGGGGATTGTAAATAATAAGGAAAACGCACGCTGACATTTGTAGTCTCTTGACATTTTTTAACTTTCTAGGTTATGTTACGGAACATAGTTATAATATACGTTATCAAAATATAGACATCCTATTCTGTCAATTGCACCTTGTTGTTTTCTTGTACGTACACTATTAATAACACTCACCCATTGAGCTGATGCTGGAAATAATGGAGGACGCCTGATTTGGAAGATGCTACGAGATGTAGAGATCCTTCTGACTCAACAGCGGAAATCTCACCAGTCAGGTAGTCACTCAAGCCGTACCTGGCAACTGGATCTTCATTTTCACCATTGGTGCTCCTGTACAATAATACAAAGCGTTAGCCAAAATCAGGTAAGAAAGAGAGAAACAGACCCCACAATTTCAAATACTGGGTTTGGCTTTTATTTTCAGTGGAAAAGTAAAAGAGCGCGCCAACTTCCAGCACAAAACACACATCTTTCACTGAGTGCGCTGCAGCATTAGGCACATCCAACAAGTTATGACCGCGAATAACAGCTCATCACGTATAATGGGGAATTTGCCTCACATTTTTTTTTTTTTTTTTTAAGAGGGTTCACTGATATGGAAGAAAACCATACCTAGTGTGCTGCTCGAAAAAGCATCCAAAAAAATTTAGAGAATTTAAGGAAGATGGAATTTTAAAAGAAGCGGCAATCTGTTCATGGGGGCATGGTGTTGCAACGTAACGGATTTTCTGACCAATCTGACTTCATAGGAGCTGAGCCCCTCGGAGGTAGCGCCCACTCTGGAAATACAACTGAAACTGTAGCTTACGTGTTTGAACACAGAAGCGCGCAACTGGGGGAAGAGAAAAAACCTAGACGTGCAAGTGACCAAAAGAAGCAATTTTACTCACTACTTTTACAATCCAATTCTACTTATTAGTTTATCAAGCATTGTCAGACTCCATACTCTCTTGTTTAGTTTCTATAAGTATTAACACCTTCAGACCGGGGCTCAAAACCCAGATTGTCCCCAGGACCTAGGACAATTTTGGAACTTCACAGCAAAACAGTCGCACTGATGAGAAGCCGGCATTTTTGCGTGATAACATGCACTGATATCCGAAACCAAAAGGTTGGGACGGTAAGGTAGGTTCATTCCGAAGCGATTGAGACCAAAAAGAGCCCTGTTGGGGGAAAAATGAACTATCCAGAGCGTTTCGAAAAATGTTCATGGATCCACCGAATCATGAGTTTATGGATCCACCGTGGAGGCAGCCGTACCAGGCGAAGATTTCGCGTGGATCCAGGGTGGAAGCAGCCGGTCTGAAAGTGTTAAGTTATTTTCGTTATTTGAATCACATTATTTGGGTGGTCATATGACTGGATCGCTTTGTGTTGCTTAGAACTCCACCTGTTGTCGATCTGCGGTACTATTTGGAGTACTACGCCAGAGCGCTCAGTATGTGAATCCGGTTACTTTTCGCGTCGTTTTTTTCGTGTCACGATATTCCTCGATTTTCGCGGTGTTTTTTGACAGAGGCTTTGCTGTTTTTTGTAACATTTGTACAGATTAGGAAAAGTTTCCTGAATAAAAAAAAACCCTGTGTTGTTGCCTGTAAAGTCGGTATACGGGCGAAAGTTTTACATGACAACGACTTTGAGTGGTAAAATAATTTTAATGTTAATATTCATTCGTATAGTAGGAAGAAGGATAAAATAAAATTCTTTGTCAAGTTGCACAGAGTAGGTATTTCCCGTAGGTAGTAGGTATTTCCCATGGGTGGGGGGGGAGTGAGTGCCAGGGAAGGGGGGCGGGGCGCTCCCGCTTTTGTGAGCGCCGGGGAAGGGGAGGGGCCGCCTGCCTTTAGGGAGCGCCGAACTGCACCCCCTCCGTGAGCGGAGCATAACGCAGTTTCTTGAAGTGTCTCCCGGTAAACCAATTTATAAGACGTTATCACGTCAAAATAATGGATGTTAGGTGTCGGACCAGCGCTAGTTCTCCCTGGCCCCATGGCCGATGTCACCGATAAATTTGGTGTTAATGAGTGATTGGCAAGACAGCCCCGGGAGAGCAGCAGAGGCAAATTATAGAAATTTTTTCTTATCTTGATCTCAAACCTATTTAACTATCAAAGTCTTGTTAATCACGCTTTTGAATTTCACAATTCCCTACGACACACCATGAAAAAGTTACCAAACAAACGACACATGAATATTGGTGATTAGTTTGGATTTATGTATATATTTCCCTGGAGCAACTGCGAGTGCTTCATTTTACTGTTTCGTATTATGTATTTGCATAGCTATCTCTTTCGTTGAAACAGCTAAATTAATGAATTCGCAGTGTATGGGCAAGCTATGAAGTATGAAGATGAAGTTATAAAAGAGTTATGTAATAAAAAAATCATTAGGTACCATTGTACAATGTGTAAAATGATACAAAGGGCAGGCGCTTAGTCGTCTTGGTTATAGATAATTTACAGATTAATGCAATTTTATCTAATAACGATGAATTGGCGGTTGACTGGTTTTTGTGCTCCAATGAGGAATTTCACCATGTCGGAATTTCCTATTTTTGACCCCAAAATCGGATTCAGCACCTCTAAAAACCTCCTAAGGGTGCGTTTACACTGGACCCGATTTTTTACTCGGCCGAACTCCAGCTCTGCCGATTCCACCGATTCCCCGACTGAAGTGTTTACACTAGACCCGATTTTTCAAACGATTCTACCGATTTTCGTCAGTTGCCCCGAGCCCGTCGTACCTATAGTATGGAAGATTTAGCAGCGTTAGAATTTCTAACTGAAAAACTCACTATTGAGATATATGTTGTTGGTTGAGCGTCGGGAATGGGCGAATGACATTTTTATGGAAAGAGAATCATCCGGAGTGTTCCATACCTTGTTCCCCCAATTGCTAGAACAACCAATCAAGTTTCGCAAGTATTTCCGGATGACTCCAGAGACTTTTTTTTACATTCTGAGTGCTATCAGACGGCGAGTGGAGAAATTTTCTAATTTCCGGATTTGTATTTCTCCAGAAGAGAGGCTTGCTGTGACGTTGAGGCAAGTCTTTATGATGTCGTTACACTTGACTTTCATCAACTTCAAAGTTTCAATTGTTTCAAAATAAATTTGATTTTCTCAAACTAGAAAGATATCCGTAAAAATGCTGCGTTGACTGTACTTACATTAACTGTACAAGATGGACGTAGTTACCCTAAGCTGACCCCTGATAATCAAGAAGCGGGAACACCCCCATCACCCATCTAATTTTTGAGATGTTTCACAAAAGGCGCTGCATAAAATCGGCTGATTCGGCCGAACAAAACAAAATTATTTGGTTCGGAATCGGAAGAGCTCGGCGGAGTTTGGCGGAGTTCGACCGAGCAAGTCGGGCATAGTGTAAACACTTCGTCCGAATTCCATTGAATTTTCTACTTTTGTTTACTCGCCCCATGTCTGCCGTTAACAGCCGTACTCTGCAGAATGAAAAATCGGCCGAATTCCGGCTCCAGTGTAAACGTAGCCTAAGGCAAACTTTCAGCCCGAACTTCCTAATTTACGAATAAACAAAACAGTGTAGAAAATACGAATGTTAAAAAAAAAACGGGAAAATGACGTCATCCTGGAATAGTTCATTTATGGCCGCTTGAAGCGCTGAGATCGAGAAATCCATAGTCCCCAGATGCAAAATTTCATGAAACAGTAAAGTTCAAAATCGAAAAACTGAAGAAAAAAATATAAAAAGCGAGATGGGGAAAATTAGGTTCTCTCTGTTTTTGTTTGATAACTTTTCTCTTAGAAAACACGATTTCGTGGTCCCAATGGGCAACACTGGGAGGAGACGGCTATCCGAACAGCCCAATCAGCGAGCGTTCCCGTTGCACGTCTGTTTTCCCGGTTAGTTTTGAAATTAAAAATTTTGACTGTCTCCCAAAAATAACAGGAGACTTATTTTCCGAAATCAGCCCGATTTTCATCTGTCCCACACCATTAACTATTCAGGAAAAATGCAAACAGAAATTGGTGAAATTCCTCACTATTGGTAACATCGGTCATACTAATTATCCTGCACTCTCCGTGGAGCCAGGGAGAACTAGCGCTGGTCCGACACCTAACGTCTAGTAATAAAAAATGATCCGCGTTTTCCTCGTAAAATTCTCTCTTTTCTCTGGTAGAGATCATGTGTCATTTACAACTTTATCGGTTAGGCATTTTCTTCTATGGTAATTTTTTTTTCCTTGGGTACTCCTGGTGTTAAACGTTACTCTAGGGCCCTATTATAGTATTTGAATTGAAATTCCAGAATCTAAAATTGAGGCAAATTCCCCATTTGATCGCCTTGGGTACTCCTGGTGTTAAACGTTACTCTAGGGCCCTATTATAGTATTTGACTTGAAATTCTAGAATCTAAAATTGAGGCAAATTCCCCATTTGATCGTGCAACGATCTAGTTACAACAGAGATTCGCTTGAATGGAATCACATAAGGAAATTTTCAGGTGATTTTGATTGAAGTAAACCTTACCAGGTTGAAATGTGGCGATCACTGGATGCACAGGATAGAAAGTATTGCGATCTGATAAACCGGAGACAAACGACTTCACTACTGTGCCCTGTGAATTTCCTCAATAGATTCTGAGTCTCCACATCCCAAAGCCTCAGCTCTCGACTGGCTGTTACACACAAGTCGCCTTTATCAGAAACCGCTAAACAGGTAGTTCTTCCCTTACCGCACTTCCATTTTCTGAAATCAACATTAAACAACTTATAGTATTATTCAGTAATGATCCAAGGACAATTCCGTGGAATCAGGAATGATCAAAGGTTCATTTCAACAAGGAGAAGGATAACATGGGACACCAAATACAGGGTGTCTCAAAACTTGTTACCCCCCCCCCCCCCTAGAATCGTTACGTGACAAGTAAAACAAATCTTTCTTTTTGGAATCCATGAATTTTTTTGTGAGGATCTCAAATATCGTATTTTTGTGCACGCGCGCATGCGTTTCTACGTAAAATTTCATGCATGTTCGACTCCTCAGTTGATTTTGGTTTATTATTTTCAATAATGAACCTTTGGAATCTTTAATTTGTAGTTTACGTTTCGAAGTACGTAGAATCCAAAAATCGAATAAAAATTTGACCGAAATGCGGTCGATGTTTTTCTTCAAGTTGGTAGGTAGTAACAATGGCAGAGCCGTGTTCTTTGCAGACGAGTGATCTATACAGAAAAATAATAAACCGCTGTGTAATCATTTGCAGCGTTTTTCTACTGCGCGCAACCCGCCTCCCTGGGCGCTCAAAGTTGCGCAAACCAACGATTGCGCCCAAAATCAGATTTTTGAAAACCCCAAGTGTGGCACAGGTTTTTCGATTATTTTTCGACGATGAATCACGTGGTGGCATCCATTTTTGAATTGGATAGGAGTTTTTGGAATGGCGGCCGAAAATTCGGATGTTTTTAGCGAAAGTCGCTCTTTTTTTCGTCCTGATTAGTTATGAAGCGATTTTAATTAGTTCGGAACCTTGGAGGTGAGGTGAAGTCATCCTGCTGCTGCCAGCAGACAAAGACCCGCAGTGGCCCTCACTTTTTCCATCAGATGGAGGACGGTGTACGCCTACACCCATACTTCCACTTTTCAGCACACAACCAACGCAATACTCCACACTTTAAATGTTTGTGAAACACAAATTTGACATATTCGTGAAAAAACAAGTCCTTATGGTCACGACATGATGGAACTGGGGATCAGTGAAACACATCACTTTATCTAGGAGATAATAGAGAGTTCCTATTAGGGTCGATACGGCGCCACCGGAACCGGATCGTCCGCCATGTTTTCAATATGGCGCGCCGGATTGCCTCTGAGTGACGTATTCTGCCGTAATATTACGGCGCCGGATCGGATATGGCGCCGGATTGAGACTGTGTGTTTAATAATATGGCACTGGATTGAGAGTGTGTGAAATACGTCACGCCGTATCTAAACCGAACCAAACCCACTAGGAACTCTCTAATGTGAGTGAGTTGAGTGGCAAAGTTCATATTAAGACCCTTGATCGCGCTAGAAGTGCAGTAGCTATCAACCTACCAGTGGAAATTGAAATTCCGACCTCCCAGGAGAGCTAAGGCTGCTCCCCGCTTAGTCTTGGTACCCACACTATTGAGAAACTCCTCGTTCAAACCTCAGTTCTTTGGTGAATCATTTGTGGGACCTCAGAAAGAAATTTAGGGCAGAATTCCCCGAGCCCATAAATGTTTTGAAGCCCACGAGAATTGAGTACACTTACTTTCCGGTACAGAAAACAATCTTGTTTTCTGGTTCATAGGAAACAATAGCACACCCGATCATTAACAACTTTTCTTACCGAATTATAACATCAATTAATTAATTTCACAAAGAAAGAGTTGAAAAAAATTTAGTAAAAAGTCGTCTTACAATTTAACTTCTTTGCTTCCTGTGTCCCATTGCACAACGTGTTTTTCACTGGCAGAAAACAGCCCTTTTTCCGTGGAAAAAGACGTGCTATTGATCGACGAAGAGTGTCCTCCTTGTAAAGTTGAAACCACTTTGCCCTCAGCGATGCTGTACAGTGCAATTGTACCGTTAGACGTTCCAATCACTATCAAGTTCACCAAACCAGAGTCCAGCTTTCGTTTCCTCGACTTCCACGCGCTATTTGCCTGAAAATAAAATATTTCAATGATAAAAACTTGAGTGCATGACAACTCTCACTATATTGTGTAGCCTATTTACCACGAGCTAAAACAATTTGGAAATGTCCCTAAAAACTATTCTGATTTTTCCACAGACCACGCAGGCTCTATAGTTCTTTCCTGGCAGAGGGAACCATGCAAACTAACATAACCTGAATTTCCTCCATTTTCGCTGATTTTGTGTGAACCAAACTGCATCACCGAAACTATTGAATGTTGAGGGAACTACCTGACGTATGAAACTCGTCTTTATTCTCGATTCCTCCATTCAGGCACTCGTGAAAACAAACCTGAAACGACCCATACCTCTCCTGGCTGACTAAACAATCAAATATCATAATATGCGCTAAAGGCTTTACCGTAATCGGTAATGTTTACCAGTTCCGGGGTTCAAGATGAAGCAACTAAGAACAGTTCCACCATAGACCGGTCTGGGTTCACCTCTAGAGTCTAAATGGATGGTTTTTTTTTTGATGACGTCCCACAGTAAGACTTGGGCGTCCTTATGCGATCGATCTGGGGTGAAGTTGGACAACACTCAACAGAAAAGAAAATAACCACACAGTAATCCGTTTTAGACCATTCTGAATCCAAATCCGCAAAAAAACATAGGTGTATGTCTGTGTGTGTGTGTAACAAAATCTTGTGTACTCTGCCCAGGCCTTACTTCTCAACCGATTTTCCTGGTTCTTTTTTTTTTCGTCGCGGAAAACTATCTAGTTGTGCACTACGTCGCCGGAATTTCGAATTTTGCCTTTTAAGGGGAGGAAAGGGGGGGTTATTGCTCTAAAAACGTGCGTTTTTGGGCATAATCTTGTGTACTCTGCCCAGGCCTTAGTTCTCAAACGATTTTCGTGGATATTTTTTCGTTTGACGCGGAATACTATCTAGTTGTGCACTACGGCGCCGGAATTTTGGATTTTGTTTTTTAAGAGGGGGAAAGGGGGGGGGGGGTAATGCTTAAAAAACGTGCGTTTGCGTGCATAATCTTGTAAACTCTGCCCAGGCCTCAATTTCCAACCG
Organism: Apolygus lucorum; assembly: GCA_009739505.2. Lineage (NCBI taxonomy): Eukaryota > Metazoa > Arthropoda > Insecta > Hemiptera > Miridae > Apolygus > Apolygus lucorum. Next base: position 2,276,147 of record CM019176.2, on the reverse strand, counting down.
ATTTGCGTGTTTCTTCTTTTGTTTGACTCAAATAACTTCCGAGTTGTACATGATTTTACCAGAGTACCAAAATTCGCAAGGGGAGGGGGTGAGTGGGGGGATAATATTCACAAAATATCCGATTTTTCAATATTTTGGTTACTTTACTGCTTACTAATTGTACCCAAGCTTTGAGATTGAGGAAAAATTCTCATTATACCTCCGGATTTTCATGAATTATTCTCTGTACCACCATGGAACTAATAGTGGTACCACCATGGTGCCTGGACATGGTGCCATGATGCCATAAACCGCTTATTTCGTGTTTTTTTTTTTTTTTGTTTCACTTTGAATACGGATGTGAATTTCGACGGATTGCCTACCAAAACTAGCAGATGAAAGTCCAATGTTACGACGTATTTCCGCTTTGGTACCAGACTGGCACCATTGTTGGCGTTGGGGAGTTGGTGGGGGGGGGGGGAACTCGAATTCGCATGTTGGGTGTCGTAGATCATGGATTTTAAAATGCTCTTCAGATTCGAGGCTCCCATGCCGCTAGAAGTGTTATGGTTTATAATGGTGGGGGGGGGGTGTCACTACTTCTTCCCTAAAGTAATAAATAAATTACATCGAGAGAAACAGTCTTATTGCTTAACAACTGGTTAAACTGATCCAATACTTATCCAATGGGACGTCCCCTGGAGCGCATGCATTACTAAACAATATGTTCTTCATGAATCTCTTTTCAGGGTTATAAATGAACTAAAATACAAATAAACGTGATCATAATTACTCAAAATTGAGGTTTTAAAGAACACTTTGAAATGAAAAAGCACAGGAAAAGTCTGGTAAGTGGGTGTGGCACATAGCATCCTCTTATAGATATTGTCAGAAAGACGATACGATGCATTGTAGCTAATCTCAAAATTACGATCTTTAAGGATTTTTCACAACGCTCTTTGGGAGGTCATTTACACTTCAACTCGCACAACTCCTGAAAACCATCGAAATCAGGTTTTTACGTTTGCGCATGCGCAAAGGCTACTGACGCTTCAGGGATGGTGATTTTCATAAGGGACCATATAACACAATTTCTGAAAATTTCATCAAATTCGGATGCTTAACATATAAATGGGGGGTGCGCCTGATTTTTTTAAAATTTGTAATCGAAAGTAGACTTCATCCTGAGAATTTTGACACCAGCCGTTCCCTTTTTAGATGAGTAGATCTCTTTCTATGATTTTTCAGTTTCGAATGTTTATGTTTATGAAAAAGGTCTTCTCACGCTAAAAGGGCGCGGTTGGTGTCAAAATTCTCAGAATGAGGTCTAATTTAGATTGAAAATAACAATAAACAGTTTTTACGACCCAGGCGCACACCCTATTGTAGCTGCTACAAGGATTTTACGTTCATGCATGCGCAGAGGGTGCTATCAATTCACGGGCGATGATTTTCATAGGGGACCATTTACATAATAATCCTCGTAATCTCTTAAAATTTCTCCGAAGGAATTTCTATCTATGGAAATTGAAGAAGTTATGGCTGTTACATGGAATTAACGCTTGCGCATGCGCAGTGGCTGTAATTATAACTTCGTATAGTACTGCCCATTACAAGGATTTCAATTCAGACTCACAGACAGACACGGAACCAAAATTGTTCAGGAAGGCCTAAAACGTAAAACATGACTGGAAATTTTGATCTTGAAGAAAATTATTTTTTTAACCTTGGAACGTGGAAATTAGGATTCCGCTGCCTTGGCAGACTCAAAAGCAAAATATTATTATGAAAGTAAGTAAGGTAACCAGAATCAGACGAGTGAGCTGAGGAGAAACAGCTGCGCGGTGCGGATTGGCATTCATAGATGTCAATAACAAAAAATGTAAAAAACTGTTATTTTTATAGAAATCTATATTTGAAATTATAATTGTTAAGACAACTGATAGGTAAGTTACCTACTCTATTTATTTTTTATTAATTTTTTTAACCCATTTCCGGCCAATGATGCGTTTTCGCATCGTTATATTTATGGATTTTTTAGGAATTGAAAATATTGGAAAATCGTTGTAGATTAATTTTTTCTCGTTTATACTGTTCCTAAACTGATCAAAAAATTTTTGCTTCAACGTTCAGGAACTCATTGCGAATTTGGAGAATTTTTTGAAAAGTAGGCATTTTTGATCGTCTGGAGGAGCTTTGAACTTGTGGAATTTTTTGTTACGTTGGAGAAGGAACAATACTTCTCCTCTCTTGATCCTGAATGCTTGGAATGGTGTAGAAGCCAAATACATTTAAAACAAAAGATGAATAAATAATGGTATTGATTGTACAACGACGAAAGTCGACGAATGCGAAAACGCACCTTTGGCCGAAAGCATGATCATGGAAGCTCAAATTCGATCCTGGGAAATGAGCGATACAGAGTGCCTACACGTTCATTTTCCGGCATGCTCGGCTCAGCTTATATCATTTTTATTTTCCTCAGTGATGTATTCGAGGTTTTTCATTATTATTATTATTTTTGTTTTTTTTTTTTCATTTTTTCAATGAATCCAAAAAGTGGCAAAGTTTGGTCTATTGACGAGATCCTCGCCATTCTGGCTGGCCTAGGCAATTGGGACTTTCTGATGACGATTACGATGCCCAAATTATTGATGTAGTATAATATACCCCCACCTGTGGATACAGTAAGAGACGAGGAAGAACATTGACAAAAATTTCAACGGAATAGCCTTGGCACACGACAACAAAGACATCCCAGGTAGGTTTGAACTTCAAGAAGCGCAAAGATACGACAGAAACCAGAAAGCCAGTGGTGCATTTGATCAGCCTAAGATGATTTTGGACTACAATAAATTCATGGGTGGGGGTGGACCTCCATATCAACGGCGTTGAAAATTACCGCATCAATGCGGGGGGGAAAAATTGGTGGTTGCTACTCTCTTCACAAACGGGATCGGGAACGCCTTAGTCAGCGCCTGAAAACTTTACCGATACGTGAATAATGACAAAGGTGGCTGGTGGATTTCTGATCAAGAGTTTGTCTGAGCTTGCTGTGGAACGAAGATCCCATTGAGAGACTGACACTCCTGAAGCTCCAAAAATGCCTGCTAACGGAGTGATATGAGATTTGACTCATGCCTAATAATCATAGTTTGATTCATAATACGGCATTCCACAGCTTCAAGGAAACGCTGCAGATGCTATGGTGGACAGAAATTGTATGTCTGCGAGAAATAGGACGTTCATCTGCACCCAGAGTGTTTCAAAGGGTTCAATGTCAAGTGATCCTGCTTTCGGCCAACGATGCGTTTTCGCATCGTTCGTTATCTTTTGTTTTGAAATTTATTGAAAATTTTTGAGCTTCATTTCATGTTCATACATTCTTAAATATAATGTTTTTTCATAAAAATTTCAACTTTTAAATCCATTTCTACCCTTGGCCGGAAATGGGTTAAGAGTGACCATCAGTGAACCTAGTGAAACTTTGTTATCTCCAAACACCCAATGAGAGGCCTTCCCTACCCTTGCTTCCTCGCGTCGACGCTTGCCACAGGTCTTCCACAGTCTCTCTAGTCCATCGTCAAAGGCTCCCTTGAGCCAATTTAACCTAACGCCATCTACCTATTGTCGATCTGGTTGATGAGATCACTAGGATTCTCATCCTGCATTTTTTCTTTGGATTCCTTTGGATCAGGCGACTGGCTCCTTCATCCTTCTGTACAATCGTCGATCGATGTAAGTTCTACGACCGATTAACCCCCCTCAGTCCATCAAAATGTTGGATCACATGGCGCTCACCACACTTCTGCTTTCAGCTCTCTTCGTCAGGAAGCAGCAACGTGTCTGCCGAGTCGATTACCTATCATCATATTCTCCGTGGGAAGGACTCCTCCACCGGAAGGCCTGGGTGTCGTCTCGACATGTAGCTGCCCTGATCCACAAGAATCGGTCGATCATTTTATTTTACTTTTTTTCTTTTATCGGTCTTTCGAATAAACTTTTTTCGGGACGTAAAAAATTCAATCCATAGTTTTTTGGTTGTCCGTAGGGAAAGAATTTACTTCTGTCTATCAAAGGAGCTCCTAAGTAGGATAGGAGGATTTATCTTTTGTTCAAGATTTATGGACCCATTGTTTGTTCTTTTTATTATTTTTTATTTTTTCAATTATTTTTTTATTATTTTTTTTAGTTAATGGTGTGGGATAGATGAAAATCGGGCTGATTTCGGAAAATAAGTCTTCTGTTATTTTTGGAAAACAATCAAAATTTTTTATTTCAAAACTAACCGGGAAAACAGACGTGCAGCGGGAATGCTCGCTGATTGGCTGTTCGGATCGCCATCTCCTCCCAGTGTTGCCCATTGGGACGACGAAATCGTGTTTTCTACGAGAAAAGTTATCAAACAAAAACAGGGGAAACCTAATTTTCCCCATCTTGCTTTTTCTATATTTTTCGATTTCAAACTTAACTGTTTCGTGAAATTTTGCATCTGGGGACTAAGATTTCTCGATCTCAGCGCTTCAAGCGGCCATAAATGAACTATTCCAGGATGACGTCATTTTCCCGGTTTTTTTTAAACATTCGTATTTTCTACACTGTTTTGTTTATTCGTAAATTAGGAAGTTCGGGCTGAAAGTTTGCCTTAGGAGGTTTTTCGATTAGCTGAATCCGATTTTGGGGTCAAAAATAGGAAGTTCCGACATGGTGAAATTCCTCATTGGAACAATTATAATTTTAAAATACCAACTGCTGAAACTTCCAACAAAAACGTTCGGCGCTCAGGCTTTTCCAGGGGTTTTCGGGTGAAAAATTAAATTCCCCGAGTTTTCCTGAATCCAGGAAATCCTTCACCAAAGGAATAGTAAAGTAACTTGAGCGGGTTGAAACGATGATGCCATCAGATTGTTCAAAATTCCCAATGAGAGACATCAGTCAGCTTCCAGTAGACGTGGAAGGTCCGGCCAAGATATTTACATACGTTTCCAGACCCTGACACGACTGTTGTTTTGGCATCAACACTAGCAAACCTCAATAAATTGCTGGTTATATCAATTTGCAGACCTTCTACTGAGGTTAAGTATATTATTATGGTGAAGTTGAGCATCGATTCATTGATGACGTCGCTCACGAAATCAGATTAACATTGAAGGTGTCAAAAGAGGCGATAACTACGCAAGTTCTGCCCGCATGAGTTTGGGTTTTTAGCTAGTTTTCGAGCCGCACTTCATGAGCACGGCTACTTCCCCTATGATAGTACTATTATAGTAGGTACTATAATATACTCCTGCTCAAAATTAGCGCACCACCATCCATTTCCTCGTTAGCCCCCTTATTTTTTCCTTTATCAAGTTTTTATCTATTTGCACACATTGTTTGCAAACTCAGAAGAAAAAATGTAACCAAAGAAGGCACAAATTCGAGAGAAAAACATATGTTTTTAACGAATTATAGAAAAATGTACTTCTTGTGGTAAAATTATAAAAATTGAAAATGTGAAAAAAAAGTTTGAATTATGCCAGTTTAGCTTTTCAATACTTGGTATTACCTCCTCTAGCTAGGATGAGGGCTTGCAGCTATCGACCGATGTTTCTAATCTAGTTTTGGATACCTTCCTGGGTATATTGTCCCATTCCTCTTTCGCTGCTGTTTCCAGCTGCTGAAGATTGTCTGATGGTGGATCTCTGGGTCGAATTCTTCTTTTCAGCATGTCCCAAACATGCTCTATCGGATTCATGTTTAGGCTCCTTGGTGGCCAGTCCAGGATACAAAATTTATAAGGGAAGAAGGAAAGAGATAAACGAAAAAAGGGATGGTGGTGCGCTAATTTTGAGCAGGAGTGTAGTAATCAATAGAGTAGTAGTTTGTAATTTAGGTCCTGACCCCATTCGAGATGCCACCGATCCGAGATTCCCCTTATAACATAACTTACAGAATGACAACAACTCGGCCTTCATCCAAGACGATGGTCGTGACATCAAAGATATGAACTAAAGCAATAAATAAGAATAAATGACGTAGTAATCAGCATAAAATATAGGTAGGTAACGACTGTCGTTACCGGATCGGTTCTCTCACCGCATTATTGTTCAGGCTGATCCAGGATAGCGACGTGCAGGGGGACCTGAGATGGAGGCTCGGCACATATTCCTGTTTCAACACTCCAGTGTTCACCTCCCAAATGCTCAATTTCCCGTCGGTTCCGCAGTACGCCAAATTTGCACCGGAATCCGAAAACACCGCTAAATTTCTTTCCATGATCGTCGCAACAAAAAATTAAAAGTAACCTCGCGAAAACCAGCCAAATCTGAGTTGAGTCACCCACGTGCGCCTTCTTCCGCAACTTGAAAACAGTCGTCAACGTTCTCCAACTCAACAAAACTGGACATCTCCGCGAAGATGTCGGCTAGGCACAGATCACACCGTTTAATTATTTATCATAAAATGAAATAGTAAAGAACATGCAGACAGTAATTATTAACGACAAAATAATACAAACACCCAGCACGAGAACGCAGCCGCACTTTATGGATACTTAAATTACTATAAGCATCCATGATTTATGAGGTAATTGTCGGGGTTGAATACCAGACATACAATTTAACCATGGAGGCAGAGGAGATTTTTCCTCTTATTCACGCAAAAAGCTGCAATAATTTTCTTCCGAATCATTAAAGTGAGATTATAATTCATTTAAATACGTAATTTTGAAGAAATAATCTAAAAATAACCGTCTAGGCATGAAATAAGAAAGCGCGCCAAAACCAATAACTTCTTAGTGATTGTCATCAGCTGATTAAACCGTGTTGGGTTATAATTTGAAACCTCTCATGTATTTGTGTATATATTTTTGTATTATGTATGGAAGTCATTTCATATCCTGTCCGCTGTCCTCCATTATTGCTCCCCCGTTGATAATCGGACGTGAAAAGAACAATTATTTGCGATAGTTTGTCTCTGCTGGGCTCCCGTTCCATATTTTGAGGTCCAGCATGATGAACTGAACTTGTACGTGTTGGGTGTAAAGATGGACAAGCACCGGTAAGTAGGTACCTAGTACGGGAGACCGTCCACGTACGTCACCTGTCAAGTTTCTTTCGCATGTTACTTGAGTACCTACTTAGATGCATTCATATCTAGAATTTATTATCAGCGGAAGAGGTCTCTTTTCCAGTTTTTAGGCGGCAGTCCAACAAAATTGTAGGCAGATTGACACCAAAATGTAAGAACGCTGGCTGTACGAACATACGTGAAAAGTTTTGCCAAGACGAGAACGAGTCCACCTTGTTTTTGGGTGAACTTAAAGTTGGTCAAAAACTAGAAAAATTGCTATTTCAAAGCTTGGTAGTATTAGTAGGTTGTAGACTTCTTCCCCTTATTTTAATTTAATATAATGAAGCTAGTTCGTACATTTTGAAACACTTGTGGAGGTATAAACTTTGGTTCACTTTCTACATTGTGTTCATAACAAAGTAAGTGTTCAAACACAAATTTAAATAATGAATGGATTTGTTCACCCTTCAGTTGAGTGGAGTGAAAATGATGGAAAGGTTAAAACAAGAAACTGCTAAGAAAAGTTGCTCACGTTAAGAATCTCAGAACAGTTGTTCAATAGAGAGTTCACGTTAAGAATCTACGTTGTTTCTTACATTTTGCGTCAGAGTCTACCAAGGTAGTGGGATTGTTTTCACTCTTCAAGATTGAAGAGAAATTGTTCTCCAAAATCATAATTTCTACTTGCATTTTACGTTTTAGGCCTTCGTGAACAATTTTGTTTCCGTGACTGTCAGTCTGTATGAGTCGGGCGAAACTATAAATCTTAATTAACGTCCGATTTCGATGCAAATTTCAGATTGTACATATTGAGGTGTAGATGGTCTCCTATGAAAACTATCTGAATGTGCCCACTTTGCATGCGCAAACGTTAATTCTGTATAGCACCCATAACTTATAAAATTTCCACCCGATTCCAATGCAATTTTCAGGGATTATTGGATTGGCGTATAGTTGGTTCCACAGAGTGCTGGAGACCTGCATCCACGTGTTAACCTCCATTCGGAGGCCATCTTTCAGGAAACATAGAAGTTATTAGGAGGGTTGAAGCAAAATTTTAGACCTATTATGTTCAGAATCTTTATAATAACGTTGGTACGTTTATTTTCAGATTTTCGTTGTTGTTATTGGAACCCGGTGAGATATACTTCGAAGATTTCAGCGTTCATCTGCAGGTCATTGATGAAGAGAGTTCGGAGGCCTGTGGAAGCTCCGCCCTCCCGTCTGTCATTGGTCGCCTGAAAGTTTGTTCCAAATCCATCGTCTTCGACCCTCAAGACCACCACCGCGCCATCATTAAGATCCTCCTCAAAGAGTGCACAGAAATCGACAGATACCAGGACCAAGCAAATGAGTTAGTATTTCAGTTAGTCAGCAGCATTATGGAGGAAGTCGGTGCTTATTTCAAAATGACGTGTACCTTTGTTATAGAAATAAATTCTAGAATTCCAATCAATTTTAGTTCTCACTAGACAGATCGCCTGTGATACAGGCAGGTCAGCACCAAACACATTTCAAGAACCTGTCAGATTCTCAGAGTGATCGTACGGGGTTGAAAATTGTAATGATCTCTAGTCGGGGATCTAATTACTTGGAAATTGGGGAGTAATAAGACACGTAATCTGACGGGAATGAAGGAGGTATATTCAATAATAACTTATGTGAAGCAGGCCAGACTTGGGGGTCTCATCGCATCACCTTGACCCCTCTCTTCCCCTACTCGGGAAGTGTCATCCATCCTTGAGTGATTGTATCATCACACTCCCCCCCTGGTGAAACAATTTGGGGTCATATAGGGACTGGTGATGGCAAATTTTAATTGGTGTTGAATTTTGGGAGGCATCCCTGGGGAAACTGTCCTGGCCCACCTGTTGCACACTGCAGTTGTCAGTTTACTGTTGGCTAGTCTGTGGGAGCCGTGCTTTTGCTTAACCTTCATCCGCTCGCGCCCCCCTGAGTCACACTAGCGATCGCGGGGCGGCTGATAGCCGCCCGTCACATTTTTCCTTATTTCAATGGATTTTTTGGTACTTCAACTCGATAACGACAAGGATTTGGGTTGGTCATCTTGTAAGTGAGTTCATACACATTATTTAGAATGAAAAACTTTTATTGAAAATAATTATAAACTTTGGTAAACAAAAATTATAAAAAATAACGTCATAATATTCTTTCTGGGCTTACTGCCTAGTGACTAAACTATCACACTCTGTTCAATAAATCAAATTGTTCTTCATAGCAGAAGATATATAATCACATTATTAGAAGGAACCATGCATAAAATTTTATTATAAACTTTGGTAAAAAAGAAATAACGTCTAAATATTTTTCTTGAGCTTACTGCCTAGTGACTAAAGTATCACATTTTCTTCGATAAATCAAATTGTCCTTCATAGCAGAAGATATCAGATCTTTAGAAGAAACCATGCAAAATTACGAAATAATACCTAAGGATAAAAATGGTAGGTACCTGGTAGAAAACTAGAAAAATAACGTACTTGCGAAAATAGCGAATCACGAGTAGGTACCAAAGCAAACATCACAAATGATAAATGAAACTCAGGTTTTTATCGGCATTTCTTCCGAAACATACATAGCTACTCATAACGAGGCTGAATGAAGTAAAAAAATATACTTACATTTCACCGTGGACGTTCAAAAAAATGTTGCACTGCCGATCGCGGGGCGGCAGTTAGCCGCCAAACTTAGTCACTCAAACTTTGAACGTGTATTGACAGCCACCAACGTAACGCAGGAGGAAAAGGTTAACGACATCTTGCGGAGGAAAGTCCAACTAGAGAATACAACTGCACTTTCCCGCTCTCTTGCGTGCCAGTTATGTTTTGCCGCACAAAATTCATCGGGGGTGGCAGTTTGCCGCCCACGCGAGCGGATGAAGGTTAATAGTGATCTGCAGGGTCAGTGTGGGCGAAGTGGGTGAAAACCCCAGGGGAATTGGTGTTGACTTTTAGCTGCAGAGTGGCGCAGTGGAAGCATGCTGGGCCCATAACCCAGAGGTCCGTGGATCGTAACCACGCTCTACTACCACGTAATGATCTCCAGTCGGGGATCTAATTACTTGGAAATTGGGGAGAAATAAGACACGTAATCTGACGGGAATGAAGGAGGTATATTCAATAATAACTAACATGAAGTGGGCCGGACTTGGGGAACAGAGATGTCGAGCCGGGATCGCGATAATACTGTCTTATCGCATTACCTCGACCCCTCTCTTCCCCTACTCGGGAAGTGTCATCCGTCCTTGAGTGATTTTATCATCACAAAATGAACAGAATTTTTTTGGGAAATCAGTAATTTTTATTGACAAGAGGTTGACTCCAGGTGTTAGAATTGGAATGTGGTGACCACATTTGGATTTCTTAAAGTTTTAATTATTAGGATATTTTGTACCTAATATGTGGATATTATTCAATCAATCAATCAAAGTTTTTATTGTAGAAACCTAAGAATAGGTATAACAACGTCAGATAAACACATAAACAAATAAACTACTAATCCAGGAACACACAACAATTTGTATATAATATACCAAATAGATATAATAGTAGTATAATAGATATATAATATCTATTATACTAGATATTAAATAGATATATAATATAAATATATAATAGATAGTATAATAGACCAAAATAATCCTTAACACAGCAGATTTCAGCATCAATCAAAATGCTTTTCACTCGCTGTCGAAATGCCACTGAAGACAGCTGCCTAACATTGTGAGGGAGAGCATTGAAAAACCTGGATCCGAACTGTTCGGGATTACAAGTAAGGGATTTCGTCAGTCTCAAAAAGGGGGGGGGGGCAAATATTAGGCCCGGCTCGAGTTCCATAATTATGTACGCCATTCCCCGTCACAAATAAATTCAAGCTCTCCCTCGCGTGAAGCAGCGCTTGCCATACAAAAAGGCCGTAAACTGTTGATGCCCCATGCCTTTTAAAGTAGGAGCGGCATGACTCGCTAGGTTGGAGACCAAATATTGCGCGCAATATCCTCTTCTGTAGCTTGAATACGGCCTCAGTATGCGACGAGCCTCCCCACAGAAGAATACCATAACTGATACGGCTCTCAACGTATGCAAAATATACAGAGCGGAGCGAGCTATAAGGTACAGCGCTACGCAGTCGGAACAGCATGTACGATGAAGAAGCAAGCCTGGGCAAAAGGGCCTCCACATGTCCTGACCAGGATAGGCGACTATCAATCACTATGCCCAGGAAATTCGCCGAGTGATCCATCCTGCTAGTGAGGGAGAATGTCAACTGCTGGGTTTTTCCGTTATTTAGAAGGAGCGCGTTTGCTGTACACCATTGGCTGATCAAGACTGAAGCCTCCTCCTGCCTGATAGCCAATTCTTCCCTTGACTCAAACAAGACGTTTGGTTGGAACAGTATGTCTCACTTAGTTAGAGTTTGGTCCTCGGACGTTGACGAAAATATAGTACAATACGAGCCGAAAGAACGAAATATAAATAAACAATTATCTGTAGCAATGAGTGCCTCAGTACACTTACTTTCTGGACAAGCCTTGTAGTATTTGATATTGTGGGTAACATTGTGCTTTATTAGAACATGTACCTAAAATACGGTTACCTTACACATGAGCCTCAATTTCTTTTGTTTTTGGCACGTTACAGAACATCAACTCCACATAGACCAGGTTACCTGACGATCGTTCAAGGTTACGTTCCTGATTTCCAAGCTGGGTAAATTTTCACTCTCTGAAATACTCCTCATCATGTTTTTATTTTCGCACTAATACGAATAACTAACTTTGCTGCACTTGCGTCAATCCTTAGATAACAGCCAATTAGGTTTCATCCTTACTGTGTCTTCATTTAAAAGTTAACCGTATTCTTGACAACAGGGCACTCAATACAACTTTCCCGATGTGTGCTGAGCAATATTGTATCTGAACATTCTCGTTTTGTTATTGCCGTGTGCTCCCTCAGTACTCACATGTATTCTAAATAAAGGAACAGATGTGAAGGTACCTCGAATCATCCCCGGTGTTCACCTGGAACGGTGAAATACCTGAGACGCCACACTACCACCCGTCTCTCACCTGTGTAGGGAGTGTATTCACTCTTGCTCACTATCTCGATTTAATCATTTCTGCTCTCTTAAACCTACCCAAATGATCATCTAGAGCTGGGTCCACACTTGCAACATTGGGCTGCTCCAATCCTTACTCCAATCCTGCTCCGCTTTTCTGCCCCAAACATCGCAGCGCTCTGAACCTCACTCAGCCCATATAAAGCTCACCCCACTCCGTACATTTCTTTGATGCAAGATGGAAAACCGCCAACAGTGCAATTGGACTGCCCTTCGCTCCTCTGATCCTCATTCCTTCGAAGTTTTGCCGCCCCGGACATGCCAGAGGATCGGAGCAAGGTTCGGAGTGGCCAAATGTTGCAAGTGTGGACGCAGCTATACGGGTCTGAGCTGCTTAGATTAGAGGTATTCATGGTCTGGGAGATTCCACGTCGAATCCTCGAATCTTCGAATTTGGAGATTCGACGAGAGTCAATGCTCATGCGCACCGGTTAATACGACGATTCGATTTACCACGGACTGAAGGAATTCAACTTCGAATTACAAAATGTGATCCTAGCGCTAGCGGCAGTTGTACGAAGCAACTGTAATAACATCAACAAACAGATCCTCCTGTCCTTTCATTTTGAGTTTTTCTTTTAACAACACTGTAATGACTCATACTCTTAGCTATGTTAGTTCTCCAATAAAGGACACAAGGGAAACCCTGAGTGACTCATCATGCCAGGTAGGTAAAGTGAGGTAGGGGGGTAGAACACGTCACTTGACGTCACCTTCCTCCACTCTCCCTTTACCCTGTTGAAGTAGTATAAAAAGAGAGCTCAGGGCTTCCCCTTCATGCATTTGTCTTCTAACAATCGATTTGATTATTTCTCGCTCTACCTCGCCTTCTCTTAGAAGCCCAAAGTTCCTCAGAGGTCTCAGTAAGCACATCGCGCCAGCCTCCGCTCCCATTTCACCTAGTAGTTGTCTGCCCCCAACTAGGAACTAGGTAAATGTACTGCCTCCCTCCGGTCGGCGAGCAATTGCGCCGAGGTACGCAGCTGAGCTGAATTCCTTAAGCACTCCTGAATGCGATAGGGGGTAACGAGCCGGGCAGAAAGTGCTGTCCCATCCTTCACCTTCGTTGAGTAGGGGACCAATAGAAATCCACAAGCCGACGTGAAGACCATCGCCTTCACACGCCGACATAACAAACACCTTTTTTATTTTTTATTCCGTTTTTCCGTTCGTTTATTTCTTTTTTATTCTGTTCATAGTGGGGTTTTTCTCGATTAAATGAGTGGAGCTGAGCCACCTAAGGGGCTAGGGAAAAACGCGACCATCTCGTCTGCTGGAGAAGTGGAAATGCTGCTTGTTGCCATTAAAGCGAGCATACCACATTCTCCTTTCTAGCATCGAACATGTTTCAGCCATGAGATAAGTACCAAAATGCGTTCAAAATTGTGTGTCGGAAGTACCTAGCAAGGGTTTTTCTTTGATACAAGACTCCTCATCGGTAGGTACCTATTCAGAAGTCTGAAGCATGATCCTTTTTTAATTTTAGCCGTAGATTTTTTCGTTCGTGTACTAGGAACTTTGTTAAAGGATTTTATTAGAAACCTTTGGGGTATTCTCATTTTTTAACTAAAAGGAAATTAATGAACTTGCGGTTCTTTTGACAATGACTTGGTTATTGTCTGATGCCGCGAGGAGCGCTACGCACAATTCGATTTTCGACGGGAGAAAACGTGAGAGCCTCATGAGACCCACGAGTTTACGACGATTCGACGATCGAATCAGACCATGAATACCCCTATTATACCTTCTCCGTCACCTTAGTCATTCAACGGTTTTGGGCCGGTTGACGAGCTCCACCTCATTTTCCCATCTCTTGCTTCACTTCATTGAATTGTAAAATCCTAGTTCACTTCAGTACCAAATTTGCCAGTTTCAAATTCACAATTTCATTGAATTCATTAGCTAATAGTAGTCTGAAATTGGAGTCTCCGCAGTCATGTTATTGTAATTGTGAACCATTTTCGAACATTTCAGGAACGAGTCGAATACGAATGTTCTCCAGGTTGTCTGCAAACAGCATGCAGAAATATTCGAAAGTAACGTCCTCGCCCCATATAGGTTTAAAAACGTAAGTTGAACTGTGTAATAGTAATAAAATTGAATTTTCCATCATGGGGTAGTTGCATGGGTCGGAATTTCGTATTTTTGAAGTCAGATTCAAATTTAGCGCACTTGAAAACGTTCCTGAACCAGTTTTCACATCGAAATTCCGTAGTTTAGCCTTATTTATACTAATAACTGAAATACTGTACACACTTGTTTTGGCGGGAGAGCCGGACAACAACGCTGACGTCACCTGGCAGAAGGAGTCTCTCAACAGAGTGCATTGAGATCACTCCAATCACAGAAAGATTGAAGTCAGAAACATTGAAATAAGGAAGCCCCTATGTAGCAATATAATAGACTTCAGCCTCTGCATATTTAAATTTTGTTCTTGATTTTACAGTAATTATTTTTGTAGATTTCCTAGTGATTTTGCGGTGATCGTCACAAAAACGTCGTGGCCCCCACCCTGTAATGTAATTTGTGAAAGTTTTCCCGCTTGAATCCGAAAATCCCATTTTTTAAGGTCTAATTTTAAACTTAAACAAATATTTACTTCAATAGAGTTTCACTAGACAGGAAAAAAAACCATGCAACTACCCCTTTTTAGGAGAAGTTACAACATCTTTAGATAGAAGGAAACTTTTGTGAGGAATCCCAGTTGGCGTCGGAATGTATTATTGATGTTATTTTCTTCCTTTCAGGTCAAGCGCACTTTTCTATTCTCGTTGAACTACGCGCACATCAAGGACTGTTTACCATTAGTTAGCCAACTCTACAGGGCCTCCACTTTGCCAGCTGCTGAGCAGAACCAGATGGTGAGTACTTCACAGTTCCCTCGCAGTGAAAAATTCTGAGATTGAGCTAATGACCCAAAGTGAAATCAGTTTTCTATTGACACCACATTCCACAGCAGTCGCTGCTGAACTGCACTAAATTATTGATTTTGTTTGATACATTGAACTCCCCAGGTGGCTGCTATAGAAAGATCCCGCCAAAATTTGGTGAAGTTTGACCCACTGTGGCTTCACGATCTTGATGAGAAGATCGTCATTGAAACCACAGGGCATAAGGTGACGCCACTGGTCATGAACCATGGCCGCATCGTTCTCTCCACCACTACCTTGTACTACCAACCCTTCAACAAAATTGAACCCGTGAGTACACAGCTAGATTACTGTCGCATCTTGATTCGTGGCTGGTCAGTTGGATTGGGCGAAATAGCGTGACCAATCACTCTGATTCCTGAATTTGAAAAATATTTGTTGAAGTGGATTCGCCGATGGAACACTGTGGTTACGGCCTTAGACCACTGGATAAGTGTAAAAATATTAGAAAAGATTAGTGAGCAGAGGAGAATAGGAAGACGCGCCTAGATTGTAAAGATACTCGTAATATACAGAGTGGCTGAAAACGGACACCCACTTTTTAAAATGACGCCAAATTTTTAATTTTGGAGATGTCAGGTTGAAATAAATTCCAAAATGTTCGTTAGGATTGGAAGTTTATTGTACAGTAAGAAAAAATCAGTTATGGAATATTGTGCTAAGTAGATGGCGCCCTTGATGATTAATGCACTGTTCAAGCCTTTCGGCGAAGTTGCTCATGACGTTATCCAACATTTCCATCGGGATGGCGACAATTTCATGTGTGATCGCATCTTTGAGGTCTTGAAGAGTTCGTAGTTTATCCACATAAACCTTGGACTTCAGGTAGCCCCATAAAAAGAAATCACAGGGAGTGAGATCGGGCGAGCGCGGAGGCTATGGAATGTCACCGTGTCGCGAAATCAACTTTCCGGGAAATGTTTGTGCGGACAATATCCATGGAAATTCTCGCCGTGTGTGCAGTTGCCCCGTCCTGTTGAAACCTAATTTTCTCGGTATCCCATTCATTCTCCTCCAGGTAAGGGAAGAAAAAATCCTGCAGCATTGCCACATAGCGCTCTGAATTCACAGTGACTGCTCTTCCTCTTCCATCTTCAAAAAAGAAAGGCCCCACTATCCCTACCTTTGAAAATTCACACCACACTGTAACTTTTTCGCTGTTGAGAGGCAGTTGGTGCAGTTCCCATGGGTTATCCGATGCCCAATATCGGCAATTGTGCTTGTTAACGTAGCCATCCAAGTGGAAATGTACCTCGTCTGATCTCAAGATTAGCGCAAGTGGGTCCTCCAAAACTGACATCTGCCGGCAAAATCGTTCACGTTGACCATAATCAGTTGGCATGAGCTTCTGGACAATCTTAATCTTGTAGGGATGAAAATTTAAATGTTTTTTCAAAATTAATTGAAGGGAACGACGCTTAATTCCGAGTGCTTGAGGACGATGTCTCATCGACCGCTGAGGGCTCTGTTCAACTGACACTCTGACTCGATCCACATTTTCAGGGGTCACCGTAGTACGCGGTCGACCATGAGCAATCTTTGGGGCAACATTGCCTGTTCGATGAAAGAAGGCAACCCACTTCGAAATCGATCAATTCATTGGAAGAACAGCACGAGGAGGAAGGTTAAAGTGAGTGCGAAAGGTAGCCTCGAAACACTCATTTTTCTTGAAAAAGGTCTCCACGGCGAAGGACCGATGCTGAACGCTCCACACAGGCATGATTTCTGAACTTCCCTTCCTACCCTACTAGGGGAATGGGTCAGTGACCTTGTCAGACCCCCCCTCCCAAATCCCCAGCTGATACAAACTTGGGCGTCCGTTTTCAGCCACCCTGTACCTTAGTGTATTACAAGAGTGATTTAGTTTATTAGCATCGGTCAATCCCAACCTCAATGCTGAACACTTCTTGTGCAGATGCGACCGATTCTGGAGATCCAGAACGGAAGCATTCGGTGGAACGCGCATCCCTGCGTGTAATTTCGTGGAAACCCATAAATAAATTTGCTGATCTCAGCAAAAGATTTACAAATTCCGAAGTGGAGTAGACGGCGGGATCCTCTTTTAATATAAAGGGGCGAGGGAGAGTATAAGCCATTCATGAATGAGTATGACCTGGCTATGGGCCCTGTAGGTCGATTCTGTAACTCGCTATTTGGCTGACGTTATGGCGTCGGATTCGGTATCCCTCCCGTGCAACGACAGGTCGATAACGAAATTGGAATTCTGTAATCGGGCATAACGAAGTTTGGTCGTTGCATTTCAAAATAACGATTTCGCTATGTGATCCAACAATATTTCGGTCTAGAGCGAGCGAAAGGTAGCAACGCGTGATTTTTAGCCAATGGGAAGACATATTGATAATAGTTTCCAATTGTTATCACGGGTAGTTGAATTCACTGCAGTTTGCAAAATGTCGGATTCATATTTTTTGACGTGGTGGATATACAAAGGAATGACGCGTGAAAACGGAATTTTTCTCGTGATTCGTATCATGGAATAATGATAAATGGAAAGAATTCCTTTTCATAAATCGGATTCATCAGTCACATTGGTATGAATCTCGTCCGTCCACGATGCTTCGAATAATCAACTGCCTGTCCATCTTACTACAAGGTAATGAATCGACTTGTTATTTATCGTTTATTCATACTCACACATCCATACTTATTCGTACTTTCAACTACTTTGAGTGAGAATACAAAGCAAACTGCCTAATTGTGTGTGGTATACATTATTGTTACAGATTCCGGGAAACAAGTACCTGCCTACCTACTATCAAACATTTCTGAGTTCTCGATGTCTTTTCAGAACAAAATAGACATCTATTTTACTCTCACTGGTAGAAAACCTAATATCACTTCAAAATTTATGAATCGCTGTTTTAGTCTTTATAGTTTCATGTACGTTATATGACTGAATGAACATAATATTATTGTATTCAATAAAACGTAAGATTCATGACGTAATTTACTTATCTACCTTCACATTCATATTTCTTTAAGTCAATTTTATGTTACAATTATCAACTACCTCGTCATATTCTCTCCTACCGTCGATGTCGATTACGGATATAAACAATCGTAAATTCGTGGTAAATATTTTCTCGAGTAATAGCAGGTAAGTTGGTATAAAAAAGAGCATTATCAGCACAATTATTTTAGCCGAAAATTATCAATTTTAGGGGTTTTCTTCATTTTAGGAAGTTTTTATGCTGACACACATTTTATAGAATAGTGAAAAATTCAACTAGGATCTACCTATTTTATAAGCTAGCTATTTTAATTTTACGTACTTACCTACCAATTTCCAAAAATGACAGTATAATTATTTTTATCATCATTCAATGTTGATATAAAAAATGCTGTTGATAGTTTGTCAAAAACTCAATTTCATTGAAAATACTACCTTTACTATGATCAATAGAATACATGAATTTCTATACGAATTAACAGCTTGAAATAAGTAATATAAATACTACGATTTTTGTTTAATAAAATTGTAGAAAAAAATCAAGTAACACAAATTAACACGGCGAATAAACTGCTCATTAAGACGGTCGGATATTATTTTTAAAATATTCACCATAAATTATGTACGAATGTATCAATTTTATTCTCAAAATGATTTGATTAACAAAACGGAAATTGATTAACCCACAATACGGAAATGCACACAGCAACTGAAATATGACTTCGAATAGGTTAGGAATTAAAGAGCGCTTTTAGCTACTTTTTCATAAAGACGGTTGTCGTAATTCATACCGGGGGGGTTTCGAGCCGTCGAGATGGTAACGACACTTTTCGGCCGAAATAGCGACGACTGAGCGACAGTTGTCGCTATTTCGCGTCTGCAGAATCGCGATCGTCGCTATTAATCGTTATTGTTATCATAACGACACTTCGTTGTCGCTATTATCCCATAACGAGTTAGAGAATCGACCTACTGGTCCGATTGAGTTGCAGAGGAATCTTAGTCGTGATGGTGAGTTGATCGAGAAATGGTGTTCTACAAATGGTCTGTTGCTGAACAGAGAGAAAACGCAAATCCTCAACTTCGCATTGTATCGTCGGCAGGACCAATCAGTCAATTTCCTAGGGTTGACGATTGACAACCGATTATCTTGGCAGCCTCACATCGAGGTGCTTATTCCTAAACTAACATCGTGTACTTTCATGTTGCGTAGATTGTCTAAAGCTGTTTCTAAGAAGATGTTGTTATCGGTTTACCACGCCTGTTTCTCAAGTAGAATGTTATGTTGCCTGCTGTTGTGGGGAAATTCTAGTCACTCAGTGGACGTATTTAGACTCCAAAAGCGAGCAGTTCGTATCCTGGCGGGCTTGGGTTGGAGTGAAAGCTGTAAGGGATCATTCTCTCTCGGAATCCTGACTCTGCCAGGCGCATATGCCTTTGCAGTCCTCTGCTTCGTTAAATCAAATCTCCCTCTTCTGATGTCCAGCGCCCATCGTTTTAATACTAGAATTAGAGATGACATTGCTATCCCTTTCACTCGCCTCAGCGTTGCACTGCGAAGTAACCCGTATCAAGTTGGTCCAAGACTGTTCAATGCGCTACCTCTCAAGATCCGCAACCTTCCGGAAAAGACATTTATTATGACGCTGAAAGTCAATCTTGTTCAGACCGAACTCTATTCTATTGACGAGTTTTACAACATTGAGTGGGTTAATAAACCTGTATAAAAATGCTAGATTTTGCTTCCGAGTCTACCAAGGTAGCGGAGGCTTTGTTTTCACTTTTCAAGGACGAAAAAAAAAAGTTCTCCAAAATCAAAATTTCCACTCGCGTTTTGCGTTTTAGACCTTTCTGAACAATTTGGGTTCCGTGTCTGTGTGTCTGTCTGTCTGTCTGTCTGTCTGTCTGTCATGAATTCCTTGTAACGCGCATAACTGTACGAAGTTATTGTCCGATTTCTATGAAATTTTCAGGGATTGTGCGGGTTGGTGTATAGACGGTCCCCTATGAAAATCATCATCCCCGGACTGATAGAAGCGACTGCGCATGCGCAAACGTAAATTCCTTGTAACAGCCATAACTTCTACATTTTCCATCCGATTTCAATGAAATTTTCAGGGATGTTACAGATTAGTATTTAAATGGTGCCCTATGAAGATCATCACCCCCGGACTGATAGTAGCCGCTGCGCATGCGCAAACGTGAATTCCTTGTAACGGCCATAACTTCCGCATTTTCTACCCGATTTCGATGAAATTTTCAGAGATTATGCGGATTAGGTTGTAGATGGTCCCCTATGAAAATCACCACCCTCGGACTGATAGTAGCCACTGCGCATGCGCAAACGTGAATTCCTTGTAACGGCCATAACTTCTACATTTTCCATCCGATTTCAATGAAATTTTCAAGGATGTTACAGACTATCTTGTTTTGATGTTCTGATGTTTTGAGATTAACTACTATGCATCGGATGACCTATACAATTGGGTTATGGATACGAGGAAGCTATGTGCCACACCCACTTGTTTTTTAATTGAATTAAGACCAACGAATCAAACTAAAGTTTACTCGAATCTCTATTTTTTAAATGTTGGGTATGTCGTCTTGTCTAAGAGAGGAATTTTTTATACAAGTACTCTGTCTAGTTGTTTTTTTTTTTTTTTTTTTGTCATGTCATATGAACGAAATTTATAATTCGCGCCCAACTTGGACGGATCAACTGCCTCCAAGCGGCGATTGTCGAACTAATGAAATGGTCTTCTCCCTCCCATTTTTTCATCACTTCTCTCTCGTCCGTCCTCTATGACATTGTTTATTCCCGAGTTTTCTCGCCTTTTCGTCATTAAATGTGAGCCGGTTGTGTTAATAATTTTGAATTACAACTATTTGATACAGTCCGCTATTCTATCGTTTTCATTGAACTAAACCAGTGACCGTTTATCAATCATCTGACCGTTTTTCATCTGTGATATTTGTGTAGTTTTCTATGATATTTTGTGTTTTCAATGTCTAACAGTGGTGTGATCGTATTTATTGTATGTATGAGTGTGTGTTTGTGGATGTCCTCCCTCGTTGGTTGGGCTGTCGCCTGGTTGGTTCCGGGGGCGGTCTCCTTGGCGCCTCGTTCTCAGCTACTTGCCAGAGATTGTGGTGCGTAGGTTATCTGCTGGTTGTGGCGTCTAGTAGTTGTGCTGGCGTCGTGGTGGGGGTACCTGGTTTGGGGGGCCGCCGTGGTGGGTGGGCCCGGGTCCAGTCGGGTGGCGCCCGGCCGGCGGGTGGGGGCCCCCTAGTTCAGCCTCCACCCACTGGACAATTTTCGTTAATCATAGGTTGAATTATTATTTTTTTATTTTATTTTTCTCTCATCCTCCCTGTTGAATGTAACTGGCCTGATTTGTTGGTTATTTATTCCTGCCCTAGTATATAATGTTTTGTTATATGTTATTATGACTGTTGTTTGCCTTATTGTAGGCTACTGCATCTAAATAAATAAATAAATTAGAGCCTGAAACTCTTTTCCAATGGCAACCCCGAGCCGTGAGTGAGTGAGTGAATCCCTACCTACTTTCTTTCGTTGACTATGGAGGAAATGTTGTTAAACTTTGTTGATTCCTGTGATGTTATTCGTTCTGGGGTGGCTCGACCCAATCAAGTGCTAAGTTGTAGACCTACGTGGAGCGTCCAACTTTTCTTGGCGGAGTAATTACCCCAAGGATATCCCAGGATAAATCAGTGTGGTCTCATGCCAATATCAAAGGCTCAGATGTGTAGGTGAAAATTTAAGCACATGGGAGGAGGCGAAATTGAGAAGTTGCAGTAGCAAAAGTTGTTATGGCTCGTTCTACGGACTTCTGGAGTGGTGCCAGTTTGGTCAACATTAACGCAGCAAAAAACTACCAGACAAAAGTTGACTTCAGGTAGCTGATTTCACATTATCACCAGTGACAAACTGCCAGGAATTGGCAAATGTGGAAGGTGCTGGGGGTGGCATCCATGAAATAGAGTTGGAAATATTCTGATGGGATAACCATATCGTATTTCTACCCAATGAATCAAATATAATTTAAAGTTATTAATTAAATAATTATAATATACATATGAATTGGGTTTGGTTCAATAACAAATCGGAGTGTGGTTTATATCGATTGGCTCTTTAATCGTATGTAGGTACGAACTGAAATGAAAATGGATTTTGAGTATCAAGGAGAACCGCAAAATATTAAATGTGCGAAGAGATCACTTACCAGGAGCAAGGCAGGAAAGTGACTTGGGGCTGGGGGGTGGTCTTCTCAATATGTTGCCCAACTTCTGTTTACTGAAGACCGTAGTCGAGTGGATTGAGATAGCAAACATGATCAGTATAGCAGGCATCCTTGTTGCTGTACCCAACAGTGTTGCTGGTGGCCTGTTCGAGGTACCCTCACACCTGTTCTTTATTTGGAAAATATGTGCAAGAGGGACACGACAGATTATTACTAATAACTTACATTGTTACACTTCAAAATTAACACACGAATCTTAAGGCTTTATAATAATGCTTTACATCTTGTCTCATTTCAGTACCATATCCTGAAAATCAGTCTTCCCGATATTAAGCACATCACCAAACGTCGGTTTCTCCTCCAACATGTCGTAAGTGTTATAATATAATCGTTTACAATACATTTAGGGGTCAGCTGTGGCCATGCTCGTTAGTAGCATGCGTCTCTCAGCGACGAGTCTCGGATTGGCCGCAGGGGCCGTGAGTTCGAGGCTCGCCTCGGGAGCGTATTTTCGTTCGAGCCGGGCCCAGCACCCTCGTCCCAACCCAGGGCAGTGAGGCATTGGAAAACCATGAGAGGAATCATCAGAACAAATTCTGATCTTCCCTTTGGAAGACAGCTGATGACGTCCGTGGCACACAGTACTGTGAGTTTATAGGTCAAGTGATCAAAAATCAATTTGTGGAGAGTTCTGTTAGGGAAGGTTGCTCTGATTATGGATTTCATACTACTTCATATTTCAAGGAAAGAAAATTGCACAATAAATAATATTATATATTAATATATATTATATATTGTTGTGGATTTAGCTACTCCATATTGTTATAGTTGTTAGTTATTGAACATGTGATTTAGAGGATGGCTGTTTGTTTTCTAATAAAATGAGAGAGTTCTTGTTCCGATCTTGAATTGGTGTTTCATTCTAGTGAGATAGGATTTACCAACTGCTTTAGTTCGATGGATCACTTTACTGGTGGCAGCGGTGGGATTAACAGAGTTGGTAGAGTAGGGATGACAGAAGGAAAAGCAGTAGAATTGTTGGAGGAGACAACGAGAAAAATTGAAAACCTGGTGAGTTTGACGATAGACCAGTATTTGGAGGTGGGAACCATGCTTATTACGAAATCGTTTGGTGAAAACCACGGGGCAACCCAAAGACCCAGAAGTGGGTCACGCTCGATAGTTGCTTCTTTGGCAGAAGCCTTCAGTCTGTCGGTGCAGCTCGAGCTGCTCAAGACTGAAGAACGGCTGCATGAAGAAACGCGGGGGTCATCAAAAACTGAGAATCGTCATTGGGAACGCCAAAAAGGACAACAGGGAAATTTACAGCATGTTGAGTGCTGGAAATGTGGAAGATTGGGGCACTCAAGGGCAGTGTGTCCAACTCGTGAAGGATCCAACCATAGAGGGCAGCTGCGCAAGACAAATTTGAGTGCCTTGGAGTGCTGGCAGTGTGGCAGAATGGGACATCTGCGCCGTAATTGTAAGTTGTGGAGGAATAATGAGGGGGAAAGATTGGTGGATTTAGGTGGACAAAGTATAAGTGAAATAGAAGGTTTTATAAATAGGGAAAGAGAAGTAAGCCTCAGAGGGGGAAAGGCGCAAGGTAATCAGATGGACGACAAAGGGAAGGGAACATCGGCAATGGATGAGAGAGGTTGAACAACAAAGTCGAAAATGTGGAGAAAATCGGTGATATTGGAAGTGTGGACGGACAGTCATGTCGCAGGTTCTTTTCTGAAGAGGTTGACTTGCCTGCAAACCGTGATATGGAGAAGAAGAATAAAGCGATAATAAAGGAGGGGTTGGCATTACAGGATAAAGATAACTTGAAAGAGCTTGGTACTAGTAGTGGGAAGGAGAAGAGGCAACAAGTCGAAATAGAAGAAAGTGAGAAGCATCAGAAGAAAGAAAACTTGGACCAGCTTGAAACGAAGAGTAAGATGGAGAAGGGAAAACAAGTCGGAGAGGAAAAGAAAATTTTGATACAGATGGGAGAAAAATTTTAATTTGAGGATCAAGAGCAGCGAAGAAGATACAGAAGGTTTAACGAAAAGGGCGACAGGAAGCAAAATGAGAACCCTCAGAAAAGTGTGCCGGAATGTGAGACAGTTCCGGTTGTAAAGAGATTCGAAGACTGGAAATTCGAAGACACGATATACGGCAAGACATTGAAGAAGGGGGATCCTGCAACGTTCTCGTGGTACACCCAGTTTCTCAAAGAACATGATAAGTGATTGTGAGAGAAATGTTATGTGTATGTGGATTGGTTCATGAAGAGGGCGAACTGAAATACATTGAGGGAGAATGGTTACGAACAAAGAAAAGGGAGGGGATAGTGTTGTGGATTTAGCTACTCCATATTGTTATAGTTGTTAGTTATTGAACATGTGATTTAGATGATGGCTGTTTGTTTTCTAATAAAATGAGAGAGTTCTTGTTCCGATCTTGAATTGGTGTTTCATTCTTGTGTGATAGGATTTACCAACTGCTTTAGTTTGATGGATCACTTTAATATTAATATTAATATAATATATTATATATATTATTAATATATAATAATTATTAATATAATATATTACTATTATATATAAGTTTATGAAAAATACTGAAATTTTAAATTCAAAACAAAAGTAACATTTCACCAATTTTACAAAAGTTTAGGTACCGAAACAGAGGTAAATAATTAGATGTCTTTAGAAGTGCATTACACTGATTGATGAATCTAAATCGTGGAGAGAGCGCTTCCACAACTCAGTTCCATAGCGTTAGATGTGCTTGGTACAGCATTAGGTATCAGTTTTGTGGATGGTGGTCGTGTCAATGAAGTTATCCCTAATCAGATACTGGTTGATGACTTCATAATCTTTTCTGTTCTATTCTGTTGATATTAAAAATGCGAGGATGGGGTTTCTTTCCTCTCCACTCTTTCCTGCGACTTTAATTTTTCAAAAAGCTTTTCATTAGGATTGAAAATTTCATAGAAAAAAAAGTCGCGGCTAGTCGCGGCAAATTCCAACGGGATTGAGCCAGAAAACATTCATCAAATGCTCTAATTCCTCCTTTTTTTGAGAAATTCACTATTTAATGTTAAGGTTTAAGAAGAAAAATTGGGAATTATTATTGTGACGATTTTACCGAGTGCTTAGGGGAAATTCATACTTCAATAATTATTAAAAAACGTGAATAAAGCACGTACTTGTGCCGTGACTCGTCATGAAGAGCAATAAGACCCAACTTGTTGATATGACGGTATCCACACTCATAATGAGCAGGTAGTTCATCGTTAGCGTTTTGGGTGGAATAAGTTATTAACATAAATGATCGCGGAACTTGCCCTCTGGTGATCCGTAAGAGGCTTGTGAGGTCAGGAAACCCATTTAAACGTGCTCAAAGATTATCTGGGGATAGGTCCTTTCCAATACTATACTCTTGCCTTTATTTAAAGAGCTCTGGACCGCGGGTTCCAAAACCCCTTCCCTGCCAAGAGGTGGCAACGTTGCAAGGTGCTCACCTTGCGGTGAAAACCCTTGCGGTGAAACCTTGCGGTGAAAACGGTCACAACCCTTCGTGGTCAAAACCCATCATCCCTCTTCCTTCTTCCTCTTCTATCAACATACAATTTAATTATTTATCGTTCGGTGAACATTTTTTGTAATTTAAATTCGTAACGTACTAATTATTCTGATGAAAATGTGTCCAAATTTCCTGTAATTCGGCGAAGAGGGCGTAATTCGTTTGGATGGATTGGCCAGGAGAGGACTGCTGAGTTTTAATCGTACCTGCCTCGAGTTTATACTCGATATGTTCAATTTTTCTCGCCGATCACGATTTTGGTGATGGGATGATCAAAATAATTTGTGAATCAAGTGTGCATTTGCAGAAGAAGGTAAACTGTTGGGGGGCTGGGGAGGTTCACGGGCGGAGGGGTCGCGCAGGTATACCTTGACCTTCCGCTGGGGCTCGGATTCTTGCAGCGATGCCGAACCTTCAGGGCCTTCAAAAATTCCAGAGCTCTTTAAATAAAGGCAAGAGTATAATAGACGTTCGTTTTTTCGATTTTTTCACATACTTACTCACAGTACTGTGCGACGCCAGGAATGACAGTCGGACGAAAATCCGTTGTTTACTTTACTACTTTTTACTACAGTAAATTTATAAAAATTGTCAACTTATAATTTGTTTATCCGCTTCTATTTTGGTTTTAGGGTCTAGAAATAAGTTATAAAGACACGCACTTGTACTTGTCACTTAAAACGAGGTCGGATCGTGATACCCTCTGTCAATGCCTCCTCGACCAGCCGTGTTTGAAATTGAGCGAACCTGAACAAGAAATAATGACTTTGCAGTGGCAGAACGGCGCTATTTCGAACTACGATTACCTTCTATATCTCAACAGGTGCCCATTTTTACGGCTAATTATTGTTGGCATGGAATTAGTAAAGTTTTAGTTCTTTATTCAACCATTTCTCTGGATTATCTGTGTTGGAGGATTCAGGGAAAACGTTATAGATAAGTCGACTGATATGTAAACAAGCGGCTAGCCAAACGGGGTCAATGCTACTACTAATCTGCAACAAAAAGTTCCTCTTAGAAATTTTTTTAGAGGCTTTGTTTCCGAGTTGATTCAATTTTTAAATTATTTCGTAATTTTACCTTACGTCATTGAATTTTTTTTTTTTTTTTTTTTAGAAAAACCAAATTTATTTTTTTCAATTTTGTGACGCTCTTTTCATGCAGTCTGAAAAACCCATTGGTGGATTGAGACAGAATTTCGATCGTTGATTCTTGGTTTTTCTTCACTCTTCTATCTGGAGTACTGCTGCACCGTCCTCCAGACCCAGGGATCGGATAGTCTTCCTCGTGACCCTCAGTCAAAGGGACACGGCTCTGATTATCGACACCTGGGTGGGAGTAGGGCCTGCTCCATTTTTCTGCCAGTGTGGAAGCCAACCTCTTCAAGAACACCTCATATTCACGGTGAAGGGCGCCGTCACAGGAACAGACGAGAGGTGTAAACGATCCTCGAAAATGTTCAGCTGCTCCGTCATACTTGGCGTGTTTTTGTCCGGCGGCTGTCTGTGCTGTGGATCCCCACGTTTGGGAAAGGTGCGAGGCAGCGTCAGCATTTATAATGCGTGTGTCGAAAAACGCCGGCTTCGCACTTTCCCAAACTCCTTGGACTTTGATATCGGCCACTAGCATCGGGCTTCTCTCGTTGGACTCTTGCATCACTGGTTCCAATGTAGCACCACCCCATGCAAGACCTGCCAGTTTGGCACACTCGTCCCTAACTTCATCGTGACCCCTTTTTACGAGGCCTCCCTTCTTGCAGTTGTGGGTTGTGGGGCAACAAATGTGCCCCACAACTATCACGTCATTAAATTGGTCATAACTCCTTTAATTTTCTGTGTAAATTGCAATTTGAGGGTACCATTGGAAAGAACATTAAATTTCCTATCGGATAGATGCCTTACCTTTTTAAATCAAGGTATGAGAAGTGAAAAAAAAACCTCTGAAAAGAAAGTTTTACGTAATTTGGGAAACCTCGAATTTTTTCAATCGGAAATTGAACTACGAGAACCAATAGTTTTTCAAGATGCTAGAACGGTAAAAACTGCTCCAAGATCTCAGCTCTCCAACGGTCTAAGCATATTATTTTTAAACTGGAACTTGACACAGAACTTTGTGTTAGAGCGCAGAAAAACTTGGATTTTTTCTACGGAATCTGCTCTCTGGCTAAGACGATCTCAGGGGTTGGAGGTAGAAGTGGGTGGGTGTGCGCTGCAGTACACAGCGAGGCCTCCAGAAACAGGATCATCTATCCGATAGGAAAATGAATGCTCTTTCCAACGGTATCCTCAAATTGTAATTTACATAGCAAATTAAAGGGGTTATTATCAATTTAATGATGGAATGGGCCTACATGCAGCGCGTGGTGGGTGGATTTGAAGAGGAGTAAGTTAATTTGCGTGACACAATTCGAAACAAGCTGGCTCCTGCCATCCTTGGGCGAGAGGCAGGAATTTTACAAGAGCTTCTCGAATACCCAACAAAGTTGGGAGGCCTAGCTCTTGAAAATCCCGTCAAAGCAGCTTCAATGGCATACGAGACATCCAGAGAAGCCGCAGCGCCACTCTCTGATTCCATAAGGAGTGGCAGAACTTTGGGTGTTGCCCAGTACGAAGAGGGTGAAACCACTGAGCTTGCAGCCAGCGAGCAGCTTTTGACATCACTACCCAATGGGCAACAGATGACCATTCGGAGGACTAGGGAGGCATCACAATGGCTCAGCGTCCTCCCACTTGCAGTAGACAACTTCGACTTGTCGTCTTCTTAATGCCGTAACGCACTAGCCATTCGGTACGGTTGGGAACCAAGAGGGTTGTCAGTATGGTGCGACGGATGCGGGAGTCCCATGGATATGAACCACGCCCTCAATTGTATGAAGGGCGGCCCGATCAAACAGGGACACGACCTGGTTCGGGACGAATGCGCCAAAATAGCAAGCCTCGCATGGAACGGTGTTGTCATAGAACCAGTTCTTCGTGAAAGTGCTGATGGCAGCCTCGGCCTGGTGGCAGACATGAAGGTTCATGGTGTGTGGGACCGTGAGAGACCTGCGTTTTTTGATACCCGCGTTATAAACGCTGACGCAGTCTCTTACACTTCCATGGACTGGCCAACCATCTCTCGCCATGCTGCCCAAGCCAAGCATGCAAAATACGACAGAATAGCCGAAGATCTGAGAGGGTCTTTCACGCCACTCGTAATTTCATGCGATGGAGCATTGCATGAAGAGTATGACGCTTTTCTCAAGAATGCCTCCCTTCGCCTTGCCAACAAGTGGTCCAAATCTTACGCTCAAGTGATGATGTGGACGCGAGTGAAAACTCAATTCTCCGTCCATCGAGCGGCTTCCATGAGGCTAAGAGGCCCAAGGAAACAAGTCCGAGGACTCGGACTGGAGGATGGAGCAGCAATTTGGCTCCCACTAGACTAACTCCTCACACATTTACGCTCGCAAAAAAAAAAACGTCTGCCAAGTTGGGTGGGCAGTATAGCTTCCTCACTCATTGTAACATGGACGTATAGAATCAGTTGGCGAAAAACAGGAGAGGAAATGGCCTTGGAGCTCACTCAGCTGATCAGTGACCACTCAGGCACCTTCAGCATTCTCCATTGACCCTGCCTCTCAAATTTCAGCTTCCTGCGTTCAACAGGAGAGAAAATGGCCTTGGAGCTCACTCAGCTGATCCGACGGTGCTGAAATTTATAGGGGACCGTCTAGGACCTAACCCGCACAATCCCTGAAAATTTCATCAAAATCGGACCACAGGTTAGTATAGTTTTGCCCGGGACAAGGATTGACCACAGACAGACACAGACCGACAGACCGACAGACAGACAGACACGGAACCAAAATTGTTCGGGAAGCTCTAAAACGCAAAAAGCAAGTGGAAATTTTGATTTTGGAGGACATTTTTTTTTCACTTCTTTCACGAATACAAAGCTTCCCTACCTTCGGTAGTGAGGAAGCAAAAACCTTTGGCATAAATCAATTTCAATTTTTGGCAACTCATTTTGAACTTTCGGCAAATCTATTACGTTTCGACAACTACTGGAGTCCTTTTCCACCTTCATTCCTTCTACAATGTTCAATAAAGTGTTTTTTCTCTCAAAACATTTAATCATGTATTGTCAACATCACGGAAAAACATTTTAAAATTGAAATAAATCGAAAACAAAGCCTCTAATAAATGTCTAAGGGGAACTTTTTGTTGCAAATTAAATCGAATTGACTCGTGCAGTTTGGCAGACCTGTTTGGCTTACACCCCGTGTACCCAATCTTAATCCTTTCTTACGTGCGATAAGCAATACGTTATCATTTTTTTCAGCCAAGCTGACAGAACTTTCAACGACTTGACTCAGTACCCAGTATTTCCATGGGTAATATCAGACTACACTTCGCCGCAGCTAGATCTCAACAATCCAAGAACCTTCAGAGATCTGTCGAAGCCCATTGGCGCACTAAATTTGGAAAGATTTCAGAAATTGAAGGTTTGAAGGTTGACTTTATTTAGTGTAAAAAGCAGTGTACGGGTATTCCAATTTGAATTGTTTTTCTTTGATTTTTGATGGACAAGTAATTTGTGCTACGAATATTGTACACAAGGTCTCCGGTATATCTGAATGGGAGCCAATAACACCTACAGGATACTTACAGTGTGGAGTATAATATACTCGTATTATGATAAGAGTGGCGCTGATAGCATCGAGGAGAGTGAAAATAAAGAAATGAAATTTTACTACCTCTTCACCAAATTGCTGATTTTTAACACTAGCAAGTAGTCAAATGTAGTAATGTCCATCCAAAAATATTCACAAAACCTGTCGGAATCTTTTCGTGGTTAGGTAATTGAACAAGTTATTGAATTTATAACAAACAGAAACTCCTGTATTTTTCGCCCCCAAAGAAAATACCACATTCTCATTGACGGGTTTTCCGGAAAGAAAAGTTATAATTTTCTGTCGTCTCCAAGAATTTGAACCGCTATGAGTCACCGCTTCACTCTGAATTTGCCATTTCTCTGCTCTTCTCTCAGCTTTTATTGTCGTCCTTGTCGTAGCTCTTATCGTAGCTAAGTTCTGTAAGCACCCTAAGTACATTTAACCATGTCTCAGTGGAGTGTGCCAAGTGCCATCGAGAATTTAGGAATATCTGTTGGAATACTCCGTTACGTTACACCCAGAGTCTTGTTCGGAATCAGGGATCTTTCCTACGAGGTATCTCCCTTCATCCCCCTGTATGCTCTAACCCTAGGAGCAACGACGAGTAGCAGTGGCTACCCCTCCCCCCCACTATTTACTGTTTCAAGGCCCACTTTCACCGAAAGTTGTTCAAATCGCGTTTAACTAAACGCCTTGATTGTTAATCTGAAGGAATAAACCCGGAAACATGGCGAGCGTCTTTCACCAACCCAAATCAAAGTTAACCTTCCGGTACACGCGTAGGCGGCACCCGTGCCGCCTCGACCTTAGTTTTCTTATTTACGCCTGCATTCTTGATTCCCGGACGGTGGGATCTACTGCTATTTGTTAGTTACCATATTTATCCAGAGATCACGCTGGGTTCACCTTGCCCAGTCAAACGTCGCGCCAGTGTTATCAGTTGCAATCTGGCTAGTGGGCAGTAGAATACGTTAAGTTCTTGTATAAAAAAATTGTTTGGCTTTTTTTACTTGCTCCCTCCTCCCTCCCTGGGAGCGCTAATGAATATAGAACCCATCTGTACTGCAATAACGATAATTTGGTTGAGGAAACAATCATGTCGATTTCACTGGAAAAAGTTGGCTGTTTATGATTTTAGGTAGTTACCTATTTATTTGGTTTATGAGCATACAAACTATAAAATTATAGTAAGTTTGATTCAGGTGGTTTACCTAGCATATTAACACAGCTGTTAACAACCTTTACAATAATGATTTTGGGCTGTTAAAACTTCATTTTCATGGGCGGCATGGGTGCCGCCACGCGGTGTGAATTGAAAAGCGAAATGGCGCGGGTACCGGAAGGTTAAACAGCGATTGAGATAATCGAGCTTGGCTAACCTTGAAATGTCAAGTGAAATGAAGGAAAGTTGGACATTATGGCGCATTTGGGGCAATAGAAGCGTTGAACAACAACCACTCCCTCGCTTGCTATCAGTAGATTCTCGCCTTTATCAGTGATGTTCAGTGATACGAGTTCGTCATTTCGATTTCTTTATTGCCAATCACCTACTTCTGATACAATATCGGTTCTTTTAATTTTTTATTAGTTAATAATTCGTATTAATAAAGGTAGGTAAGTTAAGGACGACCTTTCATCTGTTCGACCTGTTCCCGGTTTACAAGGTATTTCGTCGGGAACTCTAGCCGAGTATCAATCAAATTTAGGACTTTGATGACTGTGGGCTTGGTAGTGTGGAACACATTGAAGGATCCTCCTCGGACATCTCCTGGGGACGTCCTCGTCAGACGAGTCATAAATTATTTGTAATGGCATATCCATTTCCAAACACAAAACACTTCCGAGAACACACACAAAATCTCACAACAATAAAAAATGTTCACTGTGCGGCCATATTGAATTTGTAGTTAAACGAGCATACCGAGTTTATTTGGCCGACTTTCGAAATTTTAAACTCGAACCCCTCGAGATGGAGTTTAAACTCGTAAATCGCTCTGGTGAAAGACGTTTATTGTTAAACGTCGATTATCTCTTGGCACTCTTGGTTTAAACTCGTTTCGAATGTTTGGTGAAAATGGGCATAATTTATTTAGTTTTTTTTAGTGTGCTCCCTCTGTTTGCAATAGTCTATTAAGGATAAGTAATTAATAAAATGGATTTCCTAAATGCTGTGCGACAAAAAATTATTTGTTGATTGTGATTCACAGGAGCGCTATGACGAAATGCCCCCTCCGCAATTTCTCTATGGTTCACACTATTCAGCTCCAGGATTTGTCTTGTTCTATCTTGTGCGAAAGTACCCCCATTATATGCTCTGCCTTCAAAACGGGAGATTTGACCATCCAGACAGAATGTTCAACAGGTAAGTGGTGCGATCTTATAACACTAGGTTCGTTCCGTCAGGAACTGCAGTTGCACAGAAAGCGACTACATGTGCAGTTGGACTAGAGAATTTCAGTTCAACTCAGTTCAGTTAGACCGCAACTGATACAGAGAACACTGAAACAGTACAACAGAAATTCAACGGGAAATTTTTTTTTTTTTTTTTTTTTTTTTTCAAATTATATTTATTGCACCAAGTAATTCAACTTATTAGCAACATTTCTCTGGCAATGTATATAAATAACTGAAAGGAGAGTGTGGTACATAGCACACCTCCATACTTCATGTCGGCTATTTTATGTGTCTTTTGACGCACAAGATTCACAGGAGCGCACAGCACAACACTCACTGAACAACTTCATGAAAACACCACTCCCTACTGCCACAGATCGTGAGGTTTTCGTCTTTTCAGCCGCCTGAGTAGATCATCAACATCCAGCAACTTCACAGCCTCCTCGTTGATATGACCTTGTAGCCTCTGGTGATGGGCTATTGCTTGAGTTTTGATGACTTCATTTATTGTGGGAATTTTAAGGTCCTTATGGATATCGTCATTGGTTGAGTACCAATACGCATCAACGCATGAGCGCAGTACTTTGTTCTGAAAACGCTGTATAATGTCACGATTGCTTTGAGAGGTGCAGCCCCACAGTTGTGCACCATATGTCCAGACTGGCTTAAGGACCTGATTGTATAAGGTTAGTTTGTTCTGTATTGACAATTTTGATCGTCTACCAACCAACCAATACATTTTTCGGAGTTTGATGTCCAATTCTGTTCTTTTATTTTTCACATGCACCCTCCAGCGGAGTTTCGTATCCAGAGTCATACCCAGATATTTTGCCTCATTAGCAAAAGGGATGACTTTGCCATTAAGATATATTGGTATATGTTTGATATGGCGGTTGGTAAAATCAACATGGACTGATTTGGCTTCATTCATCTTGATTCTCCACTTAATTGTCCAGTCATGGAGTTTCTCGATGGATCTTCTAAGTTTTAAAGTTGATTCGCGATTGTCTTCACCAATAGCAAGGACTGCAGTATCATCTGCAAATGATGCCAGGGTGTTACCCTCGTGTTCGGGTAGATCGCTAGTGTATAGGACGTACAAGAGGGGGCCAAGTACGCTTCCTTGCGGGACTCCAGCATGAATCATTTTTGCTTCTGAGTATGCATCATCTTGTTTGATTCGGAAGTACCGATTTGATAGGTATGAGTGGAGCAACTCAGCGTATTTTGCTGGAAGCATTTGTCTGAGCTTATGATTAAGTCCCTCGTGCCAGACTTTATCGAACGCCTGGGTAACGTCGAGGAAGACAGCTGAGCAGACTTTTTTGTCTTCCATGGCTTGTTCAATAATATGAGTGATCCGGTGCACCTGATCTATAGTCGAATGCTTATGGCGGAACCCAAACTGGTGTTTAGGTATGAGGTTTCGTTCTTCCACAATTTTTATTAGTCGTTTGTGGAGCACTTTTTCAAAGAGTTTTGAGAGTACAGGTAATAGTGATATCGGTCTATAAGAAGTTATTTCTTCAGGAGGTTTACCTGGCTTCAGTATCATGATGACTTCAGCGAGTTTCCACAGTTGTGGAACATACCGAAGTTTGATAGAAGCATTTATGATTTGTGTGATCTTTACAAGCGTCTTCCGCGGAAGGTGTTTGAGGACTTGTCCAGTGATCAGGTCATATCCAGGGGCCTTCTTTGGATTTATCTTGGTGTTGATGGTGTTTTGTATTTCTTTGACAGTGACCAATGGGATGTCAATTTGTTGATCTCCCAAGGGAACTTCTTTGAGAGATTCCTCATTAGGACAACCAGAATTGGGCGTGAAAATATCTGCTAGATGACGAGCAAAAGCATCAGCCTTTTCTTGATTGGTTTTTATCCACTTGTTATTAGTTGTATCTTTTATAGGTGGTGCTTGGATGATAGGTCTCTTCAAGTGCTTTGTTGCCTTCCAGAGAGAGTATTCAGTGTCTCGATGACTGGTGAGCGACGTGAGAAGATCTTCTTGGGTTTCTTCTTGTATCTGTTCCATCATTTTCTTCAATTTGTAGTCAAGTTTGTACCATTCAGTTTTGAGAGTGGGGATACGTAAATGTTGCCATTTACGTCTAGCTTTTCGTTTTTCTCTGATCGTATTCACAACTTCGCACGGATAGTTGAGGCCCTTCAGCTTTCTCGTTTCTTCAGGGGTGTTTTGCCATGCCGCAGTTTGGATGGAGTGAACTAGTTGACCTAGCTCTCTATCAATTTCATCCGGTGATGTCAGTGCCACACTGAGATCAATGTGTTGATTTACGTTGATTTTGAACTGATCCCAATCTGTCTTTTTGTTCACTAGGACTGGATTATGTGGTTTAAGAATAATCGTTTCACTTAGTGTGAGAACTATTGGCGAATGGTCCGAGCTGAGGTCAGCGCAGTCCTCAACAAGTGCATAGTTCGCTGAGATATTTTTCATGATGAAGAAATCAATTAAATCAGGGCTCTTCTTAATGTCTGTTGGCCAGTATGTTGGTTTCCCACTTGACAACGGTATACAGTTATTTGATTGCACATACTTGAGAAGTTGCGTACCACGAGGTGTACTAAGTCGCGAACCCCAATACGTGTGTTTAGCGTTGAAGTCCCCGCCGATTATAAAGCGATTTCCTAGTAGGGAAAACGCTTCAGCAAATTCTTCTTCTTTTATGATATGCTTTGGTGGAATGTAGATACTGGCAATATCGGCTTCAAAGGATTTTGTACTGATGGTGATTGCACATATTTGAAGCTTTTCTTCCTCTATTTTGACACATTCATGATGCTTTATATTTTCTTTGATCAGTACCATGCTGCCTCCTCTTGCATTATTGCTGGGATGGAGAGCATTATAGGACTTGAATCCTTTGATTTTAAAATATGACTCCTTGGTAAAGTGAGTCTCAGAAATTAGGCAGATGTCTATTTTGTTTATATTAAGGATCGTCTCCAATTCCAATTTTCGGGACAAGAGTCCATTGGCATTCCAGCACATAATTCGTGAGTTGCGCATCATGGTGATTTCTTTCGTGTTTGATTGCAACCTTTTTCAAGGGCAGTTAATCTTTGATTGACGTTGGACAGAGTGTTTTCTATTCTGCTTTGATTTGCAAGTATGTTTTGCAATAACGACTGTATACTATTATCAGACTGCATGGGTGTAGGCTGGGTGACTCTGTCACCTACCGCTTGAGCGTATGAAGGCTGATGACCGAAATGTTGGTTTTTCTCATGGATTGGAGTTTTCGGTATGAAAACTTTTTTACCCTTGTTATTTGGTATGGTTTGTTTATCGTCATTTTGAGAGGCCTTTGGGCCTTGAGATCTTTTTTTCTGAATCTCGACAGCTTCAATGGCGGCTGGACATTTGCGGTAATTAGCTGTATGAGAATCACCGCAATTTGCACATTTGGCTGGGGTGGTGCGAGGTTTGGTGCACTTTTCTGTGGGATGAAAGCCTGCGCATTTAACGCACCTTTCCATTTTCGTGCAGTAGTTTTTGGTGTGTGCCCATGATTGGCACCTCTTACATTGAGACACAATTTTATTAGGTTTGAGGTTTTCAAATTTTACCTTCGACGAGTAAAACTTAGTAATTCCATGTATAGTGTCAGGGTTGGTTCCTGGGGCAAAATCAACTATATACATATCAATAGGTGCTTTTGTTCCCCATTTCAATTTTTGGGTTACATTTAGGACTTTGAGGTTTGGATATTCGTGAGAAAATGCATCTTTGAGCTCTTCTGAAGCAAGCCCCCTTGGAAGTCCTTTTAGCATGACTGTGTAAGGCCGTTCCTGCTTGTTTTGGTATGTCGTAAATGGACATTGTTTATTAATAAGCTCTGATCGAATTGCACGAAAATCATCAGACGTTTCCGTGTTAATCTTGACTTTTCCGTCACCAAGGAGAGTGAGGGTGACATTTGGTACAATCGTTGTTAACCATGTTCTTATATGTTTAAAGCCATCGGCATCTTTGAGTGCTTCTAGCGTAAATGGAGGAGGTTTTGGTTCTTTTTTTGATTGGGGTTTCTGTGCCTGTTGTTTCCTATTTTTATTTTGAGGTACCTTCACTGGTTTGAATTCAACTCCAGTGGCATTGTACGATCGAACTTCATCGTCTCCGACTTCATTAGCAAGATCACTTGAGTCTGTATGATAGTTCTCCCCATGTTCTACTTCATCAAGTTTAGCTTGAAGGTCGATGACTTTTTTCTTTTCACCAATAACGACTTCGTTACATTGAGTTAAATAATCACAGAGAGATTTAATTAAACTATATAACTCACTGAATGCATTTCTGAGTAACGCATCTTGGATTGTGCTGGTTCTCTGTTGATGTTGCGCAAGGCTAGCCTCTGCTTGTGTCACGATTTTCGCTACCGTCAGCTCGCCTTCGCGGTCCAAGTTCATTGCCGACCGGTGGAGGCCTCACGGCACGGGACAAATATTTTGGTTTCACTGCTCGATGTTTCCACCTTGAACGTTCGCGGGAGACTAACGGGAAATAGTAATAAAAAAGCATGCCCAGGGCTGAGTTTACAGAGGGCAATGTTGCGCAATGGGATATTTTGGTGGGTGGGAAATTCAGGTTTTTGACCCCAAATTTGGATTCAGCACCACTGAAATCCTATATACCTACTCCAACTTTTTGTTCAATGTTATTTTAACATGTGGTAGAAAAATTAATTAAAGAGATCACACGTTTGAAAAAAAGGCAGGCCTCCCTGAGCCTTTTCAAGGCAAGCAACTTAATACGTCACACAACTTGCTACGTCACACCCTTCTGCCATCGTTCAAGTCTTCAACTTTTATTAGCTTCCCTAATTTCTTCTAAACTTTTTTTGACAAACAAAACCAATTAACGTTATTCCTGCGCCAACCTCTTTTGAAAAAAAAAGTCTGCCAAGTGGGTGTGGCACATAGCTTCCTCGTATCCATAACCTGATTGTATAGATGATCCTATGCCATAGTAGTTGATCTAAAAACATCAATCTCTAAATACCTTGCACTACCCTCAGAGGGGACTCTACACGTCAACCGGCACATTCTCTGAATATTTTAGAAAATGTAGAACTTATGGCTGTAACAAGGAAATATACTTTTGCGCATGCTCAGTGGCTACTATCAGTCTGAGGGCAATGCTTTTCGTAGGGGACCATCTACATGACAACCCACACAATCCCTGAAAATTTCATCAAAATTGGATGAGAATTGTAGAACTTTGGGCTGTGGCAAGGATCTCACATTTGCGCATGCGCAGTGTCTACTATCAGTCTTAGGGCAATTTTTTTCGTAGGGGACCATCTACACGCCAACCCGCACAATCCCTGAAAATTTCATCAAAATCGGATGAGAATGGGGTATTTTGGTGGGTCAGAATTTGACCTAAAATT
Source organism: Apolygus lucorum (assembly GCA_009739505.2). Classification (NCBI taxonomy): domain Eukaryota; kingdom Metazoa; phylum Arthropoda; class Insecta; order Hemiptera; family Miridae; genus Apolygus; species Apolygus lucorum. The sequence goes on along the minus strand of CM019176.2, from coordinate 2,237,772 downwards.
TGGATTCAGCACCATTGAAAACCTCTATACTCCAACTTTTTGCCCATCGATACTATAATATGTGGTAGAAAAATTAAATAAAGAGATCACACGTTTGAAAAAAAGGCGGGCCTCCATGAACGCACACACACACACACTACCCTGCGGGCGTGTGTGAATTGTATTTTATAGTATCCAAGGCTACAAGACCGCACAGGATTAGTGGAATGTCTCGATCCAAGGTCAGCAAGTTAATACGTCACAACAACTTACTACGTCACATCATTCAAATCTTCAGCTTTCATTAGCTTCCCTAATTTTAACACAGAATGTGTTTTTGCGATGACCTACCGAAAAAAAATCGTCACGAAAAAGCGACAGAAAAAACCGTTACGCGCCTTTTATAATGATTTTCACGTGCAACCAAGCCGTTGGTAAGGAAATAGAACTCCCGCAGTGTTCATTGCACAGAAATTGTTCACCATTCGTTGGAAAGCTCTCAATTTATATAGTATTTTTCTTGTAGTTACATATTTATTTATATAACATTTATAGGGTTTTAGACCAAATTAAATGTCTAACAATTATTTATTTTATTATTGCCAAAGACTCCACATTTATTATTGTTGTTTTTTATTTAACGGATGACTAGCATCGCAAAAACACATTCTGTGTTCCTATGATTTCATACAGAGTATGGAAAAAGAAATAAACCGGGGGGTGCAGGGGGGCGGAGCCCCCCGCCGAGGCGCAAAGCGCCGAGTTTTCTAAACATTTTCTCGACGAACCGACCCAATTACCGTTATTTTTGACCCATGCTCTTTTGAAAAAAAAAAAATTTAAAAAATGACTGAAATACCCCATTGTAGAAGTTATGGCTATGGCAAGGATTTCATGACAGACACGGAATCAAAATTGTTGAGGAAGGTCTGAAACGTAAAATGCAAATAGAAATTTTGATTTTGGAGATTTTTTTTTTTTCATCCTTGGAAAGTGAAAACAAAGCTTCCGCTACCCAGGTAGATTTGGAAGCAAAACGCTGCAAATCATTGCTCAAAGGTTTATTATTTTCTGTATAGATCACCCTTCTGTATAGATCACTGGTTCTCCATCAATAGCACCTACCACCATCTGTATTCTCCCTTGACCTTCCCTCTCAAATTTCAGCTTCCTGCGTTCAATAGGATTGAAAATGGCTTCAGAGCTCACTCAGCTGATCAGTGATCTGAAGAGTGAAGAAGATCTCCTCGAATGCTGGAGACGCCTGGAAGAGCACTTCCATTCAATAGGATTGAAAATGGCTTCGGAGCTCACTCAGCTGATCAGTGATCTGAGGATTGAAGAAGATCTCCTCGAATGCTGGAGACGCCTGGAAGAGCACTTCCATTCAATAGGATTGAAAATGGCTTCAGAGCTCACTCAGCTGATCAGTGATCTGAAGAGTGAAGAAGATCTCCTCGAATGCTGGAGACGCCTGGAAGAGCACTTCCATTCAATAGGATTGAAAATGGCTTCGGAGCTCACTCAGCTGATCAGTGATCTGAGGATTGAAGAAGATCTCCTCGAATGCTGGAGACGCCTGGAAGAGCACTTCCATTCAATAGGATTGGAAATGGCTTCGGAGCTCACTCAGCTGATCAGTGATCTGAGGATTGAAGAAGATCTCCTCGAATGCTGGAGACGCCTGGAAGAGCACTTCCATTCAATAGGATTGAAAATGGCTTCAGAGCTCACTCAGCTGATCAGTGATCTGAAGAGTGAAGAAGATCTCCTCGAATGCTGGAGACGCCTGGAAGAGCACTTCCATTCAATAGGATTGAAAATGGCTTCGGAGCTCACTCAGCTGATCAGTGATCTGAGGATTGAAGAAGATCTCCTCGAATGCTGGAGACGCCTGGAAGAGCACTTCCATTCAATAGGATTGAAAATGGCTTCGGAGCTCACTCAGCTGATCAGTGATCTGAGGATTGAAGAAGATCTCCTCGAATGCTGGAGACGCCTGGAAGAGCACTTCCATTCAATAGGATTGAAAATGGCTTCAGAGCTCACTCAGCTGATCAGTGATCTGAAGAGTGAAGAAGATCTCCTCGAATGCTGGAGACGCCTGGAAGAGCACTTCCATTCAATAGGATTGAAAATGGCTTCGGAGCTCACTCAGCTGATCAGTGATCTGAGGATTGAAGAAGATCTCCTCGAATGCTGGAGACGCCTGGAAGAGCACTTCCATTCAATAGGATTGGAAATGGCTTTGGAGCTCACTCAGCTGATCAGTGATCTGAGGAGTGAAGAAGATCTCCTCGAATGCTGGAGACGCCTGAAAGAGCACTTTCATTCAATAGGATTGAAAATGGCTTCGGAGCTCACTCAGCTGATCAGTGATCTGAAGAGTGAAGAAGCCTTTGAGCAATGATTTGCAGCGTTTTTTACCCACCAACATTTTTTTACCTACCAACTTTTTTTTACCTACCAGCTAGGTACTACCTACCACACCATACTGACTTCACACCTTCACAATCAAGTTTATTAGAAAGAACTAAACGCTTCACACTCGATTGGAAAAATATAAAGCTTCATATGGAAATTTGATTACTGGTTACGCAGAAGGCAAAACTGTATACAAATCGAAGAAATGAACAGCGATCGCATTTTAGTCCGATAAAATTTGAATGGAGATTAGTCCTCTTTTGCGATTCACACTCATGATTCTGTTTTATCGAAGGAAAACCTTCAAGTACTCGTAGGGACCGAACGGTTTGTCCTACAGAGCTCCGGGTGGTCTCAAAAATTTTTTAAAATTCAATACTATTTGAAATTGGTGAAAAAACGATACCTTTATTTCGAGAGTTTTCGAGCTAGGGCACTCTTGAAAATTTCAACCCTTAATTTTCACCCCTTAGAAGTGACCTACATCAACCAAAAGCTTCGCGGCACAACTAGACCCCAAATGGAGCCCATACACCAAATTTGAACCAAATCGGTCCAGTGTTGCTAAGAAAAGTGCCGCGTACGGCGTATGGCGGACGGCGTACGGCGGACGGACGGAAATTTTTTTATTCGATTTTCGTATTCTACGTACCTTGAAACGTAAAACATCAAATTTTGAGGGGGTGTTAAAATTTTTTTTTTCTTACTCGATTCCAAAGGCTTATTATTGAAAATAATAAACCAAAATTGACCCCATTGAATCTTTTGCTTCCGAGTCTACCAAGGTATCGGAAGTATTGTTTTAATTTTTCAAGGTTAAAAAATGTTTTCAAAATCAAAATTTCCAATCGCGTTTCACGTTTTGGACCTTCCCAAACAATTTTGGTTTCGTGTCTGTCTGTGTGACTCTGTCTGTAGTTTGTGTGTCTACAAATCTTTGTAACCGGCAAAACTATAGCAGTTATGTTCCGATTTTGATGGAACTTTCGGGGATTGTGCTGGTTGTCTTGTAGATGGTTCGTTATGAAAATTATTGCCCCGGATAAATAGCCACTGCGCATGCGCAAACGTAAAAACCTTGTAACAGTCATAGCTTCTACACTTGTTCGTCCAAGTTCGATGACATTTTCAGGGATCGTGGATTGTCGTGTAGATGGTCCCCTATGAGGGTAGTGCAAGTTACTTAGAACTACCATCGGAACATGTCGGGTTATGGATACGAGGAACCTGTTGCGGGTGGGATTCACAGACTCATGAAAGACGCAAACCCGCAACGCACCAGACTCTTTTCTTCACTGTATTGCCAGTTCACTCCCCCCCCCCCTCCCCTTCAACGAATTCAAAGTGTTGAAAGTTGCAGTCTCCACTTGAATATGACGACCAGAATCTAGAAATGCAGCTCCGGTCAAGTTCCCAATTTGGCGAGCGTTCGCTAATTTACGACAAACTACAGTCACAGTTAGGCAATTTTCGTATTCCAGAGAGTTTTCATTACCAATTAATAATGAACTGTCGAATTTTCTTGTAACGTGGCTTTGAAATTTATTCAGTGTCGCAGATGTCTGGAGAAATGTCCAAACGAACATGTCCGATTTCAAAGAGCTTGTACCTGAATTTTACGACGTGGTATCTGAAGGTGATTTTCTTGAAAACTCGAAAGGGATTCAGTTCGGATATCGGCATGATGGCTCCAAAGTCAACAACGTCACTCTTCCTCCATGGGCGGATGGTATGACATAACTTAAGCAGTGCTTTACAAGGATAATGTAATGTTAATTATTGTGGAAGCATGAGTTCTCTTAGTATGGACATCTTGGCAGGTCACAGCAGATTGTGAAAAGAAACAATTTGATATGTCAGACAGGTGCGACTTCGTGAAGAAGCTCCGCGAAGGTTTAGAATCTCCACAAGTATCAGCAAATCTCCACAATTGGATAGATTTGATATTTGGAAACAAGCAGAGAGGAGATGAAGCTGCTAAAGCTAATAACGGTAAGGGTATCTGCGCCATTATATTTTCAAATTTGACTGAAGTTATTGTCGAGGTGGGTCGATCCTATTGAAGTATTGTTGACTCATCAAAAATTAACTTCCCTCGACCGGGGATCTCTCCTATCGTTACGATTCTGAATCGGAGCTCCTACCACTTGAGCTAAGGAAGCGAATGGACAGAAATGCGAAGAGGTAGCTTATCACAACATCTCCCCCCCCCCCATTAGGAAATCTTAAGTACTCCGTTACCTAGTCAGGGAGGCTGCTTTGCCCAGCGTTTTACAACCCAGTGAGAACGCATATTTTTGACTGGCTTCGGAGTTTTTTTGTTATTGTTCCTTATTGACGGGGCGGGGGATCTGCTGACCTCAAAGTTTGTCTGAATAGGCGGTGGCTCGACTCGTATCTTGGGAGGGAGTTGTTTTGATGACCTAATCTTAATGAATTATCGTTTCTCTAAGAAATGGTGAGGAGACCATTCGGGTCCTACCGACTGCGCCACATTGTTGACTCATCAAAAATTAACTTCCTTCGACCGGGGTTTTATCTCCTATCGTTCCGATTCTGAATCGGAGCTCCTAACCCTTGAACTAAGAAAGCGAATGGACAGAAATGCGAAGAGGTAGCTGATAACAACAGTATTATACATCAACGTCAACACGGCAAGAGGTTCACATGGGCGTGGTATACGCGGTAACAGGAGAGAGAGCAGGCGGTGCAACAAGTAGGAACATTTTTTCTGTTTCTACGTTAATTCGTGTTTGAATTCATCAAAGATAAACAATTTTAAATAATGTTTTATTTAAAATTATTTAAATAATGTTTGGTTTTTGGAGTTGGTATAGGTACCATTCACGATTCAGTAAATTTTACTGAATCGTGAATGGTACCTATACCAACTCCAAAAACCGCGATAATGATCACGTTATTCCATTTTGGTTTATTATTATCAAAGTTCATTATAATGTAGATTGTAGAATATGCTGGTTCCTAAGGACGCAAAACTGAGTACAACTCAAAGAAGCTTACAGCGATCGCATTTTGGTCAGCTGAAATTTGAACGGAGATTAGGCCCCTTTTGCGATTCACACTCGTGTTTCTGATTTATCGTAGGAGCGAACGGTTGGTCCTACAGAGCTCTGAGTGGTCTCATTCAATTCTAAAAATTCGATACGATTTTAAGTTGATGAAAAAACAATACCTTTATATCGAAAAATTTTGAGCTAAGGCGTTTTGAAAATTTCAGCCTTTATTTTTCAACCCTTAGAAGTGATTGACACCAACCAAAATCTTCGGGGCACTACTAGACCCCAAATGGAGCCCATATACCAAATTTCATCAAAATCGGTCCATGGGAACTAAGGAAAGTGCTGCTGACGGCGGACGGACAGCAAAATTTTGAAATCGAACCAACATATTTTGAGGAGGTTAAATTTAATTTAAATTAAATCAGGTTCATCATTGAGAATAATAAACCAAAAATCCTTGATCGACCCATCTCCAAGTGAAAGGTTATTCTTATTATCTCAACCATAATTATCGGTTTTCAACTCTCCTGGAAGGATTTGTCTGTGATGAAGCCTAATTGGTTTGTTACCTCCTAGTGTTCTACTACCTCTGCTACGAGGGTTCCGTCAATCTCGAGGGCATCAAGGACTGGAACGAAAGGCACGCCAAAGAGGTCCAAATTATGGAGTTTGGACAAGTTCCCAAACAAATTTTTACCCACCCGCATCCCAGGAGGATGACTGGACCACCTCCAGCTCTGTCGTCTCTTGACGGTGAGTCGAATATTTTGATTTTGATGTTTTTGATTTCTCAACTTCTGAGTTAGAATGAGATGATTTGTAAGGCCCACTTTCACCAAACATTCGAAACGAGTTTAAACCAAAAGAGGCGAGAGATAATCGACGTTTAGTAATAATCGTCTTTCACCTGAGCGATTTACGAGTTTAAACTACATCTCGGGTGGTTCGAGTTTAAACGGGTGAAAGTCGGCCGAATAAACTAGCTTACCTCGCTTAAGTACCAATTCAATATGGCTGCGCATTGATTTGTGGTTGTTTTCGTAATAAAATTGCGAATTATTTTTGCATTTCGAATTATTTTTGACTCGTCTGACGATGACGACGACGTCCGAGTCGAATCCTGGATCGGATTCCACATTCCAAGATTATGTAGGAATGTGAGTTTTCTGAGTTTCCGCCTCTCCAAGCCCCCAGTCGTCTAAGTTCTCGACTAGATTGACACTCGCCTCGAGTTCCCGTCGGACAAATAAGTTCAAAACGTTAATTTACGATGAATAATGGTTTTTTCAATAACATAATAGTGCAACCTACATTCCTTGGTTGTTTCTATTCGGACGAATTATACAAATTGACCATTATACAAAAAGACCAGTTCGACCAAAATAAATTTCTATTGAGGTGAAATTGGGGACCCTCATCTTCGAGTTTACATCCATCGGTAATCATTCAAATTATCTAAGTACATTCCTACCGTTCAGAACAAGGCGGCGGCCACTGTGTTTCACTAGGATACCATCAAGGAAGGCACCTACTTGAATCTGGAGAAATACTGGAGTTATTGCGCTTATTGCGGCTCAAAGTGATGATGTGTAATAACTCAATAGGTAGGTGATGAAAATAATCAGCAAAATAAAACGAAGGAAACCGGAAAATTCGAAACAAACCACAGGAATCAGCAAAAAAAAAAAATAATAATAATAAATAAACAAATAAACAAGGAATTCGAAAAACTGACACTGATAACAATACACAAGGCAAGTGGTTGTTATTCAACGTTTCTATTGCCGCAATACCTCGTAATGTCCAACTTTCATTCATTCCGCTCGACATTTTAAGTTTAGACAAACTCGATTATCTTAAATGACGTTTAACGATGATTTGGGTTGGTGAAAGACGCTTGTCATCTTGCCGGGTTTGTTCCTCCAGATTAACTAAATAGTCGTTTAGTTAAACGCGATTTGAACAACTTTTGGTGAAAGTGGGCCTAAGTATGCATGTAACATAGAAGTGGTCTGGAGGTGAATGACAACATTGGTCGATGGTTATGAGGAAGTTAACACATTGGACACCGATCATGTCTATGTCATGCAAATCCCGGGGTGGGTCTCTGGTGGGTCAATGTCACGCAAACACCTCTCGCCAATGGTTCAAGAATATCTGCTCCTGTTCTTTCATTCTCAGTTACTGCTATTTTTTTCTAGCTGTTTTTCGTTATAGATGAACTGTTTATGAGACGAACGGTTCAATCCAGAGCTGAATCAGTCGAGGTTGAAGGTCATGGGCAGTTATCAAAGTGACATCTTATCTTTGCGCGCTTTGTGAAAAACATTTCTCCGCCACAGGGGACCAATGCATTTTTTCCCGCATTCAACGTGTTAAGACTCTCAAATTCCAAAATCCTATCTAGTGAATGAAACTCAGGGAATTTTTTTTCGAAAATCGCTTGAGATCCTGTAATACGATAATTTATACGAGATATTTTGTTCCTTGTTGAGCTGTCTCATATAATTATTTCTTGTTTGTATGTCACAGTCACTTGGCGGGGAATAGAAAACTTGGCTGTCTCCGCAGAACTACCCTGCCACAAGTCCGCCGTTACCTCCCTTTGTCTCTCCCCAGATGGGAGGTTAGTTGCTTCCGTCAGCTACGACTGCACACTCAAGATCCACAATACAGTATCAGCGACTAGAGAACGCTCCGTGTCCCTGTCTTCCCTACCTCTCACCGCTGTCATGATGCTCCATGAAGGTGCAACAGTCCTCGCTGCTTCCATGGATTCTACATTGTGAGTTCCTGTAATATCTCGTCTATTGCTGAAATAAGAGAGGGGACATATAATAATAATGTATAAAGTCGAACCTTCGGGCGTGTTAAGCCTGGCTACAACTAAAATAGTATGGGGAAGACTGCAAAACCAAGACTTACAACCCTCTCTTCAAACCACTAACTACTATGAAACCAACTAATTAAAGATCTCAATCACAACAACTCTCCACGTGTTGAGCTGAGAAAGCTGTTAAAACTATTCAAGGCTCAAGCCGATACCTAAGGAAACTAATAAGGCTTGTTCCATGCGAGGCGATTTCAGGTGCAGTGCAGGTGCGAGTGCAGGTTCGGGTTCTTGTGAGTTCATTGAGGAGTGGGGGAAGGTGTAGAGCGGGTGCAGAAATTTCTCAATTGGAAGCAAACGGCCCGGTATCAGAGTGGTAGAACTCCGAAGGTTGATCCCCTCCGCGATTTTCTGGGCGATCTTTTTAGTTACCCTAAAATGCTCTATAAATTGGGCCTGGTCATATAATAGTACTGTTTTCAAATAATCTTCATTTTTATTACAAATCCGGTCGTCGACCACAACAGCTCTTCTGTCCTGAGGATTTGTTCCAGTGGAAGGCTATCCTCATCGAATAATAAACAATAAATTAAATTATTCACATCCATTATTCTCGTTGAGAGTTTACACTTTCGAAATAAATAAAAATGGAGAGAAAAAATCAGAACAAAACGAACAAAACAAACGATTTAGAACGAATAACTTCAATTTTGCGCCAAAAACAAAAATGGATGTTTATTTCTGCACCCGAACCCAAAGCCGCACCTTCTCAGATTAGTTCGGAATTTTCGTGAACTCGGTGCAGAAATTTCATGAACCCATCGGGCTTGGAACGCGGTTCAGTGTACAGTCCGAGTAGAAAGTAAAAGTTAGGTACATGAACTCGACCACTTGGAACATATTTCACCTGCCCCCATCCCTGGGCGTGGCCACTGCTCCGAGCTGGTTCATGAGTTCAGCTCGCTTGGAACAAACCTATAGAGTTCTGGCAGCCCCTAGATAGTCCAGAACTTTTTCTCAATAGCTACTCTGTAGCTGGGAAATGCAGGATCCGGAGACGATAACAATTTACCATGCACGAACGACTAGGGAATGATCGAATTTGGAAATATCCGAAGTTACAGTAAAATAAATAGAAAACCCTACCTGCGGAAGCCATGTCCCGTAACCGAGTTGATTTGCTATGTGGCAAAACACAGAAGTCATTTCGCCTCTTGTGTATTAATGATTTCCCCATCGTTTGTTGTCTGCACATTCGCCGATTCTGATTGGATAAAATTTATCCAATAATATTGTATCACGGTATATTCGGTGTCTGCCAGGTGCTGCTGTTTCTGTAGCAGGGCTGTGAACTATTACTTGAAAGCATAGTGTAGTTCAGCCTGCCACAGTACCAATATTATGGGTCAGCTGTGACCAAGCGAGCTACGGCATGTGTCTCTGGTGGCGAGACTCGAACCGGTTGCAGGGCCCGTGAGTTCGAGGCCCGCCTCTGCGGCATATTTTCGGGCAAGTCGGTCGCAGTTCCCCCTCGTCCCAACCCAGGGCGGTGAGGCCAATGCGAAGCCATGAGCGAAATCATCAGAACAAATTCTGATCTTCCCTTAGGAAGACAGCTGATGACGTCCGCGACGCCAGGAATGGCAGTCGGACAAAAATCCAACCAGAAATGGTTGTTTACTTTTTTTTACTTATTTAATATTATATCACGGTATATTCGGTGTCTGCCAGGTGCTGCTGTTTCTGTAGCAGGGCTGCGAACTATTACTTGAAAGCAGAGTGTAGTTCAGCCTGCCACAGTACCAATATTATGGGTCAGCTGTGACCGAGCGAGCTACGGCATGTGTCTCTGGAGGCGAGACTCGAACCGGTTGCAGGGCCCGTGAGTTCGAGGCCCGCCTCTGCGGCATATTTTCGGGCAAGTCGGTCGCAGTTCCCCCTCGTCCCAACCCAGGGCGGTGAGGCCAATGGGAAGCCATGAGCGAAATCATCAGAACAAATTCTGATCTTCCCTTAGGAAGACAGTTGATGACGTCCGCGACGCCAGGAATGGCAGTCGGACAAAAATCCAACCAGAAATGGTTGTTTACTTTTTTTTACTTATTTAATATTATATCACGGTATATTCGGTGTCTGCCAGGTGCTGCTGTTTCTGTAGCAGGGCTGCGAACTATTACTTGAAAGCAGAGTGTAGTTCAGCCTGCCACAGTACCAATATTATGGGTCAGCTGTGACCGAGCGAGCTACGGCATGTGTCTCTGGAGGCGAGACTCGAACCGGTTGCAGGGCCCGTGAGTTCGAGGCCCGCCTCTGCGGCATATTTTCGGGCAAGTCGGTCGCAGTTCCCCCTCGTCCCAACCCAGGGCGGTGAGGCCAATGGGAAGCCATGAGCGAAATCATCAGAACAAATTCTGATCTTCCCTTAGGAAGACAGTTGATGACATCCGCGACGCCAGGAATGGCAGTCGGACAAAAATCCAACCAGAAATGGTTGTTTACTTTTTTTTTTACTTATTTAATATTATATCACGGTATATTCGGTGTCTGCCAGGTGCTGCTGTTTCTGTAGCTGGGCTGCGAACTATTACTTGAAAGCAGAGTGTAGTTCAGCCTGCCACAGTACCAATATTATGGGTCAGCTGTGACCGAGCGAGCTACGGCATGTGTCTCTGGAGGCGAGACTCGAACCGGTTGCAGGGCCCGTGAGTTCGAGGCCCGCCTCTGCGGCATATTTTCGGGCAAGTCGGTCGCAGTTCCCCCTCGTCCCAACCCAGGGCGGTGAGGCCAATGGGAAGCCATGAGCGAAATCATCAGAACAAATTCTGATCTTCCCTTAGGAAGACAGTTGATGACGTCCGCGACGCCAGGAATGGCAGTCGGACAAAAATCCAACCAGAAATGGTTGTTTACTTTTTTTTTACTTATTTAATATTATATCACGGTATATTCGGTGTCTGCCAGGTGCTGCTGTTTCTGTAGCTGGGCTGCGAACTATTACTTGAAAGCAGAGTGTAGTTCAGCCTGCCACACTACCAATTTTTATAAGTTCCTGTCAGGTATTGACGAGCAGTAAAAATGAATTGCTGAAAATGTTCGTGTTGATCATCAAATTTCAAGGCGGACTCTATTCTTTTTCGTATCCATGTTTGCTTTGCTTTGCACATTATTGTACCAGGTTTATGATGTTTCAGAATTGTGTACGACGTAGAGTGCGGTCGCATTGTGGAATCGGTGAGGGGCCACGAAGACGCTGTGTCTTGTTTGGCTTGGATCGCACCATCTCTGCTTCTCACGGGGTCATGGGACTGCTGTGTTCGAGTGTGGCGTCTTCGAAAGCCGCTGACGTAAGTTTGGCGAAGTCCGTATTCCACCTGTTGATTTACCAGATGCAAATGCAGGTTTCAATGATGAAATGAGAGGTTTGAAAATTGAGAAGATTGCAATATTCAGCAGTACTTCAAAAATAAAATATCGGACCTTACTTATCTCTCTATCTCTTAGATTAGAGTGTGCTATCTCTCTAATAAGAAAGCAGGCAATAATGCAATTAACTGCGATGAAGATCTGTTTGTCTTGTCACCCAAATCGAAGAGCTCGGAACCTAGTAACCTTAAAAAACTAATCGTAGTATAATCTAACTCGGTTTCGATATTATTGTAGATGCTCCCGCACTGGTTCGAGTCGCTCCTCAATACGGTATGTTGAACTAAATGGTTAAATTGGATCCAAAGTGCGTGTAACCTCTCATAGAACCGTAATTGAACCGCTTTCCTCATCCACATCACGTTATATCACACCTCTTGGATAAACTTGGGAAGTGTGTAGTAGCGTAGCTCCTAATATTATTTGTGACGATTTTCGTCGGTCATTGAAATTCAAGCAATATTGCTTAAGAAAAGTTGTTTAGACTAAGTAGGGACGTTCGAGAATAATTGCACTACCATGTAATGCAAATAAAGCACGTTAGAACGTTGATGTTGAGAGATCTCGATATTATCAAACATCGATGTTGAGGGATCTCGATTTATTGAACATCGAGCAACATCGATGTTAGCAATGTTATCGATTTTATTCCTTGCAACATCTATTGGTTTTATCCTCGAGACTCAATAATCGATTATTTTCGATATCAAACATAACCTTCTCAACATAACCTTCTCTGACCCGAACAGCTGTTCGTGAAGGGGTGCCATTTGCGCTCCTATCCAGCAAGGTTATTCTGTTTACATACCAAGTTTCTTGGTATGTAAACAGAACGATGGTGATAATATTCTTTAAAATCAATTATGTAATCGTTATTATTATGTCTCCCTTGTGGGTTAGATGTCTGACTAGAAATTCCATACTCAGTATGTGTGTTCACTCTCAGGTGACGAAAATACTTAATAATACGTGATTTTAGCCCAGTGCTATTGAATGGTGGAATCAGTATGTAGGTAGGTAGGTAAACGACTTCGTTCAGCTGTAACTCCCAGCGCCTCCTACCAACATCCTCCGCCAAAGTTAACTTTGGAATCATTCAGAAATTACTTAGTATCAACTAATTAGTATTAACTTCCTACTTAAATGCCTACTTAAGAAGGTAATTAACTAAACGAATAAACCAGCCAACAGAATTTGTTGAGGCAACGTAACTACACCTCTTTCCGAAAACATCACTTTCCTCACTTTCCTACTTCCTCTCCCTGCACATGAATTTTGAAATTCAGGAGATGAAGTGCGTATTTACATCGATCATTTACTAATTGAACTTCAAAAAAATCACGCAAATTGGTTCGAAATTATCTTCCTGGGAACTTCGTACAAATCAAAACACTTGGATACAAACAAAAACGTTTAGTGAAGCTCGTCCAATGAGGGTAGGTATTCTATTATTACTACCTAACTACTGATGACTGAAATAACGTAAGCACATTAAAATGTGATGTATTTTTATTCTTACCGGTGATGAAATGCTGAGAACAAACTAGTATTTGTTTGGAGTGTAGTTGTCGCCCTCTCAAATTGCAATTGATTCGAGCGAGCCACCTTGCTCTTCTTTTTTCGGATAGGTCTCTTGTCTTCTCACACTGACTTTTAATGACTTTTGGCAAACCAAACAACGAAATACTGCTCCCGTGACGGGAAGAGCAGCCAAACACCGCACAAATCGGTATGCCTAATGAAAAAATCTTTGTTTACAACGATGGGAATTCAGTCAGTTCATCAAACATGGTTGTCAGGAACACTGGGAATCAGCGACGCCAAAAGGCTGATATTCTTATTTTTTCGGAAAGTTCTCTTGTCTTTCCACACTGTTTCTAATCACTTTTGAAAACCAAAAAATTAAATACCGCTTCCGGGATGAGAAGAGCAACTAATAACCGCATAAATTGCCATAATGAAAAACCGTCCATACAATCTTTGTTTACAACGGAGTCAACATGGCCGCCTTTCAGCGAGATTCGAATAACCGTTCGATTAGTCGAAGAATCGATACATCCATTTTGTGTGACGTCTCACGGATAAAAGCAATATTTCTCTCACTAAAATGAGAAAAAATATTTCTTAAGAGGCTTTCTAATTATTTTCTTGAATCGAGTTGTCATATCACTCAGTAAGTTGTGTTTCCTTAATTAAGTAATCAAGAACCAAATTTCACTGTGAAAGCACTCACAACTCTCAAATCGCGATAATATCGCAGTAAAATATTATTTTACTGATGCAATATTATTTTAATATCGCAGTAAAATATTATTTTACTGATGGGTACTTTCTGTCAAAATAAACTTCATTGTTATCTTTGTGTTATTCATTGTTATACTATTCATGAATAAGTCGTGTTCTTTGCAGTAGAAAGAAAGAAGATATATCGGAAAAAAATAACCCTTGTGTAATAATTTTAGCATTTTTAAATACCTGTCAGAATGTTGAATTATTGATTTATCGATGATAACATCGATGTTGGGCACTAGAAACTTCGATATTGAAAAACATCAATGGTTGAGTCAACGATTTTCACACCATCGATGTTATGCGACCGATGTTGACATCAATGTTTTTATTCCGATGTCCCATCCCTACCCTTCGGGCCTCGCCAGGGGCCCGGCCCCCTGGGTGCTTACTGCTTAGAGCCTTAGGCTAAAATTCAAGAAACATGGAACATGCTTTAGCTGTGCTTTTCGGCAGAGTAGAGATTGGGTGGAGAATAACCCCTGTGTGTCCGCATCATCACTCCTACGTAAATTTTAGGGTGATTAGTTCAAGTCTAAAGCATGTTCCATGCTAATTAAACTGGCTGACCAATCGACCCTTTCAGTGCTCAGGGCTGCTAAAAAGGTATTGTAGAAAGAATCCTTCCTTGGCTGTATGTGCAGTATTAATCGAGGGTACACGTTGCTACTTCCTGAAAAGGGAGCTGAAAGCAAAATGCGTGGTTGTAAGCACCTGGTCCTGTATGTCCGAGACGTATTTGTATTGTTTGTGATAGGTACTTACAATTACCTTTGGCAGTAAGCGTCGATAATGGTCGAGTCAACTGACGACGCCAGAATTCGATGCGAGGTATCCACATTTATTGAACAAGGAAGCTGACATTGAAGTTGAGGAGGGTTTGTTCTGTACGACTTAGCGATTGCTGTAAGCACTGCTGCAGCGTCGGCGTAAAGGACTGAAATACGCTGAATTCACTGTGTCACTTTTCCTACCTAGGTCCATCTACGACGCGAGCCAGTTAACAAAGCAGGTATCCGTCTATTCAGTTGTCTAGGCGATACCTTACAAGTGTATTTGGCCTGCACAAACTAACTTGAAGAGATCGGGGGTTTAGGCAAAATTCAGAAGTTTCCGTAAGGTATACACTCCACACAGGACATCCGTTCCTCTCAACTAGTAAAGAACCAACTTTGAGCTATTCTGATCGACCTAGTGGACTGTTCAGCATTAGGTAATCTACTTCATGAAATTCTGAGTGACGCTGTTATTCATTCAAACGGCATTAATTATAATAAATGAAATGCAATTATGCTTTCAGAGCAATCAAGCCAGCGTCAGATCTCATCGCCCAACTCGACCATGATGCCAGAATCACAGCATTAGCCACGAATAGGTGAGCTTGCCCACACATCCCATCTTACAGAAGAGACACTATTTCTCCTCATTATTCACTCAATCGCTATATTTCTCATTCCAGGCTTTATACGCTTCTGGCAACAGGCACAGCAGAGGGTGACGTGTTCCTGTGGTCGCTCAAGTCGTTCTCCATTGTGAAGAATCTTCCAGGTACGAATGGCCTCCTCAAAAGAAAGATCCTACTTCACTTATTTTTCCATTTCTGATTTCAACGGTTTTGTTCCATCAATTTATGTAGTGTATTTCGTAAACGAGGATCGATTAGATCAAGTTTGCTGCTCCATCCGCAACTGTATGAGGTTTTTTTTCATGTGCTCTTGATTTAAAAAAAAAAACGAACAAACGAGTTTTTAACAACCAAAAGAGAAAATAGAAAATTTTGCCAATTTGACAAAAATTAATTTACGAGTTTATTTTGCTCTCACAAATAGTTTTTTGTAGGCACTAGACAAGATGGGAAATTTGACGCCCTTTCCAACGGTGCCCTTATTTTTACGTTAAATTAAGGTAGTTATGGTAATTTTAGTGACAAGGTCGACAACATGAAAAAAATCTTAAAATTTAAAAAACTTGGAGAAACAAGGGGTTAAGTAAAACAAAATTGCTAAGAGACATTTTCTCACTTAACACGATGAATGTGGAAAAAAACGCTTTGGTCCCCTGTGGCGGAGAAATTTTTTTTCACGAAGCGCGCAAAGATAAGATGTCACTTTGATAACTGCCAATGACCTTCAACCTCGACTGCTTCATTTCCAGATCCAACCGTTCGTCTCATTAACAGTTCATCTATTACGAAAAACAGATAGAAAAGAGCGGTAACCGAGAATGAAAGAACAGGAGCAGATATTCTTGAACCTTTTGCGAGAGGTGTTTGCGTGACATTAGAGAGTTTTTGGAAACCACTGACGGGCCCCGTGGAACCTCTTCACAAAGCACGGAGTTCGCGGGTGACGATGGATTTGCCTCCCGACATCAGCGGGCGACGATGAAAGGGTGCCCCCAGACAGTCACCCGTTCCTCGAGGCCCACCGTGATGAGCGCCTCCATTCCCCCCCTGTCCAAAGTTAACGTCTTTCCTCCTTCAACTGGGTAGCATCCTCTGTTGCTCGCGCTAGTCTCCTCCTGACGGGGCCCGTGAGATTTTGGCACCAAAAACTCTCTATTGATGCGGCCAGCCACAGGGACCCGGGGATTTCGGTGACATAGACGCAATCCGCGTCCAATGTGTTAAAAATAGTTGTAGAATCGACTCCCCAAGTTTTCACAGTCCGGATTCCCACCCATCTCATCCTTGTTGTTGTATTCGAGAGTTTATAATTAACCTTGCATCAGTCGCGCCTGCGGTGTTTACACCGCACTCAGAAGAAAATGCTTGCTCTTTGACCAAATTTCCTAAAATTCACCCAACCCCCCTCTGAATTTTTTGCTTGGGATTCCACTCCATAGATTGCATATGAGTTGCCTTATGAGCGACGGAAAAGTTGCTATTCAGTTTTGCTTCAGGCGTCGTCGAGTAACTAGACTTTCTGAGCTTTTATTGTTTTGTTCAAGTTTACATTATTATATTCAATATTTTGCAATTGTATGAATAAAAATATCAACTGAAACAAGCATACCTCAATTCATTGTCTCTCAGAGTGTAAAACCTACTTTGCGTGTGGGAAGGCGCGACTGACGCAAGGTTAATTAGGAAAACTTCGCAGAGATCACTCTTTATTCATAGCATGCTCACATCAACACCTATCGATACAGGGCTACCAACTTGAGGGTAGTATGTAATTTTTTGGGTAAAAAAAATCGATTTTTCAAAAATAATATTAAAAAAAAGTTTATTATATAACGGATTAAATGCAATAAACATTTTAAAAATCGAACGACTATAAGTGGGTTAAAAAAATACCTAAACCGAGCGCGCACTAAATTAGCAGCTAGGCCAATGCGCGATAAAACTTGGAATGCTACCTGGCCGCCACAAACTTTGCATCAGAACGTTAGAACAAGATGCAAATCTGACGAAAACAAACATCAGTAACCTGTCAAATTATAACCTACTCGTTGTTGTCTTCTTCTTCTTCTTCTTCTAGAAAGAGTCCCGTCATCTAAAACAAACTTTGGAAAAGTTCAGAAGCTTTGAAACGACTTCACGTCAAGAAAAAAACTGCTTTTCAGAAAAACGCGTTTTCTGAACAATCAAGTTTTTCAGCACTCAGGAACACTTTTCTCCCTTACTATTGAACTTATTTCATGGATTTTTTTTAAATGTCCACTGGTATATTATAAACAAACTGTGCCAAGGATTTGTCGAAATTTTATTTTCAACATCTGGGGCATTGCGTGCAGTCCAGAAAATTTTAGTAAAAAATCTACATTTTCTTCAAAACTTCGCCTATTTTTTTCACAACGCCATGCTGGTATTTCTTTGGCTCAGTCTTTACAGCATGATATTCTTGATAAAATTAAAAAAAAAGTAAAGCGATTGGTTGAGCAGAGCCTGAAAAATCGGTTCCTAAAGATAATTACATTATAAGGGAAATTCATCAGGCCGAGAAAATTACATACTACCCTTAACAGGTTACCCTAGTGGAATTCCCTTAGCACTAGGTTTCCTACATCAATATTAAAGTTTTTTCCATTCTCTCTAATGAAACACTCTTCATGTACGAACTGCTATTTCAGGGCACAAGGAGTCAGTAAATGGAATAGATTTCTCGCCAGACGGAACCCGGCTGGTAACGTGTTCTGATGACAGGACCCTCAAAGTCTTCGATCTCTGCACAGGGACGATCGTGTTCTCCAAATGCCTCGTTCAAAAATTGAAGTGAGTTGCTGCAAAAAATGTGAACAGATTTGATTTGTTAGGAGCAGTCTTACTGTTGTGCGACTTGACTATTCAGATTCTCGGCCTCCCCACGTGCTTGGCAGAGGTTGTACGATGGGAAAGAGCAACCTTCAACAAGAGGTGAAGGAGGAGAGCCATGAAAGTCACCATGTAACTGTTATACTGTCTATTCCAACAGTTCAGGAAGTGACAAACCTATCTGTAAGAATCGACAGGTGGAATTTTAGAGCTATGAGCTCTTTTTTTAGCTCTTTGGTACCCGTCATCCACTCTGCTGTGTTTCCTCGCAGCTGCCTACCTTATAACCTCTGCCTTACCTAAACCATACAACATGACGTTCTTATTGAATATAGCCATAGCCCCAATAAATTTAGAACTTAACCGAGATCTTAACAAAGAGCATTCTGACCCAGAATCAAAGGAAAACATGAATTTCTCACCGTTGTGGGTTAAGTAGGCACGAGGGTTGACATCGCAGAGGTTCAAATTGCACTCAATCGTGTTTCTGAGTACAGGGTCTGGTCTTTGCTGGGTGTATTTCTTGGGACATTTATTGGCAAAATGTCCAGGCGTCTTACAGTAGAAACAAATAACACCTTGTGGAGATCTATTGAGACTAGACATTTCACGGTTATCCTTCCTGTAAACCATGCTAGTTGAAGGAGTTGGGTTTGTAGCATAAAGAGATTGCCCTTCTCGAGAAATCCTGAGGCGACATTCGGAAATTTTATGGCCAAATTTAGAGCAATAATGGCAAACGACGTTTTCGAATTTTGAAGTTGATGGACCCATCAATTTGGTTCGTTTGTAGTCACTGGTTCCCTGAAGTTCAGAAGAGCCTCGTTTGCCATAAGAAACAGCCTTTAGTTGTTTAATCATTTTATCTCGAGTATAGATTTCTTTAGTAATAGTTCCCGAATTTTAGGGTCAGATTTTGACATGTGAGCCAAAACCGTTGAAACAGCAATTTCTTCAACACTCAATCCTTTCCATTTTGCTAGTAGTTTTCCCAACATGGTGGTAGGGAAATTAGCATAGTTTTCGGAAGTTGCAGGGAAATTTTCCAATAGACTTATCAAGCAAGCAGCAGGGGTGTCCTGGGCTGGGTCAAAAATAGGTCTTTGAAGGACTCCCAAGTAATATTAGGATGAGTACCCAAGGGAAACCAACGGGAAGCATTATCTTTCAAAGCACCAGCCAATGAGAGGATCAATTGACTTCCACGTAAAGGATTCTCAGACAAACAATAATCAACCGTAGAACACCATGCGCGAGCATCTGAGCCTTCTGCATCAGGGTCAAAAATGGGTAAACTCACAGGGCGTTTGTATTCTGTTGGGCCATTGTGAGTCAAGCTCTGAATGACCACAGCAAGGTTTTCTTTCTGTAGGTCCACAATAGCCTGTAGTGATTTCGCGAGGATGAGACTGGAGTTTTCCTCACTTACAAAAGAAACTGGATCGAGCTCACCTGAATCTGAATGATTTTCCTCATCCCGTACATGAGTGTCTGCAAGTGACGGGCTTGGGGTCCTTGAATCCACCGAATAAACATGATTGTTCTCCATATTCCGCCGACAAATTCACTAGGAAATCACCACTTCTGATTTCGGAGAAGGAATGAACAATATCGAACTGAATAATAGTCCAACTGAAACTGTATATTTAGAAATTTAGAAGAATTATTTCAAAACAGAAAAACAGTGCAAAAACCCCCGCGAATCTCCACCATTCCTCCTCTAACCCCTCTGACGTCCTTCCCCACCGAGTCTGTGTGTTTGCCCTTGTTGACTGCCGATGTCCGGGTGAATGGTAGACATAGTCGAAGAGGGTTATGGATGAAGTCGCGGGTGACGGTTCTTCATTCCTCCGTTATATATGTGTGTATCTCACCTGATTCAATCCACTTCCTCTTCTAAAACAATTCGCCAAACTTTATAATATTGATGCTGCATTGCTCCTATCTACATATGTGGTGAATTTACAGGTGCCTGGTGTGGGACGGGAAGACACTTCTAGTCGGCGGAGCTCAGGGTAACATTTACCTGTGGGATTTGGTGAACGTGAACTTGGTTAAAGAGTTCCAGGCGCATACAGGTAAACCTTGGAATTCATGATTTTATTCACTATAAAAGCTCAAATTAGCATTATATGCTATAAATACTATATTATAGTAACTGGTCTGCCCCTTTGGTCGCTCTGTTTTCATTAGCTATAAAAGCTCCAATGGGGATTTTGCCTCAATTTTAGATTCTGGAATTTCAAGTCAACTCCTATAATAGGACCCTAGAACAAGGTCGCCGTTCGTTCCTCGTTCCGGGTCAGTATTTCACGAAATTGAAGGCGCAAAAACTTGGAAAGTTGTACCTAAATTTGAAATGTTAAAGGATTTTAGAAATTCATTAGTGCATGGCCCTAGGGAATTGAAAAACTGAAATATTGCCGCTGGAATCATCAAAATCGAACAATAATTGCCCGACAAATATGGGAAAACCCGTTTATTCAGTAGTTTTTCCCATTTTGGTTTATTATTTTCAACTTGCTTGAAAGCCTACTAAAAGTAGGCAAAAACGATTCCTCCGACTCTCTCATCCACCCACTCCCTCCGACTCCGATTCCACCGACTCTCCCCACTCCCACGACCCCTCCGTGCATACATACGTACGTACGGTTGTCGTTTTATGTATTTTATTTTAGTATAGATAGTAAGCCTTTGGAATCGAGCTAGAAACAAAATTTTAAACCCCCCCCCCCCTCAAAATTTGATGTTTTACGTTTCAAGGTACGTAGAATACAAAAATCCTATAACAAAATTTCCGTCCGTCCGCCGTACGCGGCATTTTTCTTAGCAACACTGGATCGATTTGGTTCAAATTTGGTATATGGGCTCCATTTGGGGTCTAGTTGTGCCGCGAAGCTTTTGGCTGATGTCAGTCACTTCTAAGGGGTGAAAATTGAGGATTGAAATTTTCAAGAGTGCCCTAGCTCAAAAACTCTCGAAATAAAGGTATCTTTTTTTCACTAATTTAAGATAGTATTGAATTTTGAAAAAATTTTGAGACCACCCGGAGCTCTGCAGGACAAACCGTTCGGCCCCTACGAGTACTTGAAGGTTTTTCTTCTATAAAACAGAATCACGAGTGTGAATCTCAAAAGAGGTCTAATCTCCGTTCAAATGTTATCTGACTACTGAAAATGCGATCGCTGTTCATTTCTTCGATTTGTGTAGTTTCGCCTTTAAATTTTTTTAAAAATTTGAGTCAAATTCCCCATTAGCATGTAAATGATCTCCGCCCCTATGGTTGCTGTTTTGCTGACTTGATAATTGAGGGAGAGCTGGGAACTTCTGCTACAGCGAGAATCCTAAAATGTGTCCAAACAAAGAAGCTGAATGTCCTGCCAGCCATGTTCTTTCTCGGGCCAATAGTGCAGCCCAAACCTAGGGGAGTCAAGAGATGCCCTTTTTTACAGCTGAAATTCCCTCTACGATATTTGCTTCTTTTGCAGGAGCTGTGCTGTGCATTTGCGCCTCAGACGATGGCGGCGTAGTCATCACGGGTGGCGAAGACAAAAAAGTCAAGATATGGAGGTGAGACCTCCTCGAACACGCATTTTTTTAAAACCAAGGCTGTCACCCTCCTCTTCTCTTTCCCCCCTATCGATTGCAATACAATATGTGATGAAGCTATTTTTAGACTTAAGATTCCAAACGTTTTTCTTAAACTTTGTGTGTTTGTTGTTGAACAATAAAGAAAGTTGTTTTTTATTTTTCATTCAGTTGGCGTCGATTTGTATTCGTATTCATCTCTACAACCTATTCGACTGATACCTTAATACGAGTATTATGGAGTAGTTTAATATTTTAAGAAACAATGATTACGCATTTGGCAAAATAAAACACCTTTATTCCGGACAAACATCTAAGAAAATTCAACAATTAATTGTAGCAGATCAGATGGCTCAGATTCGTTTCAAGTAACATGAAGGTAGGAACAACAGTCTTCCTTCACTGAGATTACCATCAATACATCCATCGAACAAAATCTATTACGGTACTTCAAATTACTAATATCCCAGACTATCCTTATTAAATGATGTACAGATTCACTTGAACCTAAATAAATGCAAGACTTTATGGGAACAACTTATCACTTGATGACAAGTGGAATTCATAGAAGTACTTTAAAACAAGGTGCCAAGAAAACTCTTCAACGGAGATTCATATTTCAACAACAAAACAAGATGTGGAGACACTTTGACACAGCCCAGCTGACGAATTCTTGTAGTAGTAGATCTGTTAGGGAGGGGGGAGGGGGTGACTCTTGCGAAGTCAAAATCCCCTGTAATCGTGGAAATATCGCCTCAGAATCCTCGGTGTTCAGAGGAGATTCAATGACGTAATGTGATTTAGAGTGGATATTTACAGGAGTTTTAACAACTCATCATGAAGGCAGAGGATGATTGCGGGTTTTCATCCAGTCGTCGCTCACGAACTTAGTCATGTAGTTACGAATACCGTCGGGGAGGACGAGAACGCATCTTTTGGACGCATCGAGTCCTTGACAAGCCTTCAAAGCTCCAGCTAGAACGGATCCACTGCTTCCACCACATAGCATACCTGTTGATAGAGGAAAATTTTATCAGCGAATGTTTTGGAACACAAACACGTGAAGAAATTTCAACGAGAGGAGATGTGTGGGACCCAGTTGAAAATCTCTGCTAGTAGATAGTAGATGAATCCGCGGATCAGGGTGATGGGAGCCCAAAGCGCTGAAGCCTAGTGGCTTGTGCTATTCCGCGGATTCTGTTCCTAGTCAAATAGTCCTAGCCCTTTGGTAAGGGCCAGTAGCGGTTTGGCTAGGTTTGTGCTGGGAAAAGCCTCCATGGGTGTAGGTGACCTGAGGAGGTGAAACCTGCGATTTGAAAGCATTTCACAGTCAAATACTATGTGGGAGGCTTTTTCTTCGGCCTCTCCACACAGCCTGCAGAGGGTTGTATTTTGATTTACCCCAATGCGGTTGAGATGGAATCGGAGTGGAGTGAAGCCTGTTACCAGGCCGACCACTAACCTGACTTCCTTGCGGCTTAGCCGCATCAGCTCTTCTGTGGCGCTGGTGTTGGGTTTGGCCACCATACGCTTTACTTAGAGCATGTCCTCTAAGGTTTGACCATCTACCAGTGGTTTCACTAGTGACCCACTGGTTTATGGTCGCCCTAAAGGAAGATTTGGGAATGCCGATGGCTGGCTCTGGACCAATGAACGGGGTTAGTGAGCCCCTTCTGGCCAGCGCATCTGCTTTTTCATTTCCCGTTACTCCGCTATGTTGCTATGAGAAACCCTGTTGCTAGTAACATGGTTTCCCAATGAGGAATTTCACCATGTCGGAATTTCCTATTTTTGACCCCAAAATCGGATTCAGCACCTCTAAAAACCCCCTATGGCAAACTTTCAGCCCGAACTTCCTAATTTACGAATAAACAAAACAGTGTAGAAAATACGAATGTTTAAAAAAACCGGGAAAATGACGTCATGCTGGAATAGTTCATTTATGGCCGCTTGAAGCGCTGAGATTGAGAAATCTATAGTCCCCAGATGCAAAATTTCATGAAACAGTAAAGTTCGAAATCGAAAAACTGAAGAAAAAAATAGAAAAAGAAAGATAGGAAAAATTAGGTTTCCTCTGTTTTTGTTTGATAACTTTTCTCTTAGAAAACACGATTTCGTCGTCCCAATGGGCAACACTGGGAGGAGATGGCTATCCGAACAGCCCAATCAGCGAGCGTTCCCGCTGCACGTCTGTTTTCCCGGTTAGTTTTGAAATTAAAAATTTTGATTGTCTCCCAAAAATAACAGGAGACTTATTTTCCAAAATCAGCCCGATTTTCATCTATCCCACACCATTAACTATTCAGGAAAAATGCTAACAGAAATTGGTGAAATTCCTCATTACCAAACAGGAGACGGATATTCCAAATGATCGGACTCTCTCCCTCCCTTAGATTTGCTACCTCCCCGCCATGTTCAGGAACACTCTCGTTCGGCGCTCCACAGCTTCACCACCCCATGCGTGACTCGTACCATAGAAAAAAAACCCGATTTTCAATATTTCCAAATATCAGTCCCGGTCGGAGTTTCCCGGAATTTCCGCGACAGTTTTCCGCGCAACTCACCCTGGAAAACACGGCTACAGCGAGGATCTCAACATCTGGGGCCCCAGGTAAAATTCGACGTCGACGTCACGAGGTCAGTCCATTTTTAACATTCCTTTTCCTAGTTTCCCAAGAATTTTGGATCCTTTAGCCTGTTTTTCTGTATCATTTTGGCGTCAGGTGCTTCCCGAACTTCTAATATCTCTCTTACAAACATTTGTGAAGCCGGGTGGCCTCGTACTTATCATTTACTGCTTAAAGTTGGATGGTATCGAACTAGTAGTTGAACTAAAACGGTAATTAAAAATCAGCTACCATTAATACAGTCCATTTTATCCCCAACAATACAAATCATATCTGCGATTTTATGATTATGAATATGAATGCGAATACAATCGTATTCTCACTTTGAATACGATTTTCCCCCGTATTCGTATTTTGAATACGATGTTATAATTTTTTCTGATTTCCCTAAAAATCGAATTTTTTCAACGATTTTTCCTGAAAATCATACTTCTTCATGATTTTTTCCCGAACTCTGGACATATTTCTAACCTAACATTGTCAACATAATCAATCGGCATTCGAAACGCTCACCAATTGTTACAGGATTTTTCACGCAGAATCAAATGAGACCAATACCAGGTCGCTACGACCAACTGAATAGAAAGTACGACAAAATGTCCTGTAAAAGTCATGATTTTTCAAAGATTTTCGATGCTAATCGTTTAAAAAAATACGATTTTTTGCGGAAATTTCGTCGTATTTTCTATTCGGTTGGTCGTAGCGACCTGGGGTTGGTCTCATTCGATTCTGCGTGAAAAATCCTATAAAAAATTATGAGCGTTTCGAATTTTGATCAATTATTTTGGCAATTTTAGGGAATAAATACGACCAAAATTGCGGTAAAAATCATAATTTTTCAATGATTTTCAGTGCAAATTGTAAAAAAAAAATACGATTTTCAGCGGAAACGTCGTCGTAGTTTCTATATGGTTGGTCGACTTTCTTAGCGACCTGGTATTGGTCTCATTCGATTCTGCGTGAAAAATCCTATAAGAATTTATGAGCGTTTCGAATTTTGATTGATTATTTTGACAATGTTAGGCCATAAATATTTCCTGAGTTCGGGAGAAAATCGTAAAAAAATTCGATTTTTGGGAAAATCATAGAAAAAATCATAAAATCGTATTCAAAATACGAATACGGGGAAATCGTATTCAAAGTGTGAATACAATAATTGTATTCGTATTCATAATCATGAAATCGCGGATATGATTAGTATTCATAATCGTATTTATGAATAAGAATTCGCCCATCTCTGCTCATCTCCCCAATAAAGAGATTGAGGAATTTCAAAGGTTTCCTCGGTTGTTTAATATCCCTAGACTGGCAAATAACACTACAATCTGTTACTGGGGCTCATCAATTAGGAGGAGACTAGCGCGAGCAACAATGAGGCTACCCAGTTGAAGGAGGAAGCCCAGTTGACTTGGGTGTGTGTGTGTGTGTGTGGGGTGGGGGTGGGGGGGCTCGTGCCAGGGCCTTTTGGAACAGGGGACTGTCAGTGGAACCCTTTTATTAGAGAGTTTTTGGTGCCAAAATCTCACGGCCCCGTTAGGAGGAGGCTAGCGCGAGCAACAGAGGATGCTACCCAGTTGAAGGAGGAAGGGCGTTAACTTTGGACAGGGGGGGAATGGAGGCGCTCGTCACGGTGGGCCTCGAGGAACGGGTGACTGTCTGGGGGCACCCTTTCATCGTCACCCGCTGATGTCGGGAGGCAAATCCATCATCACCCGCGAACTCCGTGCTTTGTGAAGAGGTTCCACGGGCCCATTAGTGGTTTCCAAAAACTCTCTAATGTCACCCACTGTTGACGGGAGGCAAATTCATGGACCCCTGCGGACCCCGAGCTTTGTGAAGGGGTTCCAGGCCTGGGTAGCGGCATGCAAAAACATCCTATTGGCGATTGAAGCTGACTAGGATCTGGTTCGGAACCCGTGAAAAAATCTCTTAATAAAATTTAATTTGATAATAGAAATTACCTTCATCCCTCACGAGCCTTCGAGAAAGTTGTAACGCTTCGTTGTCACCAACCTGTAATAAACAGTTACGTTAGTGCCTTCAAATAGGATACAATTAATGGGGAATTTGCCTCAATTTTAGATTCTGGAATTTCAAGTCAAATCCTATAATAGGGCCCTAGAATAACGTTCAACACCAGGAATAACTAAGGGGAAAAAATTACCGTAGGAGAAAATGACTAAACAAGTGAACCTCTGTTACAAAACACCGCGAAAATCGAGGAATATTGTTGACGTCATAAGAAAAAAAAACGACGCTAAAACAACTCCGACAACAGACTGAGTTCTAGCACCGCCACACAAAAAGATCCAGTGAAATGGCTATTCGAATAATGTGATTCAAATCTTGAAACTAAATAAGAGAAGATGAAGACTAATAATGCTTGATATACTAGTAGGTAGAATCGTATTGTAAAAAAGTGAGTAATATTGTTTCTTTTGGTCACTTTTGTGTCTGGGTACTTCCTGCCAGTTCGCGGCGCACTCTTGTGCGCACTAGTTGTAAGCTAAATGTTTGTGTATGTTCCGCTTCTGTGGTAATCGCCACAGAACCTCCTTTGAAGTCAGATTGGTAGAATATCCGTCACGTTTCAAACATGGCTGCCTCTTACACATTGCCACCACATTTTAAATTTCCATCTTCCTTAAATTCTCCAAATTTTTTGGATGCGTTTTCGAGCAGCTCACTATGGTTTTATTCCATAAAAATAAACCCTCATTCGAAAAAAAAAAATGTGAGGCAAATTCCCCATTCATAAAAACAACAAATAAAATCCGCTTTAGGATTCGTTGAGTTGAGCTCAAAACACATTCAACCCGATCCAAAAGTGCATAGTGCTCTTTAAAGGAAATACCATGAAAAGAAACAAAATTCGGCTCCCGCACAAAACATACCAACCATATTTTTCCTTCACGATAAAGTTTGTTTTGAAGAAATAATGATTTAGTTGTGGTTGCCGTCGTTGGGAAATTAAGGTAACAGGCTGGCCAATAACGCTTCACTATCTGTTCCTAGGGCTCATCAATATAGAGTTTTCGCCACGTCTTTTGTGACGACCGTCCGCGTGTAATATCCATGCAACCGTCCAAAAATGGTGACTGCGCATGCGTGACGACTCAAACGGCGAGCTCGGTCGTCTTGGACGCCGCCAAATGCCGGCTTTTGGCGGCGTTGGGAACGACGGTTTTCTTGACGACTGTGCCCTTCATAACCTCACACTTTTATAACCAGTTTCAACTTAGATCTGATGTAGCAGGATTTTGTGTTGTGTCCGACGTTCGACTCCCGTGTTTTGGTTCTCAATTTTAGCTTTCACTTCTCGAACAGTTTTCTTTTTCCCGGGAATTATCAAGTTTTTCATCTCTCGAAACAAACTACTCGTCACCAGAATTCTGTTATCTTCACATCAAGATCAAGTGAATCCATCGTATACTATTGCTGACTCTGAGCGAATTTTACATTGTTTGAATGTCAATGAAATTTCTGAATAAATGCGCCCTTGTTTTTAATTTAATGTTGTATATTATTTATTCATCTACCAACATACCTAACTACAGATCTACACTAAACAGGCGACGAGAGTCAGTTCATGTAAGTAGGTACCATTTAAGATTTCAATTGATAGTTCCGCTTGCTGTGATCATCGTACTTGTAAGTTGCATGACAAATTGACTCTTACTACAGTTATCAAGTTTATTACCTTTGAAAAACTACCTTCTTTTCACACATTAGTTAATTTGGTTAATTACGGATGTCTGAAATCAGGTGTTACGTCTATAAGTTCGTACATCCAGCCTAGTTTGATAGATCTGTACTTTCGTTTTTGTAATAGTCCACACGTCCTGGTAGGTAGAAACGAAGTACCTAGCTACTCTAAATTATCTATAGATATTTTACGGACGTGTTGTTAGACAAACAAGAAACAAGTAGGAAGGTAGCTACTGCAAAATCGGTAGTAAAGTACTATAGACCTAAAAAAATGCAGTAAGAGGTCTGGAAAAGCTAGTGTTGTTCACTACTTTCTAAAGGTAAAAACGATCAAAATCATCAGTATGCAGGTTTTTATATCGCTATGTAGGGTCCGAAAGGGATGTAAATTTTTCAATACAGCGAATATTCTAATTTTCGATCTGAAAAACTCATTTCGAGACCCCCGGAGTCTGAATCAGCTGTTCGCTATCGGCCATTTTCTAGTGACTTCACAGGTCGGTAGCTGTTTAGCGTCACTTCCAGAGTCCGCACCTTATTTTGTGACGACTCGAAATCCACCAAAAAAAGTTAGCATCTGCGTCTGCTGGCCCCATCTGTCTCTAGTCGTCACGATCTCAAGTCGCCGCGCCTGACGTGGCGAAAACTCTCTATTATCGTCGACTGAAGCTGACTGGGATTTGGTTTGGAACCCGTGAAAAAAATCTCTCTTTTAATACAATTTAAGGTGATGAGAAAAAATGACCTTCATCCCTTACGAGCCTTATTAATAGGGCAAAAAGCTCCTACCTTTCATCATTCATTCTATAAATTGAGCTCGTGTCTTTGCTTCCGAGTCTACCAAGGTAGCGGAAGCTTTGTTTTCACTTTTCAAGGTTGAAAAAAAAAATCTCCAAAATCAAAATTTCCACTCGCGTTTTACGTTTCAGACTCTTCTGAACAATTTTGGTTCCGTGTCTGTGTGTCATGAAATCCTTGCCACCGCCATAACTTCTACATATCTCATCCGATTTGGATGACATTTTTAGGGATTATGCGGATCAGGTTGTAGACAGTTCCCTGTGAAAATCAAGGCCTTAAAATTAACAGTAGCACCTGCACATGCGCAAACGTAAAATACTTGTAACAGCCATAACACTTACATTGTTCATCCGAATTTGATGAAATTTTCTAGGATTGTTAATATTGGCGTGCAGATGGTCCCCTATGAAAATCATCTCCCCCAGACTATTAGTAGTTGCTGCGCTTGCGCAAACGTGAATTTCGTATAACAGCCATTACTTCTACATTTTCCATCCGATTTCGACGAAATTTCTCAGGATTGTTCAGATTAGCGTGTAGATGGTCCCCTATGAGATAGTGGAAGGTACTTAGAGATTGATGTTTTGAGATCAGCTACTATGCATCGGATCATCTATATAATCGGGTTATGGATACGAGGAAGCTATGTGCCACACCCACTTAGCAGACGTTTTTTACTGGCATTGAAATTGACATTATCAATCTAGTATTCAGAAAACATTTTCTTATAAGCAAGAATTAACTCGAATCTATCAAGTCAGAGTGTCTTACCTTCAGCCATTTGTCAACGACAGATCTGTCAAGGACGGTAGGAATGAAATCGTAACCAATCCCCTCAACATCGTAGGATTTCACGTCTGTCGCATTGAGGGCTGCAGGTTCGGCCAAGACTGACCCATAAGGATCGACTCCCACCACTTGAATGTTTGGCACCTTCTCCTTCAGGTATCTGCGAATGAAAAGATGAATGGGGAATTTGCCTCACTTTTTTTTTCGAATGAGGGTTTATTTTTATGGAATAAAACCATAGTGAGCTGCTCGAAAACGCATCCTAAAAATTTAGAGAATTTAAGGAAGATGGAAATTTTAAATGTGGTGCAATGTGTAAGAGTGCAGCCATGTTTGAAACGTAACGGATATTCTACCAATCTGACTTCAAAGGAGGTTCTGTGGCGCTTACCACAGAAGCGGAACATACACGAACTTTTAGCTTACAAGTAGTGCGCCGCAAACTGGCAGGAAGAACCCAGACACAAAAGTGACCAAAAGAAACAATATTACTCACTTTTTTACAATACGATTCTACCTACTAGTTTATCAAGCATTGTTAGTCTTCATCTTCTCTTATTTAGTTTCAAGATTTGAATCACATTATTCGAGTAGCCATTTCACTGGATCGTTTTGTGTGGCGGTGCTAGAACTCTGTCTGTTGTCGGAGTTGTTTTCGCATCGTTTTTTTTTCGTATGACGTCAACAATATTCCTCGATTTTCGCGGTGTTTAGTAACAGAGGTTCACTTGTCTAGTCATTTTCTCCTACGGTAATTTTTTCCCCTTGGTTATTCCTAGTGTTAAACGTTATTCTAGGGCCCTATTACAGGATTTGACTTGAAATTCCAGAATCTAAAATTGAGGCAAATTCCCCATTTGTCTGAAAATGTATTACAAGATTACAAGAAGACTACCTACAAGCTGGATTGCTCTTCCCCAGGTAAAAACTGCAACAGACGATGTCGTCGACAAAATATTTCTTCTTTGCCTGTACCAACTTC
Source organism: Apolygus lucorum (assembly GCA_009739505.2). Lineage (NCBI taxonomy): Eukaryota > Metazoa > Arthropoda > Insecta > Hemiptera > Miridae > Apolygus > Apolygus lucorum. Next base: position 2,207,057 of record CM019176.2, on the reverse strand, counting down.
CTTAACTGTTCAACTTACTCAACTCTCTTACAACTCTACTACCTAATTCTCATTCCATTCCAGCTCATTCGTTACTCATTCTTTTCATTCTAGTCTTTCTCTTTAAATATTCTGTTATAGAAGTAAACTCGTCTTTCTCGTTAAACATCTGGAATTGAAACATTTGTTTTAAACTAATAATGTTTCGAAGTATAATAACAGAGAGTTTTTAGAAACCACTAACGGGCCCGTGGAACCTCTTCACAAAGCACGGAGTTCGCGGGTGACGATGGATTTGCCTCCCAACATCAGCGGGCGACGATGAAAGGGTGCCCCCAGACAGTCACCCGTTCCTCGAGGCCCACCCTGACGAGCGCCTCCATTCCCCCCCTGTCCAAAATTAACGGGCTTCCTCCTTCAACTGGGTAGCATCCTCTGTTGCTCGCGCTAGTCTCCTCCTAACGGGGCCCGTGAGATTTTGGCACCAAAAACTCTCTAATAACTTGTCGAATCTGACGACAGACGAGAGCTGGAAACGTTCGGCCATTTCACGTAGCTCTACCCGATTTACACGTCTACAGATCGTTCTTTTTGGGTGAATACCCCCGTAAATTGGATGGAGGGGATCGATATTTGTGGAGAAAATGGATTCGTTGCTGGAGGATTCATTTTCAGGGGACGACAACACGAAGAAATTTGAGGTCATTATCAAATAATATTGTAAACAGTCCTTGAGACTAAAGGTGGAAACACACTGGCCTCACATCATGCGTACAAGCACACCAGTATCGACCAATCTTCATTTATATGTTGACGGGCTATGAAACGTGCAGCTAGTGATTTTTTATTGTTCCACAGGAACCAAAAGATGACCTCCTCGAGTCGCGATTCAGAACGGAAGAAGAATAAATTATTAGTGGCTAGTTCGATCGTAATGAGGAATTTCACCGAATTCTGTTTGCATTTTTCCTGGAGAGTTAATGGTGTGGGATAAATGATATCAGGTTGATTTTGGAAAATAAGTCTCCTGTTATTTTCGGGAGACATTCAAAATTTATGATTTCAAAAAATAACTGGGAAAACGGAGCTCTTCAACGTGAAGCGGGAACACTCGCTGATTGGATGTTTGGATCGCCGTCCCCTCCCTTTGTTGCTCTATGGAACGAGAAAATTGTGTGATCTAAGAGGAAAGTTATAAAACAAAAACAGGGGAAACCTCATTTTCTCCATCTTATTTTTTCTATTTTTTCTCTTCAGTTCTTCGATTTTGATCTTTACTAGTTTCGTGAAACATTGCCTCCGACTATACTCTGTGAGATTTCACGATCTCAGTGCTTCAACCGGCCGTACATGAACTATTGCTGGTTGACGTCATCCTCCTTTTTTTTAAACGTTCATATTTTCTACACTGCTTTGTTTATTCGTAAATTAGGAAGTACGGGCTGAAAGTTTGCCGTAGGACGTTTTTAGAGGTGCTGAATCCGATTTTGGTAAATTCCTCATTAGTGGTTCCAAACGAGCTCATAGGATAAATGACCAGAGGGAGAAATTAGAAGGGTTTCATACATTGCAAACTGTTGAAAGATGCAGATCGGTTTCGAAAGTACTTTTGCATGGGAAAAGAAGAATTTGACTGCTCACATCAGCTGATTGAAAATGACAACAAGAAAACACAGTTCAAGACGTTGCAGACAAAACGTTACATGTGGGCCAGAAAACTGCGCAGTTCCGAGTCTTTCGGGAGAACTGCACAGTTGCAGCGATAACTGAGCTCTGAAAACCATGACCTGCACTGACATGTCGTTGCGTGTGGACACTTGCTCCGTTTACCAATCCGTTTTGTTCCTCAGTGTTCCCCAATCATTCGACCATGGCAGATCTTCATCAATGTTCTCGCGAGTTTTTGACTGATTTTATTCCACTTTATGAAAGTTTTCCGTGCATTTGGCGAGTTTAATCCAAGGAGTACAGTGACAGGGACAAAAAGGGGGAAGCGTACGAGAGATTGGTTGACAAGTTCAAAGAAATAGATGGCAACGCGAGCAGGGAGACAGTAGTGAAGAAAGTCAATTCTTTTTCTTTGAGAAGCGTTTATTGCAAAGAATCTGGCAACGGTAAACAAATCGATTCGATCTGGGGCTGGAGGAGACAAAATTTACAAGCCATATCTACGGTATTTTAATTTGCTGCATTTTTTGTTGTTTTATTTTTGAAATCTTTTTTTTTATGCAGTACGCGAAAATTGACCACAGGAGAACCTCCTCCATGGCGTTTATCACACAAAACTGAGCGAAATGTACGGATATATCTGCACAGTGTGGACGCTACTTTGCACGTATAGTGCAAAACGTAGCGTCTGGACCGGCCTTAAAACATTAAATCCCAACCATATGTGTACGTCCCCGATCGTCTGGGAAACGCGTGTTCAATGTGACATAAAAAAAAATTCTAATTTAATAAATTACCTGTTTATATAACCTAATACAAAAAATCCCAACCCGTGTGAAGTGTAAGTCGTAAATTATAAGAGAAAAAAGCTGTACCTTGCAACGCCAGTGATTGTCCCTCCAGTACCAGCTCCCAGGACGACGAGATCGATTTTTCCTCCAGTCTGCTGATATATTTCCGGGCCGAGGGTGTCGTAGTGGGCCAGCGGATTGCCAGGGTTCCTATACTGGTCGAGAATGATCGAGTTGGGAGTCTCCTTTTGAAGTTTCTGAGCAACCACCATCAGCCCTGCACACAAACATTTCCCAGAATCTTGTCAAAATGGTTTCAAATGAAATGGATTTATAAAACGTCGTCCAGAGCAATCACAAAACTGTTTTCGGATTTAGTTAATCAAGTCAGCATGGAAGAGGCTCACAGAACATCATCTTGCTCTGCAGTACGATAATAGAGGAAATTTCAATGCGAAACTCGTTAGTACCGTTAAAACCAGATTTTTATACTTCAACACGATATTCTGTCTGATATATATAGGTCTGAGATATGGAGGCTCGGCCCTTTCCCCAGCCTGACTCACCAGGCTACCTAAGATTTTGGAACAGGTAGTCTTCTATGTTAACCCTTTGAAAAATTGTCCAGCCGCATTCTTTCTATCTGCGAACAGTACTTGTTATTAAAATTCTCATTATGTACCCACTAATCTCTCACCTTCAGGGGAGTCGAACGCAGCTTCTGTCGGCGTCCGAACAATCTGCGCTCCCAACACCTTGAGCGTGTTGACCTTCTCGTCAGACATCTTAAGCGGCATCACGATGACGCACTTGTAACCTTTCACGGCAGCAGCCATTGCGAGACCTGAAAACGTAGACTTAGTAAAGGTACAGGTAGGTGTTCTTCCATTTCAACATCAATTAGTACTTTTACGGTGAATGTTAGTGAATTTGCTGGGATAAAACTCGATCATCGATCATCAATAGCAGTCAATCAAATCTTGGTCTAATTGGCTACTCGATACTCTCAACCACCCAACATCAGAAATGGCAACCTGAATGAGGAGCAATGAGATGATGAAAAGAAAATTCAAGTAGGTAATGTTACCAATGAAATAGAAAAATATCCACAGAACGATACTATTACAGAGCAATTTTCAGTAGCACAACAGCAGAACTTCCTAGACTATCCTTCTTCCTCGTCATTTCACGAATCAGTGTTACCTGCAGCTACCATTTTTCTCTCTGGACTTCCTGACATTAATAACTCATGACGTCAATGTCTTCCCTGTCATAGGATGGCATTTTGCAAAGAAGTGATCAGAAACAAATATTATTATTGAAAAGTCATTACCGATCCCGGTGTTTCCGGACGATGGCTCGATGATTGTCATGCCGGGTTTGAGAATTCCAGCTTCTTCAGCATCTAAAACCTGGATTGAGAAATGGAGATGTAGCATTACTTGTTAAGTATGAGTCGCCTAAAGAATACGAGTAGTTAATACAAATAATGTTGAGTACTCCCAAATTTGTCCCCTACAGAAAAAGGTTTTCTTCTTTGACAATAAAAACTTAAATAAATACAAAATTCTGTCAGGTTTTTGCCAATAATTGCACCGTGAATTAAAAGTGCCATCCCTTCGAAGTATAATCGGAAATTGAAAAATGTAGATGGCGTAAGAGCGAAGGAAAACATGCGTGTAGTACCTGTGATCCTCAGAGCTCAGCGCAGCCCATCATCCTGACCTTCAGAGATTAACAACCGCATCTTATGCCCACTTTCACCAAACATTCGAAACGAGTTTAAACCAAAAGAGGCGAGAGATAATCGACGTTTAGTAATAATCGTCTTTCACCTGAGCGATTTACGAGTTTAAACTCCATCTCGGGGGGTTCGAGTTTAAACGGTCGAAAGTCGGCCAAATAAACTAGGTTACCTCGTTCAACTACCAATTCAATATGGCCGCGCATTGATTTGTGATTGTTTTCGAAATGAAATTGCGAATTATTTTTGCATTTCGGATTATTTTTGACTCGTCTGACGACGTCCGAGTCGAATCCTGGATCGGATTCCACATTCCGAGGTTATGTACGTTACTGAATTTCCGCCTTTCCAAGCCCCGAGTCGTCCAAGTGCTCGACTAGATTGACACTCGCCTCGAGTTCAACACGTCAATTTAAAATGAATAATGGTTCTACTCCGTTTACTTTTCGGCTCCAAATCAGCTCCAAATTACACAATGTCAATACAACAGAACACCATAAGGTGGGTCTATCATTTTTTGACAATAAACGCATGATTTTGCGGGGTTCACACGATACCATATGGTTACAAGGGACCTAAACAATATAAACTTATGAATCAGTAAGATTTTTTTATTGACTCAGTAGCAAATGTATACAATACTGTATCAATTTTTCGATTCTATGTTTCGCTCACATGTATAAATTCAATAGTTGAAAATTAATTGTACATAATATTGTGAGCTCCCGCTCTCTGGGCAAAATTCCCAGTGAAAAGGAGCTGGGCACCCCTAGTCCCCTTCGGCCAGTCTCGTAGGTGACGTCAGAGCTCAGGTGGAGTAAACAACAGCTGACGCCGAATGCCACCCTGCGCGTCCCTCCCCCCTCGGCTGGGAGGGACCCAACGGTCTCTCCCCCACTCTACCAGCCGTCCCCACCAACACCATCAGGCGGGGCGGAGGGGGGAGGGCCCACCTGAGCTCCCCGCCAACGAAGGATACGTCACTTCCCACCCAAGAGCGCTCAAAACCAGTAGACAGTGAGTCCGCCCCATCACTGGTGAATATTCCTCCCATATCCCCCCCCCTCAGTCGCCACGATCGTCACAAGCCAAGACCAGCGATTGCCACGACGTCCAGCATCTCGCCACACTGCACCGTGATGTTACCTTCGGGCCCGAACCGTGAGTGACAAAACATACTACATAAATTTATTGGCCAATGATTTATGAAACTGTGCTTAGAGTAAGAGAGTCAAACGAACATTGCTAGAACAGTATAAACATTGAACATTGATAGAGTAATACAGACATATTTGAAACATTGAAGTTAGTAGAGTCAAACTTATCTTATTAAACTTATCTGAACCTATGGAAATGAAACTTGTTTGAACACTGATTATTGAAACTGGATTACGAATATTGTATTGACGAAAAGGAGACCAAATTACAACTTGTATTTCAAAAGTACTTGTTTTCAAAGCCTTCTGCTCCTCGCCACACTCCGTGGAATTCCTAAAGCTGTTCCTATTCTTGAATAAACCCTACCTGCTAGTTGTAATCTTGTAGTTTTCCTTTCGAGTATACCTGGTTTCAGAAAAGATACGAGGAAAGTGCAACGACACACCTCAATTGGTTACTAGGTCCCTTCAGGACAAAACGTCAGCCCATCAGGCAAGGACACCCCTGTGTACCTATTGTTACTTCTTTTGCCCTTCAGGCTTTCAATCTTGCAGTACGACGATCGCCACGAAGTCGCCGACGTCGCCACGCTAGTCGCCACAGGTAAATACATTTCGCTACCATTCTAAATTTTAAAGTGTTTCGATATCTTTGTTTTCAGCTATTCTAAATTTCAAATCAAACCCCCCCGAACTCAAATGCAAAAGTTTGGTGCTCGTGTTCGCTGGTTTTAATCAACGAACACGACCCCCAAACGCCCTTAACCGCTTGTTGGCTCCCAGTAAATTCAGCTGCCATCAAGCGTGGGGCCGAAAGGCTTACAAATTGGTGGCAGCGGTGGGATTGCAATACCCCTTGTTTCCCCAATTTGATTCGCCTGTCAAAGGCTTACAATATGTATAAGATATTATCTCATTACATTCTACTATTCTGAATTATTCAAAGTTCTACATTTTTTTCATTTTCCCAAGTATTATGAGTCTTATCAAAAACAAGCCATTTCACAAGTACTTTACCATTCTTGCGACGTAATATTCTTTCAACCAAATAGTGATCAGGAAAGTTGGTTTTCATCATTTATATAAACTAGATAACAAAAAAATTACTAAAATAGTGTACAGTTTTTTTAATTTTAGAACGTCATGTTTGGAACTCATAAAAAGGAAGTTGATGTACTTTCACATGGGAAAAATATTCAAGATTGTGAGCTGATGGAATTAGAATACCTACTTTTTTTATTGTTCGAAATCAGAATCAGATGAATACCCTTCATCTGTGATTCTCAAAAGTCTTTTGATGAATATTTTTCTTCTTATATATTTTTCGAACGTGTTTGTAACATGACAGTACTCTTCAAAAATACGACGGAGCAGATAATTATCCTCAAAGTTGTGTATGGATATAACTCTATGATCATATCTGCAAGTATTGTGATCTGTGGAAAGAGACAGAGAGAAAGGAGAAAATTATTGTTGAATTCGAATGATGAGTTGGAATTTATGGTTTTTGGTTAAAAGGAGTAACTCACATTACAAACTATCACTTTTTTCCACATTTAAATTTTTTTCTGTTTTAATCTGTACCTACTTTCGCCTGGGAAAATAATCGAGATTGTGTGCTGATGAAAAATTAGAATAATTTTTATTATTATTCGATATCTTGATCTGATGAATAGCCTTCATCTGTGTGTTTGAAGAGTCGTCTAATAATCACTCTAATTTGTATAAATTTTTCAAATCTTCGGGTGATGGGCCAGTATTCCCCAAAAATAGAGTGGAGCAGCGCATTACCTTGCCATTCTTCAAACACATTAGAAACTATAATCTCCTCAAATCGAGGGATTAACTCATCAGAGTTATCGAAATATTGGAATAAATCCATAATAAGATCCGCAACCATTGTGATCTGTGAAAAGAGAGAGAGAAAAGGAAAAAAATATTGTTGAATTTGAATGATGAGTTGGAATTTATGGTTTTTTTTGTTAAAAGGAGCAGCTCACATTACAAACTATCATTTTCTACAATCATGTTTTTTCTGTTTTTTAAATCTAAATTTGCATCAAGAATAATTTTACTATAACTTTACTATACTTCATCCTCTGTTTCAGAGTTTAAAGAATCCGTAACCAATAAATCCTCATCCAAAGCAATAGAATATGAGTTTCTTATTGCCTCATTTGATTCATCATTTAATAAGTTGTTACACGAATCGCAATTTGAAATTAATTGAACAACGTAAAGAACTTCATCACAGCCATAACATGTATTTAACGAGCAAGCCAATTCCATTGAACTTCTAGGGAGTAACATATGCTTAAAATGCATATCATCAAGAAGTTGGAACCAGTTTTTCACATTCGTGCTCCATGGTCAAAATTCTAGCACTATCTGAATGGTTGCTAGAAAATGAACTTCAAACCAATCTGTTTGACACGGCTCCTTGTCTCGCAACTTTTCGGGGAGTGAAAATATCTACAGATCCATTGATTTTAAATATTTGCACAGGTCTAATCATTAGCGATGAAATGAATCGAAACTCGTAGGTACCTACTACGTTGAGCCATTTGCCTAATTTCTGGTTCAGTTCCAAAAACAAATTTTGACAGTTCCACTCTTAATATATTTGTTATCACCCGATTGGTAGCATTAATTTGAACCCAAACATGAGGGTGTTGCGTTGAACCAATTGCCTAATTTTTGGCCCACCTCAAAAACTTATTTTGACAGTTCCATTCTTAACATATTTGTTATCACCCGATCGATAGCTTTAATTTGAACCCAAACTCGAGGGTGTTCCGTTAAAATAATTGCCTAATTTTTGGCCCACCTCCAAAAAATCCAAGTTTGGAGGACTGTCCCTCCCACCGACACCTTTTCAGTCAATCCCAAGAGTTTGAATTTGAGCTGGACTACCTCTCAGCTGATGGGAGGTTACTGATAAGCAGGTTCAAAGGAAGATTCAATTTTAAAATTTGGAGGGAATGGTAAAGTACCAGCTGTTAACAAAGGGGAGGGGAGGAAACTGACAGGTTAGAAAAAGGCTGGAATTCAAACAGCTGATTGAGGGGGAGGGGGTTAGAAAAAGGCTGGAAATTAGAGCGGGAATGACAGATAGGTACTACCTCTTATCTGATGGGAGGTTACTGATAAGCAGGATCAAAGGGAGAATCGATTTTAAAATTTGGAGGGAATGGTAGGTACCAACTGTTAACAAAGGGGAGGGAAGGAAACTGACAGTTAGAAAAAGGCGGGAACCAAAAACAGCTGATGAAGGTGGAGGCGGGAAAAGATGGTACCAAAGATTAAGGTGGGAAATTCAGTCATGGAGGAAGAACTTCATTGTATGGAAGTATACATGGAAGTATGGAATTGGAGGGAACAACAGGACAAAGGTTAAGGCAGAAAAATCCAGTCATGGAGGAAGAATGTAACACTTTCCGTGCGGATGATGGTAATAACCATCATGCCGAGTTTCGCGAGTGGCGTATGATGGTTTATACCATCACAGCTCTAAGCATATCTCCGACCTGTTCATTGTTCTGCTACCTAGTGGATGACTTAAGAACCTCTTTTGGATTTTTTTCGTGCTTAGTAGGTCCTCCTGTCGCCACCAGAGTGCGCTGTTTTCACTTCTGGGGATTCTGTTATCTTTAAGATTTGCGGGTTTGCACTACCGAATTCCTGACAAAAAGGTCTCCCACCACAGGCGAAAACGAGTTTACTGAGTCCGCACGGAAAGTGTTAACTGTATGGAAGTAGACATGGAATTATGAAATTATAATATCCATATGTTTTGTTGGCAACACTGATCAAGAAGGCTGTGGCTTGTGACGTCACAGCTCTTATCAGTCAGCTGGTGATATGCAGAAACCCCATTTCTATGCTAATTACTTGAGCTGGTATTTTTCCTCCTTTTTACGAAAATGGTTGTTACGTACCCAACCTCCTAGCAAGGGTGTAGGAACTGTCGTTCTCAGAGTCCACCCATGATTTTTTTGTCCCCGTTAGGAAACGTTTCAGTGAATCTTGTGTAACGGTTACAATAGTTTCATCCCTGGAGGCAGAATTTGCTAATAGAGGCAGACTTAGCGTTTACAGCTGCAGCTCAACTAAGTGCTCCATCCAAATTTCATCATGGGGAGTTCCATTACCAGCTCCATTGCGTGCCTATTCTAAGTTCAGTGTAGAAACAGTTGGTATTAGTAAAAGCACTTAATATTCTTCAAACTTTTGCCATTTCTTTCACTCTTAGGCACCCCGGAAGGCAGAAGATGGCAGATGGTCCTTAAGGCACTCGTCCAAGAGGTTTTTACTCCACCAACACCTCCAAATGGCGTCTTTTCAAGGTCACCTTAATGCGGGGGAACACAAAGAAGTCTGGTGGTGCTAAGTCTGGACTTCACGGCAGCGCCACCACACCTTGCTGGAAGCGATGAACTCCAGGACAACAAGAGCTTAACCCATTCAGCGCGGGTCTCAAAAGGAGGAACAACCTCCCATCCTGAAGTTGAGTTTTTGTGACACGTCGCATAGCACTTTTTAAAAATTGTTATAATGGTGGTTATGGATAAAAACAGTCAATATCAGTTCATTTGAACCATTTTTGGCGCACGTGGTAATATTACCACACCCGCACGTCAGGTTTGGCCGGAATGCTAACAGCAGAGCTAAGTGTTGCGGGTTAGCATTCTGGCCAAATAGAGGCGAAAATTGAAAATCAAAATGAGTGAGTACACGAACGCAGTTGGACACTTCATACCAGATATTATTTATTTCTGTAATGATGAATATAATACACCACATAATGGTAAACATTGTACACATTATTGCACATCAGCATAACTTCTCCATCTTCCTGGCTCAAAAACACTCTATCCGCCAACGAAGTGTTCAGAACTGCTGCATGCTCATACTGAAGGTAAAAACCACCATAAGGGACAAAGAAACGCGGTACCCCCCTCTACGGAGCGATGATAAGGGTTCAGGGTCTGAAGAGAGCAGCGTGGTAATATTACCACAACTGCACGGCGCGAAACCCCAGCTGTAGTAATATTACCACACCCGCACTGAATGGGTTAATGTGAAGCGCATTGTCAAGATGCAAAATCCAGGTGTTGATCTCCTTTCGAAGGTGGCGAATTTTTCAGTGCAACCGGTCAAGGATGGAAACCTAAAATTCTTTGCTGACAGTTTGACTTTCAAGGAAAAATTCACCATGGATAACACCTTTGCAAGCGGGAAGGTATCTTCTTTTTGATCCTTCCATCAAGTAAAGCCTGAAGAGACTCCATTTGGACACATTTGATGGGATAAATTTACAAAAAAGTAATAAACCGATTTGATGCAGTGCCGGGGGTATAACTTCTGTCTTCCAGGGTTCCTGGCAAGAGTGGAAGAAACGCTACCAAAAGTGTATTTACGCCCAATGGGCGTAATTTGAAGAATATTGGTGTTTATACGGTTAATATCAATAAATGTTCTAATAGATTATCTAATTCATAACAGACCCTGTATTTTAGTCCTTTCAAACTTATGACATCGAGATTCAAGATCCGAGCGGGTGGGGATGCATTTTATTTGAGACAAAAAAATGTGGGGAACTATTAGGGATGGAAATGTGAGAAGTGAACTTGAATTCAAGCATTCCATTGAAACTTGTAATTTTAGGGAAGTGTAAAATCCTCCTGTTGGAACAACCTGCCTGTATTGGCAAATGGAATTATGTGCTCAAACTGGTAGGTACGATTACTTAATTTTCAATTCTGAGTAGATTAAAAACAAGTGTTCCTTGTTCAACCAATAAAACTCAAGTTCTGATTGATTTCACTAACCATTCGATGGCCAATTCTATCCTTTACGCTGCCTCCTGGGTTGAGAAACTCGCACTTGGCGAACATTTGGCAGGAGATTCCTTCGGCTTGGGGTATCCGATTGAGGCGAACGAGAGGCGTGTTGCCGATGGCGGTCAAGATGTCCGGCATGATGATCTGACGTACGTCAACATCAAGCGTTGGGCGCTTCGTGTGAGGCGAAGCAGCTCCAGCTGCTGCAGCTTCGCGACTCCACTGGCAGGCGCTGGGCTTGTCAGGACGAACAAAGTCCTTCATGTCAAACCCGCTGCTTAAACCTTCAACAAAGAATCGACTAATATAGAACCATTACCAGAAAAATGAATAACTAGTAACAACCAAGACAGTTATTATCGCTTTATGACAAAAGGGTCTTTGACAACTTATTCTGTTTCGAGATAATAAAAACTGTTGATCTCTAGTAAATTTTGGATTATTCATAATGATGAGAAAGTTAGCATCTATTCGATGCTCTCTCTAGCAGCTAGATATGGGATGACATTCCCGAATATCGCTGCAACAGGCGGGTGGCAACTCACACCCGCTGGTTCATTTTTGACAATGGATGCGTGAAAGTGTGGTGGGGGCTGTTGCAACTGTCACCCAGCTGATGCAATGGAGAGCAAAATCGGTAGTTGCAACTATGCTTGCTGTGAGTGAGGGAAGTTTCCCTGTTCACGATGGTACACTCTTCCCTCTTGTTGATTCCCTGCGATGTTGTCACTTATTCTATTGTCCATAATTGAGGGTCAAGGGGGGTATCCAAGGCTAAATAAGCGCCAAGGAAATCATCAGTTTTCAATGCTTTTGACATTCTTACAGTATTGTAAAAAGTTGGTACCCAATACATTAATTTATTGTTTATATTTTTTTAACGAACAAAAGAAAGGGTTTCTCCTGAAATTCTTATAAAAAAGCTACAAATTAAGTCACATGGGTTTATATTTGAGGCAAATAATAAAAATGGAAAAACATTTCGAAAAAAAATTGTGTAAAAAAATTTGGATTGTTATTGGGGATGTTATTGCAGATTGTCAGAAAAGCTTTGTTGGAAAATCCCATCGCATCCGTATCATTTGAGGAGGTTGACCATTTGCGCCATGTAGGATACAGAGTTAGGCGTAAGCACATGGGCACACTACCTACGACAAGAGACGATGTGTTCCTCAGACTGAATGATATCCCTGTCAGGACTAGCCGAGAGAAGGATTTTGTGATCCTCCTCTTTTGTTACCAACAGAGAGAATGGGGTAGTTGTGTTTTCATGAATATCCAATTTACACATAAAGTTCATTCGTACGTGAATCTAGGTAGGTCGTGAAGGTACCTACAAGACCAATCCTCTATAGATACGTGGTGACAGTCCTAAGTGACAAGTCTGCATTTGGGAAGGAAAATTTGTGGTGCGCGAGGGAATTTTTCTCGGGGTCAAGGGAGATCCATTTTTGGTTCAGAGCGGGTGTGAGTCGCAATTCCGCTTCGAGGTTGCGCGTTCCGTTGTTGACTTGACCAGGTGTGAGTTGCAACGAAGTTAGAGGTCTGGGTGACAGTTGTGCAGCTCCTGCTGCAACTCCAGGGTTGTCCAGCGATTCCCCGAAAAAAAAAAATTCCCTGAGTTTTCCAGGATCAATATTCGTCTTTTTCCAGGGTTATAAATTGAATTAAATATAAATAAATGTGATAATAATTTCTCAAAACTCAGGTTTTTAAGGACATTTTGCAATGGAAAAGCATAAGAGAACGTCTGCCAAGTGGGTGTGGCACATAGCTTCCTCGTATTCATAACCCGATCATATAGATGATCCGATGCATTCTAGCTAATCTCAAAACATCAATCTCTAAGCACCTTGCACTACCATCTTGGGGGATCATCTACACGTCAACCCGCACAATTCCTGAAAATTTCTTCAAATTCGGATGAAAAATGTAGAAATTCCAAGTCAAATTAATTAATCCTTTCCCAAACTAAATTCATCTTTTTTCAAACCAAAAGAATCTTTTCCCAAACCAAATTAAACTTTTTCCAAACAAAATTAAAGTTTTTCAAGACCAAATTAAATTTTTCCAAACCAAAAGAATCTTTTTCCAAACCAAATTAATCCTCTCGCAAAAATTAGCCCAGTGAACATTTTTGCGAATTCAGGCGTTCTGGAAAAACGTGAGAAGTTTTTAGGAGTAGAATGTGAAGAATTTACGATTCTTCTGTCCGATATCTTCGGAGGCTTCCGAAAGTGGGGCTCATGAGGCTATTGAGTATTCCTTCCTGATGCAATTTCTCTCTAATCTTCGCTACTGTTTATTCTTTGAAAATTTACACGAATTTTGATTGAATTTCCAAGATGATGTTCTGATGATATATGTTCTGTGAAATTAATAATTAATAAGAAATTTTAAGACATTATGCTTGATTAATAATTATTATTAAAATCAGCATCTTGAAATTTCTTCTGATGGAAAATGTAGAAGTTTTATAAGAAGTTAATAACTTTGTATAGTTTTGCTCGTTACAAGGACACCACGGAATAATTGTTCAGGGAGGCCTGAAACGTAAAACGCGAATGGAAATTTTGATTTTGGAACTTTTTTATACTTTGGAATGTGAAAACAAGGCTTTCGCAACCTTGGTAGACTCGGAAAAATCTCATGAAAATTAATAAGGTAACCAATCAGACTAGTAAGTTGAGAAGCAAAGTTACGTAGTGCGGGTTAGCGTTCATTAGCTGCAAGTGATCCCTTATTATGAACACTTTTAGCAATTTTACGAGAAAAAAAAGAGCAATTGCAAGAGCATTATAAATTGTAATAGCAAAAATGTCAAAAATTAAATAGAAATCTAAAATTGAGGAAGTTATAGTTGAGAAAAACGTCTACATTTGGTGCATCTATAATTGAAAAATACTAGTAAAATTGTGCTTAAACTTTTCTCTCTCAGGCTGCCGGAACTTCCCACAAAAACTTTAGGCGCTCAGGGTTTTTCGGGAGAAAAATGAGATTCCCTGAGTTTTCCAGTAGAGTAAAATTCCCTGAGTATTCCAGGTATTCCCGGTCGTAGGACACCCTGACCTCTCTATTGACAATTCAGATCAACTGTATCCGCTCTAGCAGTTACTGGGGATATTATTGGCAACCTTATTGGTGCCTTAAAACCTCCTCCTTCAATACGACGTTGTAATGTTAATTGAGTAAACATGTTCGTAAAAAGGGAAGGAGCCAGCCATTTATCAACATTTTGAGGCCAAATCTCATCTATTTGTATTTGTCTAAAAGAACTTTACAGATGATTCCAACTAGTATCATCTGTAGATTCTCTTCTGTTCAAATTTTCAACACAAGTATTCAAGAGAACATTGGTGATCAAGCTTATTACCCTCTTAAATATCATACTGGACTTTTGACTTTAAAATTTCAACCAATACTCAAATTTTTGGAGATGTGGTAATTATTTATCAGTAGTAAGTTACGAATTCAATTTAAACGAGTAGGCAAATTTATAGAGAAATGTCTCAAGTTTTCTATGCACGTGCCTACTAAGGACAATATCAACATTATGCTAAAAGTAAGAAATCATAGGGTAACAACATTTCGCTTACTCATTGTAGTATTCACGGGCAGAAGCAGATACACCTCGTGAAACCAGATAAAGAACTAAGAACGTGAAAAATACAACTGAGCGATGACGCCAACGAACTACGATATGCCTAGATAAATTATATAACGAACAATATAATCGAAAATACGCCCTGTGATGTAATCTTTTTTAAAGTAGGAAGCAATAATTAATTAAAACAACTGACGAGATAGAATTGATGGGGTCTTTTACTAATCTGCTAATCATAAAGTAGTTTTCTACAATTAAGTGATTTAAACTAGAATGAATTCCTCAAATGTTGATGTCCGGTTTATCGATCATACAACATGGCTAATGATAATGAGATTGCGACAGACACAGGGAGGCCTGGATACGAACCACCATACCAGGTTGGAAACGAACAAGCCGATTTTTTGGCAAAAGAGGGTTCGAAAAAAGGGTTTATACCCTTTTTTTAAAAAAGGGTTTTACCTCGCCAGCAATGAGGAATTTCACCGAATTCTGTTTGCATTTTTCCTGAATAGTTAATGGTGTGGGATAGATGAAAATCGGGCTGATTTCGGAAAATAAATCTCCTGTTATTTTTGGGAGACAATCAAAATTTTTGATTTCAAAACTAACCGGGAAAACAGACGTCCAGCGGGAACGCTCGCTGATTGGGCTGTTTGGATTGCCGTCTCCTCCCAGTGTTGCCCACTGGGACGACTAAATCGTGTTTTCTAAGAGAAAAGTTATCAAACAAAAACAGGGGAAACCTAATTTTCCCCATCTTGCTTTTTCTATTTTTTTTCTTCAGTTTTTCGATTTCGAACTTTACTGTTTCGTGAAATTTTGCATCTGGGGACTATGGATTTCTCGATCTCAGCGCTTCAAGCGGCCATAAATGAACTATTCCAGGATGACGTCATTTTCCCGGTTTTTTTTAAACATTCGTATTTTCTACACTGTTTTGTTTATTCGTAAATTAGGAAGTTCGGGCTGAAAGTTTGCCTTAGAAGGTTTTTCGAGGTGCTAAATCCGATTTTGAGGTCAAAAATAGGAAATTCCGACATGGTGAAATTCCTCATTGGCATTTCAAAAAACGCCTGCAAAGAAAAGGTCAAAAAATGGGAAGCCTAAGATCTTAATATACTCTGGTCCAAAGAAACTGATAGATACAGACAGACTAGAATGCTTATCACCTCATACGATCCTAAACAAGCCCTATGGCTAACTTACAAAAGTCGAAACATCATCAGACTAATGATAGGCATTCTAACGTAGGAAGTCTATTATGACTTCCGTAGAATGCTAAACATCACGGACAACAGAATTTCACCAATGTGTTCTTGCGAACAAGAAGCTGACTCCGCTGAGAACTTTTTATGTAGATGCGACCGCTTCTGGAGGTCCAGAACGGAAGCATTCGGTCACCACATCGTGAAACGTGCATCCCTACGAGAAATTTCCTGGAAAAGGATAAAAAAAATTCGCAGATCTCAGCGGAAGATTTACTGACTCCAACATGGGGTAGCCGGCGGAATCCTCTTTTAGCGAATTTTCAAGGAAAATGAAGCTATTGCAATGGCCTCAAAATTTTTAGAATCGACTTTTTCGAAAAATTTTTACACTGAAATCCGTTTTGGAACATTCTGAAACGATCCCTGAAGTTTTTCCACAAATCATATATAAGTCATTCCGGACGATAACTTGAGTAATGGTTTAGAAATTTTTTTAGTTTTTGCCAAAATGTTCGTAACAACAAACCATAGGTCAAGTTCGTTAACCAGCAATTTTGGACAATCCAAAGTGGTCCAAAATTACAAAAAAAAATTCCAACAAAATGGGTTTTTCCCGTTTTTTGTGGTTATTACATTCAAAATCATGGTAATATATGGTATATTCGGATTCAGCACAAAATTTGTGATATTGATGCTTTTTTCAAAAATGAAAATTGTCCAAAATTAAGAAAAGTTGAGTTCGTAGAGACGAGTAGAACATGAATATGGACTCCTAAGATCTTCAAAGCATACCCAGCAATAATTTGCAGCGTGTTATTAGCGAATTTTCAAGGAAAATGAAGCTATTGCAATGGCCTCAAAATTTTTAGAATCGACTGTTTCGAAAAATTTTCACACTGAAATCCGTTTTGAAACATTCTGAAACGATCCCTGAATTCCAGACATCCTATGTAAACAATTTTAATAAAGGGGCCTCGCAAGAGGAGGAGTATAAGCCATCGGAGCCTGAAACTTTCTTCCAATGGCAACCCTGGGCAGTAAGTGAGTGAGTGACAGGGAGGCCTCAACTATCAACTAGGTTTGAGAGTATGATCGATCTGATCGTGAGAAATCAATGTTAGCGGAAAACCGTGTCTTAACATGAGTATAGTTATTGATGAGTCAGGGCTGAAGTATATAGGAGATCATCTCGAGCCCAACCTCTGAAAAATTCATTGAAATCTCAAGATAACTTTATTTAAAAGTCTAGTTTGTAGTATAGAACGCAAGTAGCTTTTCTACTGCAGAAACCTGTACTTTTGTGCATCAAGAGAATAAATATTACAACGAGTATTGGAAGAATCGAGATAAGAATAAGTAGAGGGAGCAAAATGGCTGAGCAGGAGGTGGAAATGGAGGTTGACTCCCATCTCCAACTTGAAATGAAATTAGCCACCCAGAACCTTTGCAGCCCTCTTTTCCACCAGGCCAAGTAAACAAATCAGAAAGACCTGGCCCACAGAGTAACAGAAGAAGAAAGCTAACATTGAAATGGGTAGCAAGCATGGATGAGTGGATAGGATATTGTGACAATGGTACTGCTCAATGCCAGTCTGAGGAACTACAAATTGATTAGGTAGTGAGAGTAGAAGCTACGCCCGTTCCTGTTTCGTTTCCTCGCTCTGTACCATCCATTCATTCATCACTCAGATTGGAAGAACTTGTAAGATTTTTGTTTTGTTTTTTTGGCCTACAGGTGAGAAATTTTTGAAATCCACGGGTGGTTTGATCTTGTAAGATACCTGAAAGGTCCAAGTCTTCAGGTCATGTGGGATTCAAAACCACTAAAAAAAGTAGGTATCTTGCTGAGATACTTGCACGTATTTTTAATATACTTCATAGTGTAAGCCCAATCCACCATAATCAGTATAATCAGAATTATTCATTAATCAGATTCGGAAAACGAAAATTTTAATAAAACTTCATTTTTTGTTGTTCAATTGGTCAATGCCATTGTTAACAAAACACGATGACATGGAAAGTGAAAGAATACTCCGTCAGACAAGATCTTCAAGATAGACAAGGATTTCTGAATGTGAGGTGGATGGAAGATGCGACGGCTGGAAGGACAGGAGGTTTCCGGTAAGTGGAAGGGCCTCACGAAACTGTTGTAAACATGAAAGATCACAGCGCTTAATTGAAGATCACACAACGAGATGAATAATGGGTCCAGTAAGGCAATGACCAGGATACAAGGCGAATCTACAGACACACCGAAATTAAAGACTTTCCTGGAGAAGATAACACTTATAGCAGTTGTATCCGATGCCTGGGTCGTGCTACTAGACTGGATGTCACACACAATACCCAAAGGATGATGGATGATGCGACGAGACGTCTGGGAAGAACGGGGGGGAGGGGGGATTTCCAAAGACTGAAACTGGCTCGCGAAACTGTTGTCAACACAAAAGATCACAATGCTCAAATGACGATCAAACTACGAGGCGAATGATGGATTCAATAGAGAGTTAATGCACTCCACTAACGGGCCCATGGAACCTTTTCACAGAACGCAGTATCCGCGGAACCAGTGATCTTGATGAAACATTAGAGAGTTTTTGGTGCCAGAATCTGACAGACCCCGTTAGGAGGAGACTAGCGTGAGCAACAGAGGATGCTACCCAGTTGAAGGAGGAAGCCTGTTAACTTTGGACAGGGGGGGAAGGGAGGGGTTCGTGACGGTGGGTCTCTAGGAACGGGTGACTTTCTGGGGCACCCTTTCATCATCGCCCGCTGTTGTCGGGAGGCAAATTCATCATCACCCTCGAACTCCGAGCTTTGTGAAGAGGTTCCACAGGCCTGTTAGTGGTTGCCAAAAATTCTCTGTTGACAATTGGTGACGACGATCCAGCTGCCAATTTTGGCAGAGTCCGTTTAGAACCCCTAAACCTGGCTGGCACATGACTAAACTTTCTATTTATAACAGTAAATTGTATTAATTGTCAACTGTCATCTCTGTCTTCTGTTACCAAGGCAAGATAACATAAACAAAGCGTGGCTCTAGCACTTTGTGTCACTTGGGACGTCTATGAAAATGGACCAACACCTTTTCCAACTGGCTAACTCACTGAGAGCGGTTAGCAACGTGATTGCGCACTTTAGGTTCATGGGCTCAATGAGCTGGTGTCGCCCATTGGTAGCAAAAACTAATACTAGAGCACATGACGAACAAAGATAGTCATTATAAAGCAAAATTGAAGAGTTTTTTGAACAATTTTTGAGATAGTACAAGTTAAGGTAAGGGGGTCTCAGTTCGTTCCTCCTTCCGGGTTAGTATTTCACGAAATAGAAGGCGCAAAACTTAAAAGTTGAACCTAAATTTGAAATTTCAAATGATTTTAGAAATTCATTAGTGCATGGCCCTAGGGAATTGAAAAAATGAAATATTGCCGCTGGAATCATCTAAATCGAACAATAATTGCCAGATGAAAATGGAAAAAACCACTAATTCATACCATTCATTAAAAATCATTAATTCAATTTTTCCCAAAAAATGTAGGTAAACTTGAAATTTTCAAGGATTTTAGAAATGTATCAGTGCATGGGCCTTGGACATTGAAAAACTGGAATATTGCCAATGGAATCATCAAGATGGAACAATAATTGCCAGAGAAATATGGAGAAAACATGGGAAAAACCGTTTTTACAGTAGTTTTCCCATTTTTCTTTGGCAATTATTGTTCAATTTTAATGATTAGGGCCGAGCACTAATGCATTTTTAAAATCCTTTAAAATATCAAATTTAGGTAAAACTTTTCAAGTTTTTGCGCCTTCAATTTCGCTAAATACTAAAAATGAACGGCAACCGACTGAGACCCCCTTAAAAACAAAAGCACTCACTCGTCTCGAGGAAATTGGGCATCAGGAACTCCAGGACTAAGCACCGAATATACCCAGTTAAAGGAGAGAAAAGGGGCCAAAGTTCACCTCTGATATACAGTCAGCTAAAGAAAGAAAATGTAAATTGGCAGTTCGACTTTAGAACTAAGCAGGCTCAGAAGTACGCGAACTAGGTGGGTTTGAAAAGAAAGAATGGTAATCTTTGAAAAAGCTCGTTTGAATAATAACTATTATTATAGACGGCTGGTCTCTTTTCGTAACCATTCAAAAGAAAGATTTGAGCTTAACGCTCACGGGCATGTAGTACTCATTATCAGAATTATGTACCCAACTAATAAGCCTACACAGCTCACTATTAGTAGAAACCTTATCAGCCAGTGCCGGAGAAATAACAATAACATAACTTCACGATCCAAATCCATCATTTTGAGGGCCTTACCGTGGTGGCTCATGGTATTTCTCGACGCTGAATCTGAATTCTCCTATCTAGTTATGAAATTCAACCTATTTTCACCCACTTGTATTGAGTTCCTTCTTCGACTTACTTGTATTAATAATCCAGTCTAGTGTAGGGATGTCCCCAAAGTATCAATACTTAAAAGTATCGATATATATCGATCCTTTTTTCCCCTGACACGAGTATATCGCTGTATCGATACTTATTTTCCAGTATCGGAGCCGATACTTTTTTAACTCTCACATTAGCTCAAAATGCTATCTATTTTTTATCTCTCACATTAGATGAAAGTCTCGAATTTTAGTAGGTACCTTCATGTTGGTGTTGAAATTTTTATCAGTTTCAACACCTGCGACATGGAGGTACCTACTTGACAGTACCTCTTTCTCTAAGTAGATTTCTCTTTCTTTTTTTTTTCAAAATTCAAAAAGAAAGAGTAAATGAAGTTTGAATGTCAAAAAACATTTATGCATTGCATGTTTTACATGCAAATCCAGTGTTTTAAGCGGTTTATGGTCCCCCTCGATCTCAAGACGGCTTGACGATTTTGCTATCATTTTCTATGTAATTTTTTACGCTGAAGCCAATGGTGATATTTCCGAATAATTCTGACTGCGAGAAAGTGGATTTTTCGAAGAAAACCTTCGTTTTTCGTACATAAAATACGCATTATTTCTAGATATGGTAGTGGGCATAAAGTAACACCTTTCCACTCAATTAAAACACCGAATTTCTAGCTGATTGAAGTTTTTGTTCAGTAGAAAGGTGTTACTTTAGGCTCACTACCATATTTACGAATAATGCGTATTTCATGTATGAAAAACGAAGTTTTTCTGCGAAAAATCCACTTTCTAGCAGTCGGAATCATTCGGATGTATCACTATTGGATTCAGCGTAAAAAATTACATAGAAAATGATACCAAACTCGCCAAGCCGTCTTGAGATCGAGGGGGACCATGAAACGCTTGAAACACTGGATTTTCATGTAAAACACACGTTTTTTGACATTCAAACTTGAGTTACTCTTCCAATGTGAATGTTAAAAAGAAAAATTGATAGACCGTTGAAAAGCTGACAATTTGAGCATGTTTTCTCCGAAGAGCGCCCATCGAAATGGGCAGGGATGTAGAGTGAAAACTTTGGTCAAAGAAAGTCAAGTTTCGAAAAAAATTTAAAGTTTGCTTTTAGACTTGATTTTTTGAAACTATTTTATTGCTGACCACTGGGCTGAAAGCTGAATGTGGGAGCTTGAGAAGCGTTCTGATTGGTGGAGCTCCAGGACGTAGTTATAGCGGAAAGCAACAGATAGCGTTCATGATCACTTGTTCCCAACCTCATCACAACAAGTCACCTTGTTTATCACATATTTTTCTCCTTGGTGCGTTACCGGCTGCATCTAAGTAATTAATTTGATAAAATTCAGATATATTCGCGATATGTACGAAAAAATCGAGCGATTTTTCAATAATACACTAGGTTTCAAACGTTTCTTTGGGTGGCAGTTGTCAATTGAATATTTGAACTACTGGCAATAGGGACAACAACAATTGCATGAGGAACTCGGAAAATACCTCTCGCCTCGATTGGTTGTTGCAAGTAATTTTTGCAAATCTAAATGATGATGTAACGAAAAGTTATCAATTTCTGGTCATTCGAAAGGATTTGAAAAGAAGCGGTATGAAGAGTGTGTCCTCTCCCCCTACCACTTCCATAGTAGTTCCTCAATCCTAGCTGAAAGTAGATGGCGCAACTGAGGCAGCCTCAAAAATGCTTGCACACCATTTTAACGTTGTCTTTCTTCTCTGTTAACTTGTCTCCATTACTCTGTGTTGCTGACAGATTTTGATTTTGCACTAGGTAGCTTGGGAATTTAACGCTCTTCCTAACAGTATAGTCAGATTTGAATTTTCAGGAGAAATAAGGGAGTTATGACCAAATCAGTGCCGTTAGGTCGAAAACGCGAAAGAAGAAACTTTAAAGTGAAAAAAAGGAATTTTGAGTGGGTTAAAAGAAAATTTCTTGAAGGAATTTTTTGTAGGAAATACCTAGTAGAATCGAACCCTGAAGTTATGCCCATCTTAAGTGTAGACACCCTGTATAATTAATTAATGTTGAAAATTATCAATGACACTCGAAAAAAGTTGATGTGATCTCTCCAAGGTAATTTTAATAAGAGCACTCTATTTGACGTACAAGAGACTACTTTTACCACCAGTGAGCCTAGCAGGAGTTGCCACCTCCTCTACAGATACCACCTAGTCTCAGGAGCCAGTAAAAAAAGGTGCAAATTATCAAACAATGGCTTATTAATTTTCTGTAAAGATCACTCATCTGCAAAGAACACGGCTTCTTCATACCCTTCTAGGGACACGGGGTGTGTAGGGGGAGGGCTTGGTTGAAAGACCCACAGTCGCGAAGCTCCTAGGCAGGTCACGTGTACCCAATCTCGATTAATTTCACAGTCAACTGTCATTCAACCCTGGTTCATCGTTCAGAGCTCTGAATGGTCACATTCGTTTCTAAAACATGAAAACTATCTTAAATTAATGAAAAAACGTCAGTAACTGAATTCACTTAACGGGTCTGGGCAGTGTCGAAAAGTTTTTGGCAGAAACCATCAAATTTTGAAATGGAGGTTAAATTTTTGTTCTCCTCCCTCGATTTTAAAGGTTTATTATTATTGCAAACAATAAACTAATACAGCGTTCTAACTGGGTTGAAAAAGGCCCACACTTCCCCGACCAGGTAACGGAGTACCCAAGATTTCCTAAGCGCGGGGAGAGATGTCATCAGCTATCTATTTGCACCTTTGTCTATTCACTTCCTTGCCACTACACAAAATTTACGGTATCTTAAAAATTGATTTTGGAAACTACTGACTAAACAGCTTTCTCACTACAGGGACTCTTTCACAATTAGGTAAAAGTCGATAAAATATGGGACCTTCAAAATCAGAATGGGGTATTTCGGTGGGTCGGAAATTCAGGTTTTTGACCTCAAATTTGGATTCAGCACCCTTTAAAACCTATATACTACAACTTTAAGCCGAATGATACTATAACATGTGGTAGAAAAACTAATTAAAGAGATCACACGTTTGAAAAAGGCGGGCCGCTATAAATGCACACACACTAGGCAAGGACTACGCCGCGCGCGTGTGTGAGTAATATTTTTTAGTATCCAAGACGTCCTCCAAGGGTTTCATCTCTTCTCTGTGCATGGATACTTTTTTCAAAGACAGTAGGCTAGCTACGTCACGATTGGCTAGCTACGTCACACCATTCAAATCTTCAACTTTCCTTAGCTTCTCTGATTTTTTAAAAACATTTTCTCGACGAACAGACCCGATTACCGTTATTCCTGAGCCATACTCTTTTGAAAAAAAAAAAATAAATAAAAAAATCGCAATCGTAGGTATTTTGCATTTTAGACCTTCTGGAACTTAAATGGTTCTGCCTGTCATAGACGTAACTACACGATTTCACGGAGTATTTATAGCTTTATTGTGGTACATCGAATGTGAACCGATCCGAGGAGCCACAGAACGAGTGAAACCCCATTCAACATAATCGGGACGATTTCTCAATTCTGTTGCTGTGCTTTAGAACTCAGAAACTATAAACACGATCGTGAAAATTCAGTTTCATCGATAGTGTTGGTACTGATCATCAGGTAACTACTAATCATTTTCACGCCAACTGAGATGTCTTTCTATGAGAGGGACCTTCACCTACTGCCCACCAACCTGGCACACGGTTTTTTGCGAATCCAAAGGAATTTTGCAAACGAATTTTTCGATGAATTTCTTGATTTCATCTTGGATCATTTAGAATCACCGAATTAGGTCGAAATCGAGCCATACCTATCGATGAATTGAGAAAATTACAATCGCACTCAGAACGTTACTACGTATCTACGGCACAGGAGCTGTAGTTGCCTACAATTCAGAGGGGACCAATGCACAGTCTGTCAGTATGGTATCAAAAATCGTGGCCCCGGCGTCGTCGTTGGCCTCTGATGATGCCATTTCACGAGAGATTAGACTTTATCAGACTTGAACTCCGCTGAATTTATACTCAAACATTAGTTTAGACTTCACTAACATGAAGTTCACTAGGTAAGTACTTTTATTACTACTCACCGTTTGTCGCAGCCATCGTGAACGTGTAGCTGCCGATCACCACTTTACACAACACACGTGAATTTGAAAAAGTACGTAGGTATAAACAGTAGGTACACTACAATATACAGATAGGTAAGTGGAAATATACTTGGGACAGTTTAATCGCTAATAATTACTTATAACCTAAATTCTGTGAGTTCTGCCTCAACGTTTCCACAATTAATTAACGACAAGAAATAAGAGGAGGGACAGATTAGGGATGGGTATCGATACTCGATATTTCAAAATATCGATACTTTCGTACCGATACTCGATATTTTAGTATCGATACTGCACTATCCGATATTTTTGGATATCGATATTTTGGATCCGATATTTCTAAATATCGAATATCGATACTGTTCTCGCGGAAAATTCACCATAATGGCTAAAAAATGAAGAAGATAGAGAGGCTTTTGGGTCATTACTCTTTAGTTGCACAAATAACGTTTATATCATGGAAAAAATCACTCTGCTTGGACTCTTAATAGTGAAAAATTAATAAAAGTTGTTGAAAAAATTAGTTTTCTTGAGAAAATTGGATTATATTGATAGTTTGTGACACTAAAGTATCGATACTCGATATTTTAAAATATCGATACTCATGCCCAATGATACTTAGGATATCGATACTCGGATACGATACAGTATCGATACAAAATATCGATACTTTTATAACGATACCCATCCCTAGGACAGATTACTGGAAAAGTGGGAAATGGAATAACAAACAGTAACAAGCGCCCGCCCGCCAACATTGCCAACCTAAGAAACTCAATGTCCGTAAGTTGCCGAAATAGATAAGTGGTAGAAATACAACGATGACGAAATCCAATGTCATCGTTGGGACCGTTTTGTCTTGAACTACTGTACTTGAACTAACTGTTTGAGCTCCCGTCGCTTGCTTACATCAATATCTTTTAGCTATTCATTCTTAATAAATTGTTTTTGTTTGTTTTGCCACCAAATTTCGACATGAGAGGTAGCTCAATAAATCTGTAGATTTACGGATTAATCTGTGGGGTTGGCAACAGCCTGCTCGGTCCGATAAGTGGAACGCTAGCGCGACCTTGCGGTGATAATTTTTCAAATTTCAATTTTCTTGAGATTTTGACCCGTATGTTTGAAGTATTTAATATTTAATGAATTAAGAAATTTTTTGTGAGAGGAGAAAATGAACACTTACAAAGAAAAAGTGAAGATCTTGTTGAAGTTCTGTCTCTCTGGGAGCCTCGGTCGGCCATTTTCGTGTAACGTCGGTTCGCCTCGCATAGGTCGGCCATTTTTGCCTTCCGTAGGTCTTGGTTGCCTATAAGTACCCACCTTAGTACAACTAACATGATTATATCGATATAAAATATAGAATTAGGGTACTTGTTCGTGATATTTTTAATTTCAAACATCAAAATTTCATACTGGAAAAAAAAAATTCCCACCTTCTACCTCCATTCTGAGAGAAGGGGCTCAAAAAGGTAAGTTCCTCATTGGTTCTTTTTCCTAGTCATCATTTATCATGATCTAGGGATGATGATGATGAGAGTTTTAATTATTTTATTGTTAGATGGACCTGATTTTATTAGCCAAAAACGGCTTTGCTATTTGTGATTGTAACAAAATTGAATTAAACTGTTTTTAGCCCCCCTGGGGCGCTTCTTCTGGAGCATTCATCCACCCCTCAACCCCCCTCACGCATCTTTTCCTTTAAAAAAAGAAAACAAAAAAAAGATGCAAATTATTGCACAAAGGTTTATTATTTTTCTTTAAAGATCACTCTTTTGCAAAGAACACGGATTTGCCATCGTTAACACCTACCAACATGAAAAAAACATCGATCGCATTTCGGTCATCTAAAATTTGAACGAAGATTAGGCATCTTTTGCGATTCACACTCGTGTTTCTGATTTATCGTAAGTCCAACCCTTAAATTCTCGTAGGTAGCAAACGGTTCGTCCTACAAAATTCCGCGTGGTCTCTAAAAATTCAATACCATCTTAACTTGATGGAAAAACAATACATTCAAATCAAAATTTTTTTAGTTACTACGTTTTCAAAATTTCAACCCTTATTTTTCAACCCTTAGAAGTGACCTACATCAACCAAAATCTTCGGGGCACAACTAGACCCCAAATGGAGCCCATATACCAAATTTCATCTAAATCGGTCAATGCTAACTGAGGAAAATGCCGCGGACGGCGGATGGACGGCCAAATTTTCATTCGATTTTCGTACCAACAAATTTTGAGGGGGGTAAAAAACTTTGTTTCTTGGTCGATTTCATATTATTGAAAATAATAAAACAAAAACTCGTAATTAAAAGGGAAGATATTCAGTTTTGCTTCACTACTTCCAAATAACATTATTTGAACGAGAGAAACATGAAAATTAACCCTAAAACTTAAATAAAATATGCAAAAGAAATTTATTTAAAATCACAACTTGAACAACATCCTAAACCATCAACAATTAGTCAGCAATTATGTATTCTATAGTTGGACAATTAGGTAATTATTGTGCGGGCTCAGTTGCCCCAAATGGACTCGAGAGAACCCTTCACACCTTTGAAGAAATGCAATTAATTTCTCGTCATATTCGGAATTTCTGAAAATTTTGATGTTAATTTGAAATTCCCTGCTGCAATCCGAATTTACAATATGTCCAAAGAGGGATTTAAGGTAAGGTTCTAAGATTATAGTTGTGAAGTGTGGATGTAGGCACCACTGGCATAATAACACTGATCTTCAATTCAGAATATCTGTACTCATGAATCGTTGAACCCTTAAGGGTAGATCTACCAATGTCTACCAATTGGTAGAAATTGCACTCACGGGACATAAGTAGAAGATAATAATAAGTTGAGGATAGGGATGTTACATTTATTTAACATACCTATCTTGCAAATGATCAGTGTACACATACACACGCAAGAATTAGCTGCGAGATAAAAGAGCCCTGTCATGCATGCAATTTTGGCATTGGGTATTGTTTTGCGTACCTTCTAGCTATTCCTGATCGTACATTTCAAGGCAAACTCGTCTCGACCTACAAGTTGTTGACTTAGCTGAATCGATTCCTCAAGTATTTTTGATTGGTATCGGAACACCCTGTACAGGGTGTTTCACGAAAAGGTTACACCCCCCTTCATTTCCGCAAAATACAATGTAAAAAATTCCGACCAATGCTATTCTTCATGATTTTTTGTGAGGATCTCAGGAAAAATACTTTTGCGCAAAAAAGTTGCGCGCAATCGTGCGCAATTGACACTAACTTCATTTTTTCAAATTGAACCCCCCCTTTTTTATTACAGATTCGGATTCTACGTCAAATTTTATGAGAAATTCATACCCACATTGATTTGTTTTATTGCGCGGAACCTGGCTTTTTGAACGCTCTAAGTTGCGCAACTCCACAATTGCGCAAAAATTAGGTTTTGGAGAACCCTTAGTGTGGCACATGTTTTTTCATCATTTTTTAACGCTGAATCACAGGGTGTCATCCGTTTTGAGGAAGACCAAGATTTAAGAAGAAAAATTAACATTTCTTTCACGAAAACATCAGTTTTGAGGTCGAAATCATGTTTATTTTTTATTTTCTCACCTCTTTTTGAACCACGGGCTTGGGGCCGTCTACGGTGGAGTTAAAAATAAAAACTGGCAGCACGATCATGCTTGAACTGAATAAAATTACCTAAAAACTCATAACGATTTAAAAAGAGCGATTTTTAAACTAAAAACAACGGAATTTTTGGCCGCTATTTTGAAAAATTTCAGTCCAATTGAAAAACGGATGACACCCTGTGATTGAGCGTTAAAAAATGATGAAAAAACATGTGCCACACTAAGGGTTCTCCAAAACCTAATTTTTGCGCAATTGTGGAGTTGAGCAACTTAGAGCGTTCAAGAAGCCAGGTTCCGCGCAATAAAAAAAATCGATGTGGGTATGAATTTCTCATAAAATTTGACGTAGAATCCGAATCTGTAATAAAAAAAGGGGGGTTCCATTTGAAAAAAATGAAGTTAGTGTCAATTGCGCACGATTGCGCGCAACTTTTTTGCACAAAAGTATTTTTCCTGAGATCCTCACAAAAAATCATGAAGAATAGCGTTGGTCGGAATTTTTTACGTTGTATTTTGCGAAAATGAAGGGGGGTGTAACCTTTTCGTGAAACACCCTGTATAGTATTTTTTATTACTTTTTAGAAAATGGAGAATTTTTTGAATACCTATTTGAAACCAAACAAAATATACTAGTTCAACAAGTAGGTATAATCATTCCATGAATAATTTGGCAAAAGCAGAATGCTAAGAATAATAATTTACTTATATACTTAATAACTTATATACTTTACTATTATATACTTAATAACTGGTATTAATACAACGATGAGTCAGACTCAGACACGAATGACAGACTGTCAGGAATCATCAGAATGTGGGTTTTATCGCCATAATACGATATAATAGAGCTTTCGAGAGAAAAGGAATTAATTGGGCCTGGCGAGAGGCATCTCCAAGGCAACCGTCCCGTCGGAAGTCGGAGGTTGTGGTGGGGGGGGGGGGATCCACCGCCAAGAGCTCTTTCAAAGAATCACGATTCCCAAGAGGAAATTGAGATACGAAGTATGGACCCTCTTCAGATACTCAAGTCCCACTCACTTAGAACGATGGTTCACATCAGAACTCCTCACTGTATAGAAAAGGTCGCTGAATTGGTTTTTAGTACGCAGCTTCTTAATATACAAAGATGGTCCAGTCATGATGAGAAAATGATATCACATTTGCCCTGTTGGGAGTTTACTTTCTTTGGACGTCCCACAGTAAGACTTGCGGGCGTCCTTATGCGATTAATCTGGGTTAAAGTTGGACAACACTTAACAGCAAAAAGAACCACACGCTAATCCGTTTTAAAGCATTCTGAATCCAAACCCGTGAAAAAAATCACAGGTGTATGTCTGTGTGTGTGTGTGTGGGTGTGTGTGACAAAATCTTGAGTGCTCTGCCCAGGCCTTAGTTTTCAACCGATTTTCGTGGTTCTTTATTTGGTTTATTATTTTCAATAATGAACCTTTGGAATCGACCAAGAAAATTTTTTTTTTAACACCCCCTCAAAATTTGTTGGTTTACGTTTCAAGGTACGTAGAATCCAAAAATCTAATAAAAATTTGGCCATCCGTCCGCCGTACGCGGCACTTTTGCCACTTAGCATTGACCGATTTTGATGCAATTTGGTATGTATGCTCCTTTTGGGGTCTAGTTGTGCCCCGAAGATTTTGGTTGATGTAGGTTGCTTCTAATGGTTCAAAAATAAATTTTGAAATTTAGAAAACGCCCTAACTCAAAAATTTTTGATATAAAGGTATTTTTGTCCTTCAATTCTTAAATTGAAGGACAAAAATACCTTTATATCTATGGAATATCTTTATATATATACATATCTTTATATTTATAGAATCTTAATTCTATAGAATTTTTTGAGACCACGCGGAGCTCTGTAGGACAAACCGTTCACTCCCTACGAGAATTTAAGGGTTTTACGTACGATAAATCAGAAACACGAGTGTGAATCGCAAAAGAGGCCTAATCTCCGTTCAAATTAAAGCTGACCGAAATGTGATCGATGTTCTTCTTCATGTTGGATGGTTGGTGGCTTTGCAGATAATATAGATCACTATCTATATAGGAAAATAAAAAAAATAAACAATCTATATACATAAAACGCCAACCGTACGTACGTACGTATGTCGCCCGAACGTAGGGGTCCCGGGTGTTCGATTCCAGGCCGTGACATCAAATTTTTTTTTACATATCTACAATTTTTTTTGCCTGTTTTGAGCAGGCTTTTCAGCTAGTTGTGTAATAATTTGCAGCGTTTTTTGATCGACACGAAGAACTATCTAGTTGTGCATTTCGTCGCCGGAATTTCGATATTTACCGTTTGAGGGTGAAAGGGGGGTTAATGCTTAAAAAGGTGCGTTTTCTCGCTTAATCTTGTAAACTCTGCCCAGGCCTTAATTTCCTACCGATTTTCGTATTTATTTTCTATTCGACTCAGAAATCCTCTGAATTGCACACTATTTCACCAGAGTATTGAAATTAGTATGGAGAGGGGGCGAGTGAGAGGACAATGTTCTTAAAATATCCGATTTTTCGATATTTCGGTTCCTTTATAGCTTACTAATATGTACCCAAGCTTTGAAATTGAGGAAAAATTCTCATTATTCCTCCGGATCTTCATGAATATTTATTCTCTTTACCACCATGGAAGTAATAGAGGTGCCACCATGGTGCCAGGACACCATAGACCACATATTTCGTGTTTTTTTGTGTGTTCCACCTTGAATACGGGTGTGAACTTCGACGAACTGCCTACCAAAACTAATAGATGAAAGTTCAACGTTACGACGTATTTCCGCTTTGGTGCCAGACTGGCATCATCGGTGGAGGGTGAACTCGAATTCGCATATTGGGTATCCCAGAAAAATTACATCGAGTGAAACAGTTTTATCGCTTACCAACTGTTTTAAATTGACCTAATGCTTATCGAATGGGACGTTTAGGTTTATTATTTTCAATAATGTTAACCCCCCTCCCCCCCAAAATTTGTTGGTTGACGTTTCAAGGTATCACGTGGAATCCGAAAATCGAATAAAAAAATTTCCGTCCGTCCGCCGTACGCGGCACATTTTTAAGTTACAATGGACCGAATTTTTATGATAGATGGGCTCAATTTGGGGTCTAGTTGTGCTGCAAAGCTTTTGGTTGATGTCAGTCACTTCTAAGGGGGGAAAAATAGAGGTTGTAATTTTCAAAAGTGCCCTACCTCGATCGAAAACTCGAAGGATTGTTTTTCCACCAATTTAAGATAGTATTGAATTTATAGAATTTTTTAAGACCACGCGGGGCTCTGTGGGACAAACCGTTCGCTCCCTACGAGATTTTAAGGGTTGGATTCACGATGAATCAGAAACACGAGTGTGAATCGCAGAAGAGGCCTAATCTCCGTTCAAATGTCAAATGACCGAAATGCGATCGTTTTCGTTTCTACGAGTTGTACTCAGTTTCGCTTCCTTAGCAACCAGTATTCAAATTTTCTAATGAACACATGTTCCTATTTCTTCGAGGCAAGCGTGAAGCATTTACTCCTCCCAATAAAGTTGGTAGTGAAGTAGGTAAGTAGCTGATAGGTAGGTGTACCCTGTACCCTGTAGTACCTACTTACGGTGTTTTCGAATGAAGTGTGAAGCGTTTATTTCTCCAGAATAAACTTGATGGTGATGCGAAAATATGGTTGGTAGGTGGTGACAATGGGCAAAGCAGTGTTCTTTGCAGGCGAGTGATCTGTACAGAAAATAATACACCATTGTGTTATAATTTGC
Source organism: Apolygus lucorum (assembly GCA_009739505.2). Lineage (NCBI taxonomy): Eukaryota > Metazoa > Arthropoda > Insecta > Hemiptera > Miridae > Apolygus > Apolygus lucorum. The sequence continues at coordinate 2,175,190 of CM019176.2, read as the reverse complement.
AGCGTTGCCGCACATATAGTTTTGAGTAATGTTGAGAGAGTCCATTATTTTGGCAGGTGCTCCATGCATAAAGGTGAGTATCATCAACATGAGATTAATGCTTTGAGATAAGCTTATATGCATTGGATCGTCCATTTAACCGGGTTATTGCTACGAGGAAACTATGTGCCACACCCACTTGGCACACGTTTTTTATCTGCTGCACAGTTAAGTATCTACTATTTTTGATAGTAGGGAATCAAAAATATTGTTCAATATTAAAGTCAGTCAACTTTAGTTTAGTGGATGGACAATATTGAGTAGAAAATAATAAATTGATGTAAATTTGAAGGGAACTCAAAATAATAGATAATGTAGCTAATTTGGGTATGTCCACAGCTCGATGAAGAACAAAACAAACTGCACTGTGAGTGTTTATTGGGCGTTTATATAATATATAATTCTGTTTATATAATTATATTATAATAATTATTATTATAATTATTATAATTATTATTATTATTATTATTATAATTATTATAATAATAGTTTATATAATTATATTATAATTCAATTTGATCCACGGCCTGCATAGATTGTGTGAATTCGTAAGTTGTGGTGTATGTTTGCGCATACAAATAGGCACGGTCATGTCCATCAATTCTCCGTTTACTTGCTGTCTGCTGAAACGATTTCTAACGTCCACATGCGGTGCATTGAATTCCCTGCGAGAAATCGACCTGCGAGATAGGACTTAGCTCGAGCGGCGGGATCGAGTTCAAGTACTCGGCTGAAATTGAAGGATAATGGATCTCCAATCAACGCCCCATTTGTCACCATGGGAACGACTCTTCACCCGTCACCCTTCAAACCAGGAAACTTTACATTAGACCATGAATAAACGTACTTTTCAATTGAAGCTGCAATCCATGGCTGGATCTATCGTTCAAGATCAGTACTTAACGTTATGAGGTTATAAATAGTGAGAGCTCATTGGTTCATCTTTCCTTACACTACCGTAATAGTTTCCTGAAAATTTCATCAAATTCGGCTCGAAAATGCAGAAATAATGGCGGTGACAGGGAATTCAAGTTTGCGCAAGCGCAGCGGCTACTATCAGTTTGGGAGCAATGATTTTTGTAGGGAACTTTTACACTCCAATTAGCCTAATCCTTGATATTTTAATCGAAATTGGACAATAACTTTGAGACAGATACGGAACCAACATTTGTGAGGAAGGTTTAAAACGTGAGTGGAAATTTTGATTTTGGAGAACAATTCTTTTAAACTTTAAAAAGTGAAAACAATGCTCTACCAAGGTAGACTCGGAAGCAAAATCGAGTGAAAAGTCGAACTTTCATAAAATTGTGCGTACAATTTGAATTTGGCTTAAAACGCTGCAAATTATTACACAATGATTTATTATTTTTTATTTTTCTATATAGATCACTCGTCTGCAAAGCCAATGAGCCATCCAACATGAAGAAAAACATCGATCGCATTTCGGTCAGCTTTGATTTGAACGGAGATTAGGCCTCTTTTGCGATTCACACCCGTGTTTCTGATTTATCGTACGTCCAAACTTTAAATTCTCGTAGTGAGCGAACGGTTTGTCCTACAAAACTCCGGGTGGTCTCAAAAAATCCTAAAAATTCTATAGAATCTTAAATTGAAGGGAAAACAATAACTTTATATCAAACTTTTTTGAGTTAGGGCGTTTTCAAAATTTCAAAATTGATTTTGAAACCCTTAGAAGTGACCTACATCAACCAAAATCTTCGGGGCACAACTAGACCCCAAATGGAGCCTACATACCAAATTTCATCAAAATCGGTCAATGCTAAGTGGCAAAAGTGCCGCGTACGGCGGACGGCGGACGGACGGCCAAATTTTTATTCGATTTTTGGATTCTACGTACCTTGAAACGTAAACCATCAAATTTTGAGGGGGTGTTAAAATTTTTTTTTCTTGGTCGATTCCAAAGGTTCATTATTGAAAATAATAAATCAAAATAGTCAATTTATCGTGACAAATTACCGGTGAGCGAAAATAACGGAAATAAACGGCTTATCCCATGAATTTGGAGCATGCTGTGTACGTACGAGTATTTCTCGTATATCTTGCCCTTGAGAGAAAGTTGAACAATTAATAACGCCTGCTTTAACCCTCCTGTCGACCATTTTTGACCCTCATAGCTAATATATCCCGATACTTTGCTTAAGTACACTTCAGTTTCGATCATTTATTACATCCTCGTCATAAATTATGGCTGGTAGACGTACTTTTATCGTGAAACTTCAACGCATATACGCACTTTATAGTTGAACATTTATATAGCAAAAAGAAGAAGGGTTTTTTTACGAGCAGGAGGATAAAATCATCCGCCAAAATGGGTGAGTTGTATACCTCTCTACCATAGAATAATAGGAATCTCTGGGCGCAGAATTAATAGAATTGACGCGAGGTTTTATAAATTCGCTATTATGAAACATGATGTTCACTAACATGGCAATAGTTCAGAAACAACAATAAACGCTGCAAATTATTACACAATGGTTTATTATTTTTCTATAGATCACTCGTCTGCAAAGCCACCAACCATCCAACATGAAGAAAAACATCGATCGTATTTCGGTCAGCTGTAATTTGAACGGAGATTAGGCCTCCTTTGCGATTCACACTCGTGTTTTTGATTTATCCTACGTCCAAACCTTAAATTCTCGTAGTGAGCGAACGGTTTGTCCTACAGAGCTCCGGGTGGTCTCAAAAAATCCTAAAAATTCTATAGAATCTTGAATTGAAGGAAAAACAATACTTTTACATCTAAATTTGTTGAGTTAAGGCGTTTTCAAAATTTCAAAATTCATTTTTGAACCCTTAGAAGTGACTTACATCAGCCAAAATCTTCGGGGCACAACTAGACCCCAAATGGAGCCTACATACCAAATTTCATCAAATCGGTCAATGCTAAGTGGGGAAAGTGCCGCTTACGGCGGACGGACGGCCAAATTTTTATTCGATTTTTGGATTCTACGTACCTTGAAACGTAAACCATCAAATTTTGAGGGGGTGTTAAAAATTTTTTTTCTTGGTCGATTCCAAAGGTTCATTATTGAAAATAATAAACCAAAATGGAGTCTTCTTCCCCATTTATGTAGGCTTTTTTTTCTTCAAAATACGAGGTCAAGCGTGTCAATTGATCGGGTACCCACGAAATTCTTGAAAAACCATGACACCAACTCCCAACTTCCCTTCAAATCTGAGTAAAATCTGGCCATCATATCGGGAAAAGTTACTTTTGGCTAATATGTTACCGCTTGCAAGTTGGTCATTGGTACATCAATGGAATTCTAGTGAACCCTAAACGAGTGCTGCGGTGTTCCCTGCGTGCACACTAAGTTTTCCATTACTACAGGGAGCTCATCATCTTTCTTGGCAGGAAAACATCTCTCCCCCTCTTTCTCTCTCAATAGAATAGGATTTTTTTTGCTGACTATAATTGCTCGTGCACTTTGTGTTTTGTTGGCAAATAAAACATAGAAACATGAACCATGTAGGATCTACACCCGTTAAAGCCTGAAAACTTAATCGAGATCCGACCTTATTTCATAATTTCTGCCTCGGACAAGGATTTGGCCGATTTTCTGTTGTGTCCCATGCGCCATGGTTCCAACTGATTTAAATTAAACAAAATGTATCCTCTAAGACTTTTCCCAGTTCTACCTGATATTTTGCTTCCTCACTAGCAAAGCTTTGCATTCGTGCAGCCCTAATTTGGGTCCTCCAAATTCAAATTTGAGTTGCTAGTTGAGACCTGTCAAAAACGTGTTACAATTCAGAGTGTAGGTTGCTTTTAAGTTGAGAGGCACTCCTTAGGGTTTCACATAAATTTTACTCTTTCACGAGTTCACGAATGGCAGGCTGAAATAAAAGGCCCGGGCAGCGCTGACAAGCCCCAACTTATACTCCACATCAAGTTTCCTTGGAAACGCAACGTTCCGGTTGGGAGAGGTGGGAAAAAAGGTTACAACTCTTGGCACTTCTCGCCTTTTCTTTAGAAATCGCGGATCACTCTAAGGAACTATCTATAGAAGTCACAACTATCACAACTTAAAATACATCTTTCGGGTGCGGAATTTACACTACCTACTTTGTTTGGGTACCCAGCATGGATACTAGGCAAAATGTTCATGTTACTCACCCTTACGTATTGTACGGAGGAATCTGCCATAATCAACCGACTCTCTCAACATTACTCGAAGCCAAAAAAAACCTATCAGGATGGGACTTACATTACATTGTTGGTATTCTGTAAGTCGTGTAAAAGTATTCTAAACATCTATAATAGATGTTTAGAATACTTTTACACGCCCAATAATGTAATGTAAGTCCCATCCTGATAGGTTTTTCTTTTGGCTTCGAGTAATGTTGAGACAGTCGGTTAATTAAGGGTAGATTCCTCCGTACAATACTTAAGGATGAGTAATGTAATGTACCCTCCAGCAGTTATCACTTCTGTTTGATACTAAACTCCAACATATTATGTTTCCATGGTAACGATTGTAATTAAGATTGAATATGGAATAAAGAGGACTCGATTCTGAGATTAGAAATGAAATATTCGGTGTTCCGTAATATTATTCTATTAAGATTTTAATACTTCAAGTATTTTATTGTGAAAGAGTCACAATTATGGCGCAGTCGGTAGGACCGCTTCACGAAGAAGCAAACAACATTTTACCAAGTGACTTCAGTGCTGTGGACTTTTTCAAATCGTTCTTCGAGAGTCAAATTCGAAGCAACGATCACACACTTCAAGAATTGGTAAGAAATGTAACTCAAAATTTCGAATCTAATTTAAATGAATTCAAAACCCCTGTTAGTGAAATGCCTATTACAGAATTTGATGGAAAAAATTTCGATCCTAGCATATGGATGACCATGTATGAGAGAGTTAGTGATGTTAACAAATGGACTGATGAACAAAAAATCTACCACCTTCCCAGTAAGTTCATCAGTAACAGTACTGCTGAAAAGTGGTTTTTCTCACTGCTAGCTGTTGAGGATCATGAAACTTTTACCTGGGCAGAATGGAAAACAAAATTTGTAAATGCATTTGGTCAAAACAAGTTGGAGTTGGCGAAGAAAGCTAACAGCTACAAGTATTGGGGTGGAAGCTTGCTCGATTATTACTATGAAAAGCTCAGACTCATTTACTTGGCGTATGGACCCTCCTTTCCAGACCAAGCGACTTGTATTCTGGTACTTCTTGGATTGCCAGAAAACTTTCAGGATCAGCTTTACTTGAATGGGTGTACTACCAAGGACAAACTTATGTCGAGTATATCTCGGCTACGTCCATTGCCCACTAGATGCCTTTCGTCAAGAAAACCGCATCACCCAAGTTCACCAAGATGTTGCCGTGATATTGAGGTGATGAGTTCTCATAGTGGCTTAGAACCCAACCACAACCTTCTGGTCGGAAAGCTTAGGATGAATGGGGTTGAGATACAGGCACTTCTAGATACAGGAGCCTCTGTAAACCTGGTTAGGAGTGGCCTTGTACAAGAAAATAACTGGGTCAGTAAAGAGGATCACCAAGTTTTGAAGGGATTCAATGGTGCAAGAGAACATATCCGTCAATCAGTCACATTAGATATCGCATCCAATGGAGTCGAAATTAGCACTTCTGCTTTTGTCATGAATAATATGACTTTTGAGGCGATTATAGGATTACCAACTTTGAAGAAATTAGGGTATGAACTAATCCAGTCTGTTCCCGCTATTACCCTCCCATCTCCAACAGTTACAACCATTATGCCCACCAAACGAATTTACTGTCGAGAGGATGTGAACAAACTTTTTCCTAGCATCACTAATACAAGAGGAGTTCCTAACTGTCTCATAGACTTCGCGTTGAAACCAGATGCTCCTGTAGTTAAATTGAAACCTTACAGGTTATCAAGAGAAAAGCATGCATGGGCCCTGAATAAGATTCAAGAACTACTGGACAGAAACATTATTAGACGATCGGAGTCCAACTCTTCTTCTCCATGTGTGATTGTTCCCAAAGAGAATGGAAGCTGGAGGCTCTGTCAGGACTACAGAGAGGTGAATAAATTCACCGAACTAGATCCGTTTCCATTCCCCATTATAGATGATATAATTTGTGGATTTGGAGGATGCAAACATTTCTCCAAATTGGATCTAAAGGACGGATTCCATCAACTCTGCCTTAGTGAGGCAACAAAAAAATTTTCGGCCTTTGTTTTACCGTTCGGCCACTATGAATTTAATCAACTTCCTTTCGGCTGGAAAAATTCTCCTTCAAAATTTCAAAGATTTATGACACAAACACTAGATGATCTACTCAAAGACTCCATGATATGCGTCTACATTGATGATATAATCATTGGGGGACGTAGTGAAGAAGAATGTGCAGATAAGACTTATAAAGTGCTGAAACGTCTCATGGAAGCAAATCTAAGGGTGAATCTTGAAAAGAGTGTCTTCAATGAACCAGAAATCACCTTTCTTGGAAGGGTAATCGATGGTAACTGTAAAACAACTAAACAGGAATCAGTGAGCAAAGTAAAAAACATGAAAAGGCCACATGATCTTCATTCGCTGAGAGTGTTCACTGGGCTGACCAGTCATTTTCGGGCCTTCATCCCGAACTATGCACAAATAGTTCGTCCACTAGATCGACTGAAATCGAAGGAGGTGAAGTTTGAATGGAGTCCTGAAGCAGAAAGTGCTTTTCAACTTCTAGTGGAGAAAATTTCGTCAAACCTCATACTTCAGCTGCCTGACTGGTCATTGCAATTTGAACTATGCAGCGATGCTTCCCAGTATGGTTGTGGAGCTATTCTTTACCAACGAGATCCCACACAGAAAAAAAACAGGCAACTGCGTGTGATTGGTTATTATTCTCACACTTTCAGTAAACCTGAGATTAACTACTCTGTTACTGACAAAGAAGGACTAGCAGTCATACTGGCAATCAAGTACTTTCGAACTTATCTTGAGAGCAGAGAATTTATTATTCATACTGATCATCAAGCCCTAACTCATATCATGACGCAAAAAGAACCCAAAGGACGTTTAGGACGATGGCAGGTGTTCTTGATGGGATTCAACGTCAGACTCAACCACAGACATGGGAAAGAACTGGAGGATGCTGATGCGATTTCTCGATTGTGCATTCAACCTCCCGAATATGTCTGCAATTCCCTTGAAAAAGGAGCTGATGGAAGAATGATGGTAACACCCAGCAAGATTCCGGAAATTCTTGAAGCATATCATGATGCACCCCACTCTGGTGGACATGACGGATTCCAGAAGACCTATAAAAAACTCCAACAAAGATTCACATGGCCTAAAATGAAGCACGATATCATGAAGTATGTACAGAGTTGCCATGATTGTCAGATTGCCAAGTTTAAATTCAGACCAAAACCGGATGTAATGTTTATTCCAAAACTAGCTGAAGCTCCTTTTGAAACGCTACATCTTGATTTCGCCGAGATATCCAAGAAATCTGATTCAAACCGTAATACTAAATCATTTTTGGTTATGGTAGATGAAAACACCAGATACTGCTTCGCCAAATCAATGAAAGAGAGTTCACGAGCAATCATCAATTACCTCAAAACATTCCCTCATATAGGAAGAGTGAAGAAATTGGTAAGTGATAATGGTGCTCAATTCACATCTGACGCCTTCAAGAAATTCGCAATCGAACGTGGGATAACTTTGGTTACAACAGCCCCGTACCATCCAGCTGGGAATGGTCTCGCTGAAAGGAAAATTCGAGACTTAAAACTCTTTCTCACTCTTTACCCTCAGTTCAGAGGTAGTTGGAAGTCATGCCTCGAGTCCGCAGTGAACCATCTGAACAGATCATATTCCTCTGGGATTGGATGCTCACCACATCGTAAGGCCTTCGGATCCGCAGCTACTTTACCAGCAGACGAACGCTTTGGAGTACCAGCAGGTTTAGTGAAGGAAACTCCCTGGACATCGGAACAACAGGAAGTCTATCGCAATAAAGTAAAAAAGTACTTCGATAAACGACATTCCAACAATGTTCCACGACTTGAAGTTGGAAACTCCATCCTTGTACAGCATGGCTATGCTAACAAGACACCAGTTGTTAAAGGGCCATACCAGGTTAAAGAGGTGATCTTCATGAATAACATCCCAAAGACTGTACTGTATGAAGACGAACATGGACAAAGAAAAGCAGTTGCACTCAAGAATATTTTATTGTATCATTGCAGGAGCAATGTTTCTTCTCAGTCGGGGGAAATGTAATGTACCCTCCAGCAGTTATCACTTCTGTTTGATACTAAACTCCAACATATTATGTTTCCATGGTAACGATTGTAATTAAGATTGAATATGGAATAAAGAGGACTCGATTCTGAGATTAGAAATGAAATATTCGGTGTTCCGTAATATTATTCTATTAAGATTTTAATACTTCAAGTATTTTATTGTGAAAGAGTCACAAGTAACATGAACATTTTGCCTAGTATCCATGCTGGGTACCTAAACAAAGTAGGTAGTGTAAGTTCCGCACCCGAAAGATATATATTGTAAGTTGTAAGATATATATTGTAAGATAAATTGGACAATAATAATTATTGTCCTGCAGTTAACCTTAAGATAAAAAGATGAAACGGGATCACGAATAGTACCAGGAGGAAACAAGGCAAAAAAAAATCAGGTATATTAATCTCAAAATAAAATTATGTAAATTGTTCAAACATCGTCCCATTACATAAAACGCCAAAGAGTTTTTGAGAGACCTCCACCTCCTCGATTTGAGTGTTTGGGTATCGGTCTAAAATTCTTTTGAAATTGGCAGAAAACTGATTCTTTCAGTTGAGAGTTAACCTGTACCAATTACTTGTAATCATTTGTATGTGTCATTTCTGACTACTATTTCTGAGCTACGGCATGTGTCTCTGGAGACGAGACTCGGACCGGTTGCAGGGGCCCTGAGTTCGAGGCTCGCCTCGGGAGCATATTTTCGGGCAAGTCGGTCGCAGTTCCCCTCGTCCCAACCCAGGGCGGTGAGGCCAATGGGAAGCCATGAGCAAAATCATCAAAACAAATTCTGATCTTCCCTTAGGAAGACAGCTGATGACGTCCGCGACGCCAGGAATGGCAGTCGGACGAAAATCCAACCTGAAATGGTTGTTTACTTTACTTTTTTTTACTGATTCTTTCAGACACTAGGAATATTTGCATTGAATAATCATAACTGGACCAAATTTTGACATTAAATGCAAAAGAGAGAAGTTTGATTTTTCATGATTAGTCATAAATTCTGATTGGATTCTCAATGGAATTCTCGTATCAAAAGGTAATACTTAGATACATAAATAGACAAAAAAGAAGTGTGTAGACATTTGAGAAATAACTAGGTATCTACTTAATACAGAAATATAACTTCTTCGTTTTTCCTTGTAAGCTAGTCAATCCACACTCCCTGTGCACCAAATGTCAGATCTCCAAGGTGAACAGGAGATAAGTTACCTTAGACACTCACGCTTCTGAAGTAGCTTTCTCCCAATCACTTTGAGAGATTTAACAAATACCAATACTTAGGTACTCTAGAATGAATAGGAAAAAAATATCAACACAGCTGTGCTGATCATCTCCTGATCACTTCCGGAGGTCTTCAGTAAGCAGTGTGTGAAGATATCTGTCAAATTTTATGGTGGACACATGGACAGGGGGAAGCAAGATTTATAACTCACAGTACGGTTCTGAATTCCCTCCTGTTTCTTCTAGAGGAAATCTTTCAAAAGTAGCTGGATATCGAGCTGGAAAGACGTTACATGCATATGTAACGCAGCTGATATTCCTTCCTCCTACGCTCCTTGAGTTTTCTCCAAAGAGGCTGATATCCCATTTTCAGTGTTTTACGATGTACAGGGGGCTTATCGCAGTACAAAACATCACCACCAGTGACCACCACAATAAGTAACAATGAACCGATTACTTCTCACTACTCTCCCTCGTCGACATGATTATCTAACAGATAGAGATGTTATGAATATTGGTGGTGGTGTAACGATCTACGACCTCGAGCAAGGGAAACAATGGGAGATGTTGAAGAAGCGATGTTCGAGTACTAATGGTTGACTCGACCAGACCACTTCAACATTGGCATTGACAGCGTCCACACTTCTTACAAACTGCAAAACCTTACGGAACCAATTCATTAAAAGGGAAGACAAAAATTAAAAAGTATTCAGACAGGTTACACGTACAGGTTACGCGCCGTAGGTACACACAAAAAACTTGTGTAAAATTTACTATATTTTTCACTTTTGTATCTCATCATGATCTCGATATACTTTCATGCGGCATCAGTGCTGTACAGAACACCAACGTAATTCAAATGCCGTGTTTAGTCAGTATTGACCAAATCAAGCAAAATCGGTTGCCTCTTCATCAGTAGGTACTTTTGTCCAGATTAGCGTGTAGATGGTCCCCTATGAGGGTAGTGGAAGGTACTTAGAGATTGATGCTTTGTGATTAGCTACTATGTATCGGATCATCTATACAATCGGACTTTGAGTAATAGGAAACTACAGCTAAACACAATACCACTTTAAAACCCATTTCAATATAAACGTACAAAAACGTCTGGAATTGTCAAAAAAAAAAAAAAAAAAAAGGTTTTCAATTAGATATTTTATAAGTTGTAGAATGATGAGAACCTCGCACTTTGCTTGTTTCGAAAACCGAACTATTATCGCTCATGTTTGTGCAAGTGCACGTTGTTCCCGGTCGTTCTTGAAGGTTCCGCGATCGACTTTTTCTCCACTAGTCACCCGTACATTGGGTCCGAAACTTTTCATCGCAACTTTCATTTTAGATTTTTCTTCGGAAGGTCCAGGAGAACGGTCAAGTTCGTCGGAATGTTCAGATCGGGCGTTCGTTACGAGATTAGAGGCGGAATCGCAAGTCCACCGACACAGTAGCGAAAGGAGTCGGTCCATCAGGGCTGATCGATATGGGAGGACGGACGCGAGAATTCTCAGTCGCACGATGGCACTCACTCCAGCATCAGGTAACCGCTCTGCGTATCCCTTTCTCCTCCGTACTTGACTACATGACTACAACAATATAAAATTTTCAATTTGAAATTCATTTATAGTGTAACAAAGACAATTTTTACAAAAGGAATCACTATCTGCCAAGCAAGCAAATTTCATGAATTTTTTTGTCAAGGTTGTATCTCTTGAGCAACCGGTCAAAACGCAATACAATGCAATCAAGAGACTCAGAATTTTTAAAACATTTTCCAAATAGTCAAGTTTAATATTATTATTTTTTTCATTTCTTAGATTTTATACTTATACAGGGTACTACCACTAATTTCCGACAAAAAGTGCCTCTTGACATTTTTTGGTATCCCCACTCAAAATGGCTTTTTTTATTTTCACTTTGAAATTTTTTTTTCTCGTGTTTTTGATCTTTACTCAATAAATTTACCATAACTCCCTCAATTCAAGGGTTAGCTCAAATATAAAAAATCCGTTGAAAAGAGCGTTTTTGTAATCTTTTTGATGCCCAATAAAAATTTTTTAAGTGGAGTTGAGATGTGCAAACGACGTATGAAAAGCAAAACTCGTCAAAATATTGAAATCGCTTGTTTTTTTCAGTCGCCTGGTAACCATATCAATTCTTGACGAAGAAGTGTGAAACTTCCCTAAAAAGTGCGCCAAAATCTCAGGTTTCCAACGGTGTAATCAAAAAATATTTTACAATCGAATTTAAGGGAGAAATTCCTGTTTGAACGCGGAAAAACGTGCATTTTTTCAACGAAATCGACGGTTAGACTCCCAGGATCTTCACCGCCGCGGCTCCTCCGAATCAGAGTCCTCCTCCCTTCAAACCGTCGATTTCGTTGAAAAAAGCACGTTTTTCCGCTTTCAAACTGAAATTTCTCCTCTAAATTCGATTGTAAGATATTTTTTGATTACTGGAAAGCTTACTGGAATTGGAAAGCTGAGATCCAGGCGCAGTTTTTAGGCTTACCGGCAATAGTTCATTATCTCGAATTATTTGCACATTACTGGCGTTGAAAAAAAGAAAGTTTTCGAAAAGTTACTAAGTTCACTTTTTAGGTTGCTTAATTGATGAGAGTCTAGCCCCCAACAATCCTTGTCGGGTTTCAGCGCCCCATCACTTCAACGAACTACCATTCCTGATTATCATAAATAACAAAGATTGTTGTCTCGTAATCGTTTTCGTTTCCCATATTTCAATAACCTGAACCAGTGACGATTTTGGAGATCAGCTTTGAAATTGAATGACTTTGGGCACGTTTCGCAACATAATAATAACTTGGCATCATTTTCACGTCCATCGACAACAATCTTGAGAATGGTATTTATGGTAATCAGGAATGGTAGTGCGTTGAAGTGGCGGGAGGTAGCGCGGAAACCCGACTAGGATTGTTGGGGGCGAGACCCTCATGCTCAATTCCCCGTAAAATACAACTGGAAACATTTTATTTGGTATTAGGAAGATAGAAAATTTAATGCTCTTTCCAATGGAATCCTCAAATTTTAATTATCACAGAAAATTAGGTATTTATTACTAATTAAATGACTTAAGGTCAAAATCACGGGAAAAAACTTCAAAATTGAAACTACTTGAAAAAGAAGCCTCTAAAAAAATTGCTAGGAGACATTTTTTGTTGGAAATTAGTTGTAGATTCGCCCCTTTGAAGGAATGAGACCTGATTTGTAGACACCCTGTATAGACTTATATTTATAAATAAACCAAATTTAAACAGAATTACTAACGCAGAATTACCAATTTTGGTTTATTATTTTCAATAATGAACCTTTGGAATCGACCAAGAAAAAATCATGTTTAACCCCCTCAAAATTTGATGGTTTACGTTTCAAGGTACGTAGAATCCAAAAATCCGTCCACCGTACTTTCCCCACTTATCATTGACCGATTTTGATGAAATTTGGTATGTAGGCTCCATTTGGGGTCTAGTTGTGCCCAGAAGATTTTGGTTGATGTAGGTCACTTCTAAGGGTTGAAAAAGGAATTTTGAAATTTTGAAAACGCCCTAACTCAAAAAATTTTGATATAAAGGTATTGTTTTTCCATCAATTTAAGATAGTATAACATTTTTAGAATTTTTTGAGACCACGCGGAGCCCTGTAGGACAAACCGTTCGCTCCCTACGAAGAATTTCATAATTTATTGGCGTGACTCCATAAAAACCCCAAACGTGAAACATACGCTTCCTTTACCTTGGCATAATTGGAACCGATGAATTTTCAGGCGTAAAGGGTGAGCAAGCTCTGTAAGTGATGGTTTGGTAACTGAGTTGGCCTTGTGACTGTGCGGTATGCGTACAAACCACAGTTGGTACCTTACTGGAAAGACTGCATTCTGAGTTGAGGTAACAGCGAGAAGCTTGGTAAGGTTCGGTTTTAGTTTATTCGAATAATAGTTAACGGCTTGTCAGGAGAAAAAAAGGTTCGTTGCGTGATTTTGCCTTTTAATTGGTATTGCGTACTCTTTTCAATGTATCTCTTTTCAATAAAAAAAAATAAAAAATAAAAAAAATAATCAACCAACAAAAAATTGTCTGCCAAGACGGTGTGGCGCATAGCTTTGTCGTACCCATTACCCGATTGTATTAGTGATCCTATGCATAGGAGCTAATGTCAAAACATCATTCACACGTAAACACGCACAATCTCTGAATATTTCTTCGAGATCGAATGGAAGATTGGTAAGTATGGTTTTCACATGGAATCCACATGTGCTGATGCGCTCTAACTACTATCAGTTCCGGGCATTGATCTTCATAGGGAACATGGTGTCCAAATTCCAAATTATTATTCACCTGTTGATTCACCTGTTCCTAATTCCCTCACCTGTTGATTTGTTTATTCAAAATATACTCACTCGCTATTGTTCCGTTCATGAATCTACATACAACTTCATTTAATTTATAGTAACTTAACACGTATAATTCACAGTACAGCAAACGTAAATTAATACGAATACAGATAACAGACAACACCTTCAACATCAAAACTTCGTCCCTACAATGGAATTTCATAATTTAATGGCGAGACTCCATAAAAACCTCAAGTGAACTCTATGCTTCTTTTACCTTGGCAGAATTGGAACCGATTAATTTTCAGGAGTAACGGGTGGGAAAGCTCTGTAAGTGATGGTTTGGTATCTCAGTTGGCCTTGTGACAGTTGCTTTTCTACCTGCTTTGCCTCAGGTATTGGATGCTTAAAAGAGTTGCATGGGATGGAGTAGACAAAGGGTATTTCGGAAGTTGGTATCCATTGCAATTCGTCACTCCAGGTTGAGAAGCTCTAACAGATCAGTTACAGATCTCTTGTGGAGAATCTTCACCTTTACGGAGAGTTTTGAGGAGAAAACGATCAGCTTACATCATTCTGTAGATGTGGAAGGGGTACGCCACCCTCGGCCAGATGAGCGTTAATACGAGGCCTAGTGATGTGCAGGTCTTGGAATTACAACCAAAAAAGTGTTCTAGTGAATTGGTGGCCAACAACCTTCGAAGGTGGATCATCTACAATAATCAAGTAGCGTGAAGGTGGCGGCTAACTATGTGCCACACCCAATCGCAGACTTTGTTTTTAGAACGCCCCCGGATCCCATGAGTTTCCTCTTACGCAAGGGAGGCCTTCTCGCCCTTGAGTCCTCGGTGGTTTCTTGGGCAAAGGTGATTTCACAATATACTCGTAAAAGTCTGCATCCGTGGCTCAATTTTCTACCGAGCTCAGAAAGCATGAAGTGTCACAAAAAAATTATTTTTATCACCTACATCAGTAATTACCTACTGGTTGCGTCGAATTTCTGACGGAGTAGGCATTAATTTATTTTGAAAAATATCTTGACGCAATTAATTGTTTCCTCCGAATTTAACATTTAATTTGAGTGATATTCATGTCCAGGGAAGAGACGGGCTAACAACCTATTTTCCTCTGAATCCAGGGGAGATGGCACCATTTACAGTTTTGCCTGATTTTGGCAGTCCATTTCTACCTTGTTTGAGTTGCTCTCCGAATTCTACGTCTCAAGAGCTATTTATTTTCAACTTCAACTCAATACTGATAAAATTTCAAGTGACCATCAAAAACGTGACGTACTAGTTGCGAATTAGCAATAGGTACAGCGTAGCGACAGAGTCATATACCAAGAATAGAGTTTGATGAGCATCATCCAATCCTGCTTTGTACTATTTCACCGTTTCGCAAGTTTTCATCTATTTAATCACCTTCGACTAATATGAATAATGAACCTTTGGAATCGACCAAGAAAAATATTTTTAACCCCCCTCAAAATTTGTTGGTTTGCGTTTCAAGATACCTACGTAGAATCCAAAAACGCTGCAAACTATTACACAAAGGTTTATTATTTTTCTATGTAGATCACTCGTCTGCAAAGAACACGGCTTTGCCATTGTTACCATCAACCAACTTGAGGAAAAACATCGATCGCATCAATGTTAGAGGTCAGCTAACATAAGGCCTCTTTTGCGATTCACACCTGTGTTTCTTATTTAACGTAAGTCCAACCCGTAAATTTGGGAGTGTCCTACAGGGCTCCGCGTGGTCTCAAAAAATTCTATACTATCTTAAATTGATGGAAAAACAATACCTTTATATCAACATTTTTTGAGTTAGGGCGTTTTCACAATTTTAAGCCTTATTTCTCCACCCTTAGAAGTGACCTACATCAACCAAAACCTTCGGGGCACAACTAGACCCCAAATGGAGCCTATATACCAAATTTCATCAAAATCGGTCAATACTTAGTGGGGAAAGTGCCGCGTACGGCAAAATTTTTATTCGAGTTTTGGATTCTAAGTACGTAAACCCTTTGAACGTAAACCAACAAATTTTGAGGGGGGGGGGATGGTTGAATAAAATTTTTTGTTAGTCGATTCCAAAGGTTAATTAAAAAAAGTAAAGTAAAGTAAGCAACCATTTCAGGTTGAATTTTCGTCCGACTGCCATTCTTGGCGTCGCGGACGTCATCAGCTGTCTCCCTAAGGGGAGATCAGAATTTGTTCTGATGATTTCGCTCATGGCTTCCCAATCATCACCGCCCTGGGTTGGAACGAGAGATTGCCGATCGTCTAATAGACAGAAAACTTTCTGCTGGCGACCAGATTCGAACTCGCATCCCCGCTAGACGGTTCTTATCCTATCACCGCAGTCGGGTACACTGTCCACTAGACCACCAACGCCCGAGGTTAATTATACCACTAGACCACCAAAGGTTAATTATCTATGTACATGAAACCCCAACCGTAGGTACGTATATAGCCCGAACGTGAGGGACCCGGGTTCGATTCCAGGCCGTGACATATTTTTTTTTCCTTTTGATAAATTACGTGTTTATCTACGATTTGTTTTGCCTGCTTTTAGCAGGCTTTTCAGCTTGTTGACAATAAAATTTAATTTAAAATATATTATAAACCAAAATCGAATAAAAATTTGGCCGTCCGTCCGCCGAACGCGGCACTTTCCTCAGTTAGCTTTGACCGATTTTGATGAAATTTGGTAAGTGGGCTCCATTGAGGGTCTAGTTGTGCCCCGAAGATTTGGTTGATTCAGGTCACTTCTAAGGGGAGAAATTTTGAAAACGGCCCTAAGTAACTCTAAAAATGTTGATATAACAGTTTAATTTGTCCATCAACTTAAGATAGTATTGCATTTTTAGAATTTTTAGAGACCATGCGGAGCCCAGTAGGACAAACCGTTCGCTCCCTACGAGAACTTAAGGGTTGGACTTACGATGAATCAGAAACACGAGTGTGAATCGCAAAATAAGCCTAATCTCCATTCAAGTTTTAGCTGAAATAGAAATGCGATCGATGTTTTTCTTCATGTTGGTTGGTGGTAACAATGGCAAAGCCGTGTTCTTTGCAGATCTATATAGAAAAACAATAAACCTTTGTGTAATAATTTGCAGCGTTTTATATTCTTTAAATCAACATTTCGTGTTACTAGGAGCTACAGCGCTCGAGGAAAAAGCCATTAAATGACCAAGTCTATGTCCCTCACCAAACAACATGGAACTATAGTCATCTCATGCGAATCTGAGAGACCTTCCCATCCTGATTTTTGGGTGTTCTGAAATCGGTCGAAAAATAGTTCGATTTTGATGTAACATCGAAGTACATGCCTTCTCCACATGAGCATTTAATATGAACTTGAATTTCCTAAAACACTGATTTTTTGGCCCAATTTTGCTTTAATTTGGAGAGCAGTTGAAAGGTGGATCTACTCAAGTCTATTCAAATGTGATAATGAATCCCGTTGATGAATAAAGAGGCGGATGTTTTAATTTGAAGATAGGGTTTACCGCAATTCGTAACTGCTACCTGCTACATAAAGGTAAATATTCAGATTTGTCAAGGGTGTGAAGGTGAGTAGTACTCACTTGAGTGGGAAAATCCCATCTAGAAAGGTTGGAGAGGCGAGCTCCCAGTACGGGAGTAAGTTTTCCTTTTGTGAAGTGGAGGGGTCTCCGCGTCTCGCAGAATCAACTCAGTCCATTAGCACCCTCCGCTCCGTCAAGGTACGTAACCTGATCAACGCTTCCGAGCCCATAAGCTACAACTCCGTCTCTGATTCATATTAAACAGAAATTCTCCTTCACTATCATAGTTACAATTTTTATAGCATAGATTTACATTATTTTACAGCATAGACTTGATAATTTACTTTATTAAATTATACCTACAATTCTAAATAACTAGGTACATAATGTTTATTACTGCGTTTATCGATAAATTAAAACTTCTTCTCCAGTCATATTTTTTACAAGGATATAATATATCATTTGAATAATAATAATATTATAATAATATAATAATAATAATAATAATAATAATATATATAATAATATTATTATTTGAAGTGCCTTACCTATTGGTTTATTATTTTCAATAATGTACCTTTGTGATCGACCAAGAAAAAATCATGTTTAACCCCCTCAAAATTTGTTGGTTTGCGTTTCAAGGTACGTAGAATCCGAAAATCGAATACAAATTCCGACGTACGCGGCTCGAGTTCTCTGTTACTGTGGTAGGTATACAGTCTCCATTTGGGGTCTAGTTGTGCCCCGAAGCTTTTGGTTGATGTCAGTCACTTCTAAGGGTTGAAAAATAAGGGCTAAAATTTTCAGCGTCCTAGCTCGAAAACCTTCAGCATAAAGACTTTGTTTTTTCGTCGAATTAAAATTGGGCAGAATTTTTCAGAATCGAATGAGACCACCAAGAGCTCTGTAAAACCAACCGTTCGCTCCCCATGATAAGGATTGGACGTATGTCATAATCATAAATCATAAACTCGAGTGTGAATCTCAAAAGAGGCCTAATCTCCGTTCAAATTTTAGCTGACCAAAATCCTATCGCTGTTCCTTTCTTCGTGTTGTACTCAGTTTTGGGTCCTTAGCAACCAGTAATCACATTTCCTAATAAAATAATTAAGACAACCTTTACTTACTTCCTATTTCACCGAATTGAGAGTGAAGCGTAAATTAGGAAATTTGATTACTGGTTGCTGAAGTTGTAAAACTGAATACAAGTCGAAGAAACGAACGACGATCGCATTTTGGTCACCTAAAATTTGAACGGGGATTCTCTTTTGCGATTAACACTCGTGTTTCTGATTTATCGTAAGCCCAACCCTCGAGTTCTCATACGGAACTAAGTAAGTCCTACAGAGCTCTCGGTGGCCTATTTCGATTCTAAAAATTCAATACTATTTTAAATTGTAGGGCGTTTTGAAAATTTCGGTCCTTATTTTTCAACTCTTAGAAGTGATTGACATCAACCAAACGCTTCGGGGCACAACAAGACCTCAAACGGAGCTCATACAACAAATTTCATCAAAATCTGTCCATGGTAACTAGAAAAAGTGCCGGGTACGGCGGACGGACGGCAATTTTGGTTTATTTTTTTATAGGGGGTGGGGAGGGGGGTGGGGTGGTGAACATTTTTTGTTTGTTGGTTGATTCTAAAGGTTTATTGTTGAAAATTATAAACCAAAATGACTTCTCATTTCTGAAAATTACATTTCTCGTAAGGCTCCCAGAAAGTGAGGCCACCAGCCTGTGTTTGGAACAAAAGTTAAGAAATCAGATCAGCTCTTTAAGATAGGGGAAGGCATGATGAGGTCTTTACCGTCTACCGTCATTAGTTTTGTGTGGAACACTCATGAGCCGGGCTGTGACCTCTAGGCTCCAGCTGGCCTAATCATTGGATTTTCGTTGTCATTGGGAATTTGAAGGGCGTTTGAAAAGGGGGTCACCTTTCACTCTTTCATTGCAACTTCCAGTAGTCGAGGCGGTGGTCTATCAACTTAATCAAAAAAACTACGTGATAGTAATTAAAATAGAAACACTTAATTTGATGGATTCTTGTACTACAAGATATAAAGCGTTATTTCATTAGAAACAGTTATTGAGGGGGTCTCAGTTGGTCGCCGTTTGTTCTTAGTATTTACCGAAATTGAAGGCGCAAAAACTTGGAAAGTTGTACTTAAAAATGAAATTTTAAAGGATTTTAGAAATTCATTAGGGAACGGCCCAAGGGAATTGAAAGACTGAAATATGGCCGCCGGAATCATCAAAATCGAACGATAATTGCCAAAGAAAAACGCTGCAAATTATTACACAATGGTTTATTATTTTTTATTTTTCTATATAGATCACTCGTCTGCAAAGCCACCAACCATACAACATGAAGAAAAACATCAAATCAAGGCCAAATTTTTATTCGATTTTCGGATTCTACGTACCTTGAAACGTAAACCATCAATTTTGAGGGGGTGTTAAATTGTGTTTTGGTCGATTCCAAAGGTTCATTATTGAAAATAATAAACCAAAATGGGAAAAACTCTTGAATAAATGGTTTTCCCATGTTTTCCCATATTTCTCTGGCAAATATTGTTCGATTTTGACGATTCCAGCGGCAATATTTCAGTTTTTAAACTCCCTAGGGCCGTGCACTAATGAATTTCTAAAATCCTATAAAATTTCAAATTTAGGTACAAGTTTTTGCGCCTTCGATTTCCTGAAATACTGACCCGGAACGAGGAATCAACGGCGACCAACTGAGACCTCCTTAAATAGAGAATTTCATGTATGCTTGTTTAATTATGTCAGAATTGTGGTTGATTTTGATCTAGATGCCCTTAGATGAAAATTCACAAATTATTCACAAGTTGACTTTGGAAAAACAAAGTTGGTTGGTATCAATCAAGATATCCCCAATTAATCTTGTTTATGATCAGTTTTGAAAAGCATGTTTAAAATAAAATATATTTCAAAAAGGAAGATCTAGTTCTTCCCATAATGGGGATTTTGTGGAGGGGGGCTATTCCACAAAGGGAAGTTGGGTTTTATCATAATGGGAGTTTGTGTCTAGTCCACAAAAAATGGTTGGAGGTTTGGGCCAAACAGGAAAGGTTTAGGAAAACGGGAGGGTCTAGCCCATAAAGGGAAGTTGGGGTCTTGGCTAAACTGGTGATTGAGGTGTTGCTAACAAAAAGAAGTTGAGGTCCAGCTTTTAGAGAGCACTTGGAGTGTGTCCTACAAAAGGAAGTTGGGGTCGAACTGAGAAGTTGAGGCTTAGGCCAAACAGGGAAGCTGCTGATCTGGATTAAATCAGCCTTAGTATTCCATTGTATTTCATTGTGATGATGACCGATACTGCCGAAAACCCGTGAATCTAAGCTCAACAAAATCCGGAATATTACGGATTTTGTGACTGCCTACCTATTGCAGTGTAGTTCACGGGGGTTCCCTGTGCTCCAGTTCCGCAACAGAAACTGGATAGTGACCGGCTCGAGGACGTTGGACCCTTTCCAATGATTCAAGGACCTTATTAATCCGGTACCACTTGTTTCTTGCCTCTAGTTCCAATTCACCATGCAGTCCTGGGTTCGAATAACGGCACATATAAAATCTTCGGATGCAAAAGCACTATCCTCTCATGAAGCAATTAATCCAACCATCATAGGATGTCCTAAATCATCTACCGAAAAAACTTTAAAAACGCTTGCATACGAGTCTGCAACGCATTGGGACATTCTCATGTCTTTACCTATTGCTTTTTACCTCACTATAGGATTTTATAACCCACCCTCCGTTGTTGTCAGAATGTGAAACGAATCATTAACATAATAACATAGATATATTATGTTACAAATTGACACAATTATTAATATTAAGAGGTAGGTACCTAATTTCAATAAAATAGACGATTCCGGATTAATTATCTTCTACACTCACGATCATTAGTTTCTAAACAAAATATGAGAACAGTTATGCCCATAGCTCCGCTATTCGTATAGTCAATACCTATGTTATGGAGAACATGAAAATGTTCGTTAAATCGAGAGCTTTCCAACGAGTGGTGAACGATTTTTGTGGGTTAAAAAGTGTAGAAAAGGAACAAACCTAACAACGGGGTCGTTGTAAGCGGAAATCATTATAAAGGCACTGTAACACAATTTCGTTACGCAATTTCGTGACAGTTTTTTGTGCTATGTGCCAGGGCAAAGACATGAAAATGTCAATTAATGTTTCAGTTTGTAAATTTTACCAACATTCACGAAAAAGTTTCTCAGCCAAATTCCAATTTGTCATTGAATATAAAGCACGTATTCACCAATACAGATTATTATTGAAGATCAAATAATTCAAGTTTCTGTGTTCATTTCAGACCCCATCATGGACCACACGACGTTCAGAGACTTCGCCAAGGCGATGGCGGACTACATCGCCGATTACCTCGAAAACATCAGAGACAGGTGAGTCTTTCCCCACAGCTCACCAAAATGGTTGACACGTTTTGTGATCGAATTCGTTTAAAATTCTGTCTAGCGATTATGGCCATCATGTACCCAATTGTAGGGTCGGAAAAATGTCTCTAATGTGATCAATAAAATATATAAATTAATTAAAATACAGCTTAAAAATCATAACATCGTAAAGCTTTTAGTTCATTAAATTTGTCAGAATTATAGTCATTTACAATAGCTAGGTTGTAGGAAGGGCTATTTAGAGGTCGAAATGTCGTAAAAGCCTCAACGTTATTAGAATGAATTGAGATAGTATAAATGGCAGTCATATTTCTCGAAACACTCCTCTACAAAAAATGTTGAATGTAAATGTAATTGTAATTAAGTATTATTAATAAATTAATGATAATTATTCTAATGGCTCGCATTTGTAGTCAAAAACAGTCTTCAAATGGCATAGACTAAACCAGAAAACTAATCCTTGAAGGGCCTTGGAAAAATAAGCTGATAAAAGCAGAAAAGTATCCTAGGATGCAAATAGTTGGAGTTTTTGGCGACGAAAACACTCAGTTGAGATGTGGGAAATCACTTTAATTACCACGATTATGTTGACGGAATACCGGATTATAACAGACGACTGTAGAGTGACTGAGAAATGTTCCTTCTTGATGGTTTTAATGTGCTCATCGGAGAATATTACCTTAATTTTGCATTCATTCAATACGAGATGATTTTCGTTCTTTCACACTTATTTTCCATTCGAGAGTACGATTCGTCCAGAGAGCATCCTCTCACTAAGATATTCGAATCATCAGTAAGATGTCCTAAAAACGTATTTTATTCTGGCATTTCATCTTTTCTGTTTGTATCTTTCATGGATCTAACAGTAATCCCCATTTTCATGAGGTGTTATGCAAAATTACAGTAAATTACAGGTTACAGGCTTTAGGTTGATGTTTTTTCAAATCTTCTTTATTCTGCGTGAAATTGGGCTGTCCATAAATAGTTCTTTTCCGCGTAGTTGATATATTATTTGGATGCTTGGAGCTGAAGCTTCATCGATGGCTGAAAAATCACATTTTCACTCCATCTACCAGGTCTTTGTGAAACACAAATTTGAAAATTATTCGAAAAGCCCTATAGTTCATCATTTTACTCCTTCGTTTCGTATCTACACGCCACGGAGGGCTATCTCTATTCTCATTCACCGTTCAATCCATACTAACTGCCTTCATTCGATGTTTGATCGATCTTGATAAGTGGTAATGATCCTCAGTAAGTTGTGGTCAACGTCAAGTCTACTCTGAGGGTCAAGTGTTGTTCATAGGTTTCCGCCTGACTCGTTATCGAGGTGAAGTGAGCAAAGGACCTGGGTCTATCGTCATCTTGTTTCCTCAGTACCAAAAGTCGGAAGAATTTGTCGAAAAAAATCAGTAGTAGTAAAACCTACTTATTCGAAAACGAATGGAAATAACTGTACCCTTTGTGCTTTTTTAAACAATGGGGAATTCGCCTCAATTTTAGATTCTGGAATTTCAAGACAAATCCTTTAATAGGGCCCTAGAATAACGTTTAACACCAGGAATATCCAAGGGAAAAAATTATCGCAGAAGAAAATGCCAGAGAAAGTGAAGCCTCTGTCAAAAAACACCGCGAAAATCGAGGGAGGCTGAGGACATCACCACCTCGGGGTTTCCTCCCACAAAAGACGCGAAAACTGACCGAATTCACACTGCTGTGCTCTGGCGAAGCATAAATGAAGTATCTCAGCAAATAGTATCAAAGAACGTCAACATGGTAGAGTTGTAGGCGCCGTTGTGACCACACTAAACGATCCACGAGAAACTCAAATAATGTGATTAAAATAACGATACTAACTACCTAATATAGAAACTAAATAAGAGAAAATGTAGACTGATAATGCTTGATAAACTAATATGTAGAATCGCATTACAAAAAAGAGTAAGTAAAATTGCTTCTCTTAGGTCACTTGCTTGTCTGCGTTCTTCCCTCCCCCAGTTCGCGCACTCCTGTGTTCGACCATATAAGCTACTAGTTTATTTTATGCATTCAGAGGTAGCACTACTGTTGTAAGCGGCACAGATCCCCCTATAAAGCGACTCTTCCTAATACTCATTCCATGAATGGAATCAGGTTGGTTAGGCAGCCGAATACGTCGCAACATGGCTGCCCCTTACAGATTGCTGCTACATTTTAAATTATCATCTTTCTTAAATTCTCTACATTTTGGTTTATTATTTTCAATAATAAGCCTTTGGAATCGAGCAAGAAAAAAAAAATTTTAACCCCCCCTCAAAATTTGATGTTTTACGTTTCAAGGTACGTAGAATACGAAAATCGAATAAAAAAATTTCCGTCCGTACGCCGTACGCCGTACGCGGCACTTTTCTTAGCAACACTGGACCGATTTGGTTCAAATTTGGTATATGGGCTCCATTTGGGGTCTAGTTGTGCCGCGAAGCTTTTGGTTGATGTAGGTCACTTCTAAGGGGTGAAAATTAAGGGTTGAAATTTTCAAGAGTGCCCTAGCTCGAAAACTCTCGAAATAAAGGTATCGTTTTTTCACCAATTTTAAATAGTATTGAATTTGAGACCACCCGGAGCTCTGTAGGACAAACCGTTCGGTCCCTACGAGTACTTGAAGGTTTTCCTTCGATAAAACAGAATCATGAGTGTGAATCGCAAAAGAGGTCTAATCTCCATTCAAATTTTATCGGACTAAAATGCGATCGCTGTTCATTTCTTCGATTTGTATACAGTTTTGCCTCCTGCGTTTTTGCTTTCTATTTTTCGAATCGAGTGTGAAGCGTTTAGTTCTTTCTAATAAACTTGATTGTGAAGGTGTGAAGCAGTATGGTGTGGTAGGTAGTACCTAGCTGGTAGGTAAAAAAAAGTTGGTAGGTAAAAAAAATGTTGGTGGGTAAAAAACGCTGCAAATCATTGCTCAAAGGCTTCTTCACTCTTCAGATCACTGATCAGCTGAGTGAGCTCCGAAGCCATTTTCATTCCTATTGAATGGAAGTGCTCTTCCAGGCGTCTCCAGCAATCGAGGAGATCTTCTTCACTCTTCAGATCACTGATCAGCTGAGTGAGCTCCAGAGCCTTTTTTACTCCTATTGAATGGAAGTGCTCTTCCAGGCGTTCCAGGCGTCTTCAGCATTCGAGGAGATCTTCTTCACTCTTCAGATCACTGATCAGCTGAGTGAGCTCCAAAACCATTTTTACTCCTATTGAATGGAACTGCTCTTCCAGGCGTCTCCAGCATTCGAGGAGATCTCCTTCACTCTTCAGATTACTGATCAGCTGAGTGAGCTCCGAAGCCATTTTTACTCCTATTGAATGGAAGTGCTCTTCCAGGCGTCTCCAGCATTCGAGGAGATCTTCTTCACTCTTCAGATCACTGATCAGCTGAGTGAGCTCCAAAACCATTTTTACTCCTATTGAATGGAACTACTCTTCCAGGCGTCTCCAGCATTCGAGGAGATCTCCTTCACTCTTCAGATTACTGATCAGCTGAGTGAGCTCCGAAGCCATTTTCAATCCTATTGAACGCAGGAAACTGAAATTTGAGAGGGAAGGTCAAGGGAGAATACAGATGGTGGTAGGTGCTATTGATGGAGAACCAGTGATCTATACAGAAGGGTGATCTATACAGAAAATAATAAACCTTTGAGCAATGATTTGCAGTGTTTTTTGGATGCGTTTTCCTCCAGCACACCATGGTTTTCTTCCATATCAAGAAACCCTCTTTCGAAAAAAAAAAAAAATGTTAGGCAAATTCCCCATTCACGCACAGGAGTAATCAATGATTGGGCCACGACAAACTTTGTACACAATCACGACAAAACTTCAGTTCCAATCACTTTCCAAGTTTGGTTGAAGTTGGGCAGGTATGGAGTGGGAAATGGTGCTTTGAGGATTTTACGTTTGGCCAAACATGGGCTACCATCTATCGTGATTCGGTGTTTAATGGGTATTCGTCACCTATTATCTCTTGTTTTGAATAGATTGGTAACAATACTGGGATTTGTCGACAAATGGGAACCTCAATTTGAATTGAAGACCCGCATTCCTGCATTATTTAATTAGCTACGGGTTAGTATATACAAAATCATGAAATCAAGAGACTTCCTCCTTCTGGTTGTGGTATGAAGTAGGTCAAATATATTAATAATTCGGTAATATGTCAATTCCTTTGTTCGAATAGTTTTTCTTCTATTCGGTATCCTATCGCATTCCTAACGATTTCCTGACGATCTACAAGTGTTTCAAATGGGCTCAGTGGAGACGCGGGATCGGAGATTGAGGTTGAAAAGACGGTGGTTTTTGTCCTTGAGGCAGAGCTGCACGAGTATTTTTCTTTCATCATCCTCTGAGACCGGCATCGCCCTCCTTTCAGGAACCTGGTGTAATCATTCTTGAGCTTATCTTCGGAAGGTTTTCCGTGATATCTTGAAAGAAAAAGAAAATCTGCCGAAATGAGTGGGCAGTAATGTATTATATGGAGGTAAATATTCATTTTGGGGCCGTGCTCAGTGGTTCCGATCGTTTAATAGGGGACCATTAAGGGACAACTTGCAAAACACCTGAGTATTTCTCCTAAAATGTATCTAATTGTATGGGGGTTTTTGAAACTGACAACGATTGTAGGCGATCCTCCACAATTTCCTGCAGTTATCAGCGAAACTGGGTCATTATGCATTCTGATCATGAGAAATCGGTGTCTCTAACAAATAAATCATATTTAAACATTTTACCAAAATTTAAATACTTATTCTAAAGATTTCAGAGTGGAGAGAATTTAGGTTCTCAAACTAGATGAAATAATATTTGTGAGAAATGTTTCCTTTAGTTTTTCCTCTAAAACGCTACACTGTTCTCTTAACTATTTTCTCTTAACTTAACTATTTTATATAAACGGCCCTTGGATCCGACAAGGGCTTAGGTACTTAGCAAGGAGAAAACAATTACATAATGGAGCAGCTTAACACATAATTTCACATAAATTTACTGAAATTATGTTACTGTAATTATATTTGTTTTGAAGTTATAGGTATTCCTACTTTGATTTTGATGACACATGGGACTGAGAGACTTCCTCCTTGTGTATTAAAGCTGTGATATATTATTCCTCTTCTTTATAAACACTCATAAGACTTCGTTATTAAGTTGAACATTTTATTCACAAACTCTAACTCTTTTCTTTCTCGCTTCAATGCAATATGGCAATTAAATTGGGAAAATCATAATCATGGTAGTGATCATTGATGAACAAAACTTTGTAGGTAAATTCGTGCGTTCACGACACTCCACCTGAAGGAAAGATGCAGAAAGGGAAAATGTGATGTACTATTCTTCTTTTTTCGACTCTTCCAATCCAATTCCACTTCACTGGGATAAGAAGTTTGCCAATGCATCTCTTGACGTCCGGCAGTCCATTCTTGAGACAGGAAGGTCTCACCTCGGTGTTTTCTCGTCTTGTAATTTTTCTTTCAAGTGTGGACGCCTTCTCCGTTTCTAGTTTAAACGTCGTATTTACTGATTGTATCACTGTTGTATTCCTTTTTTTCCTCGTCCCTTCAACTTTTTGTTCCGTAGTCTTCGCATCACGAAATATAATACAACTTCTTTTTGTTTGGGGGTTGCCTTTGCTTTCGGAGATTGTTGTGTTTTCTGAACATCCAATTTCGACAGAAACGATCTTCCCAACTCCTGATTTCTTGGATTTTTTCGAATTACCACACTTTGACTCTTTGGCTTCTGCATATCTCTCATATTGTGGTTCTTCATGGAATAGTGCTAGCAAATCTCCCTCTACACTCCACAAATCTAGACCGTAACATTCTTCTCTCCATAACTGGTGTTGCAATATAATTTTCATGTGAAGTTCTTCTTTTTTCCTTACTACTTCAGCTCTCTTTCTTTCTAGGAATTTTCGTTCAATGATTTGTTGGTAATCTTGTACTTCTGGTTCCAAACGTTTGATGTCTAATTCGCGTTCATACTGATTTACCATTTTTTCGAGAAATTCAATGCATTGAGTTCGTATTTGGATTTCTACACTGTATATATTCATGGCTGTTTCTCCCTGTTTCTCTCCAGTTCGGGTTTTCTTCTTCTCACCTTCTTCGTAGCCGTGAATCGAACCACGCTCTTTCTATCACTGTAGTAAAGTTGTGATATATTATTCCTCTTCTTTATAAACGCTCATAAGACTTCGTTATTAGGTTGAACATTTTATTCACAAACTCTAACTCTTTTCTTTCTCGCTTCAATGCAATATGGCAATTAAATTGGGAAAATCATAATCATGGTAGTGATCATTGATGAACAAAACTTTGTAGGTAAATTCGTGCGTTCACGACACCTTGTTTTGAAGTCGGTCACAAAAATAGTGGCACTTTACTCATTTGAAACTTGTAACAATAATATTTACTGTATCATTGGAAGAAAGAGGAATAAGGCATTACGTTTCACACATTATAAAATTAAACCAGTAAAAGAGTAAACAACGTTGAAATTCATAGGGGACCGTCTTAGTCTCTGAGCGTCAAGGAAGGTTCTCCCGTTGTTTGGCCAGTGACATCAAGATTGCCAGTTTGCGAATGTGCAGTGACTATTACTTGATCAACAATCTTAACTTTCCTCCAAATTTTTTTCAAATCGTGAGATAGCAGTGTTTGGGTGTGGCTATTCATAAAAGACCCTCAGGGGCAACCCTCATCCCTTTGAACTCAATCAAAATCAAAGTATAAGTTACGGAAGTTTTTTAACACATGGAAAAAGATCGGTACACCAAAAAACTAGTGGAAGTTTCTATTTTGAATCCATTCTCTTTTTCCCTATTAACAAATTAGCCCTAGATCGCTGCTAACGGATTTGAGTGACGGAAGGAGGTTCAAACCTCATTTAATCTAACGCAATCGTACCCATTTATATTTTATCTATCTAAATTACATGCTTCTTGGAGATAATTCCCATCCTCATACTGCCGTGCTAAGCCAGAAAGCCGTATCTTGACTTCACCCAACTTTCGGGAGAACGATCTACTAGGTTTCGTGGCGAAATAATTCTTTCGCGGGATTATTTTTCCTCCTTTCACCACAAGTATAGGTTTTTCTTAAAAGAAATTAGTAGCCTAATCGATTTCGAAAAATTAAACATTTTTGAGTGAAGAAGAAGAAGAAGAAGAAGAAGAAATAAGTTTATTTGGCGAAATACGAAATAATACTGTTTTTACATAGGGTAAGAGCACCAATTGTTGACACTATTAGAAAGAAAAATCATTCAATTCTGCGTTCCACAAAAGGGTTCAAGAAAATGAAATTTTCAAGTAGTTATTATGAATTATGAGTTCCTTGTGAACAGTTTGCACGTATTAGACTTACCAAAATATTTTTTTATATTATCATAAACGAATTTTTTCGAACATGGTTTTTTGCCCCCAATGTTGACACATTTGTCTTCGAAAATTCCATTTGTTGACATCTGCAGTTCCTAATGTTGACACCAATTTAAATATTGACCCATCGCTTTCCTGAAGTTACTGCTCAAGGTAATTGAACAAGAGAGATTCGAAATAGGTTACAATATATTTCAAGAAGATACCTAATTACCTAGGAACAAGAACATACTTAATTAAAGAGCTACAAGAACGGAAACAGGGAACACGAATTTATCGGGATTGGCCCCATAAGATTTGGGCTTGGGCAGTTTGTATTTGACGTTATTGACCGGTAGGAGATGATTCCCGTCGCACGAACGCTTAAAAACATCCTCAGTCTGTTGCAGGGAAGAAGTGGTGTTACTTCCGCAGCATCTTCAGAATCAACGTTGACAACCAGGCAAACGCATTCCGTCTCACGTTTTTTGTTAGGCAACACAGCCACAACCATGTCTCCTTCATTTATTCGTCCAACTTCTTCCTCGACTTGGCACAACGTCCTACTTCTTCCAGGGTGGTGGTTTTCTCAGCAACACAGCGTTGTGGACTTAGTTTTGCCTGGTCGACTTCACTGTTTGAAGGTCCACTTTGTTTGCTGTCCCCTGCTGGTAAGGATATCGGCTCATCTTCTTTCAGCGATTCCTCCACTGGCTCCACTTCATTTGACAATTCCTCTTCCCTTCCTCCAATTACGGTATTCTGCTGGGCAACATCGCTGTCTTCATCTATGTCCCTAAAAATCTCAAATACATCTATATCGTCCTCGGTGGCAATCGATGGGGCCCACTCCTCTGATTCACTTGAACTCTCTGATAGTGACGAGGAACCTACGCTCCTTCTACTTTTCTTGATCGGTCGCGACTTCTTAACTTTCAGCTCTTCTTTCTTCTTCTTCATTTCTTCTTTCTGGCGCTTCATGTCTTCTTTTGGTGTATTTGATAAAATATAGTTTTCTTTGCAAGTAGAAAAAAAAGTTGATGTCAACATTAGGAACTGAATGTCAACATTGGGATCAGACGGTGTCAACTTAAGGTTCCGCCACGTTAAATTGAAAAACGCTGCAAATCATTGCTCAAAGGTTTATTATTTTCTGTATAGATCATCCTTCTGTATAGATCACTGGTTCTCCATCAATAGCACCTACCACCATCTGTATTCTCCCTTGACCTTCCCTCTCAAATTTCAGCTCCTGCGATCAATAGGATTGAAAATGGCTTCGGAGCTCACTCAGCTGATCAGTGATCAGAAGAGTGAAGAAGATCTCCTCGAATGCTGGAGACGCCTGGAAGAGCACTTCCATTCAATAGGATTGAAAATGGCTTTCGAGCTCACTCAGCTGATCAGTGATGTGAGGAGTGAAGAAGATCTCCTCGAATGCTGGAGACGCCTGGAAGAGCACCTCCATTCAATAGGATTGAAAATGGCTTTGGAGCTCACTCAGCTGATCAGTGATGTGAGGAGTGAAGAAGATATCCTCGAATGCTGGAGACGCCTGGAAGAGCACTTCCATTCAATAGCATTGAAAATGGCTTCGGAGCTCACTCAGCTGATCAGTGATCTGATCAGTGAGCAATGATTTGCAGCGTTTTTTACCTACAAACATTGTTTTACCTACCAATTTTTTTTTACCTACCACACCTACCTATTGGTGGGTACTACCTACCACACTATAATGGCTTCACACCTTCACAATCAAGTTTATTAGAAAGAACTAAACGCTTCACACTCGATTCGAAAAATAGAAAGCTTGATATGGAAATTTGATTACTGGTTACGCAGAAGGCAAAACTGTATACAAATCGAAGAAATGAACAGCGATCGCATTTTAGTCAGATAAAATTTGAACGGCGATTAGACCTCTTTTGCGATTCACACTCATGATTCTGTTTTATCGAAGGAAAACCTTCAAATACCCGTAGGGACCGAACGGTTTGTCCTACAGAGCTCCGGGTGGTCTCAAAAATTTTTAAAAATTCTGTACTATTTAAAATTGGTGAAAAAACGATACCTTTATTTCGAGAGTTTTCGAGCTAGGGCACTCTTGAAAATTTCAACCCTTAATTTTCACCCCTTAGAAGTGACCTACATCAACCAAAAGCTTCGCGGCACAACTAGACCCCAAATGGAGCCCATATACCAAATTTGAACCAAATCGGTCCAGTGTTGCTAAGAAAAGTGCCGCGTACGGCGGACGGCGGACGGCGTACGGCGTACGGCGTACGGCGGACGGACGGAAATTTTTTTATTCGATTTTCGGATTCTACGTACCTTGAAACGTAAAACATCAAATTTTGAGGGGGGGTTAAAATTTTTTTTTTCTTGCTCGATTCCAAAGGCTTATTATTGAAAATAATAAACCAAAAGTCGATAGTCGTGATACACTACACAATTATCCAAATCCAAATATCACCTTAGCAACCAAATCAACAGTTTCCCCTAATGTTGACACAGGTGTCAACATTAGGACACAAACTATTTCATGAGACCCTAATGATGACACCGAATTTAACCATGTTTTCCTATTGAAATTTGGGGTTTTAATGCTTACACATTCTTCCTTATGTTATACATGAAGCAGATGATGTGAAATGGTAATTTTACTCACAAAATTGTACTTCAAAAGACTAAATTTGTTGACCTACCTCACTAACTTGCGGCAGAAGGATGGCGTCGCTGGAGTTACTGATACAGCTATAATCAGCTTCAATTTCAGCCAGCCAAGTTATATCGGATATTAAAACTAGTGGAGCCGGCCAACATCAATAACTACATTCTTATCAACAGAATGACGCTAATTTCGAGTACCTACAGTGACCCAATAGCTTATTTTTACATTTTAAAATTGAAGTGTCAACATTAGGAATAGTGTCAGCAATTGGTGCTTTTACCCTAATATGGAATAAACATTACGGCAAGGTTTCCTTAACCGTCTGCCGGAGGTTCAGAAATTACCTTTCCTTAAATCTAAGTTTTCTACATTTTACTTGAAATGAAAATTATAGTCTGCATGACAGAGTACAGAGGAACATACTTAAAGGCCCAAGTATCATTTTGAAAAGATAGGAAAAATAATCCCCCCTAATAAGTAAAATAAATAAATATAAATAAAATAAATATAAATCTCCCCTTCCGAGACATCTGGGAGCTCGATTTTCGCCTCAGCTGATCTGGGAGCTCGATTTTCGCCTCAGCTGATCTGGGAGCTCGATTTTCGACTCAGCTGATCTGGGAGCTCGATTTTCGACTCAGCTGATCTGGGAGCTCGATTTTCGACTCAGCTGATCTGGGAGCTCGATTTTCGACTCAGCTGATCTGGGAGCTCGATTTTCGACTCAGCTGATCTGGGAGCTCGATTTTCGACTCAGCTGATCTGGGAGCTCGATTTTCGACTCAGCTGATCTGGGAGCTCAATTTTCGACTCAGCTGATCTGGTAATATCAAACTGTAAAGTACCTACCTAACTGTAAAGTACCTACCTGTAAAGTACCTAACAACTTCACTTCTGATGGTCATAATCATCATTGTGGCGACTTGGGACAAATTTCGTCGCAACAAATTTCGTGACGATTTTGCTTCCGAGTCTACCAAGGTAACGGAAGCTTTGTTTTCACTTTTCAAGGACGAAAAAAAAAAAGTTCTCCAAAATCAAAATTTTCACTCGCGTTTTGCGTTTTAGACCTTTCTGAACAATTTTGGTTCCGTGTCTGTGTGTCTGTCTGTCTGTCTGTCTGTCTGTCATGAATTCCTTGTAACGCGCATAACTATACGAAGTTATTGTCCGATTTCTATGACATTTTCAGGGATTGTGCGGGTTGGTGTGTAGACGGTCCCCTATGAAAATCATCATCCCCGGAGTGATAGAAGCGACTGCGCATGCGCAAACGTGAATTCCTTGTAACGGCCATAACTTCTACATTTTCCATCCGATTTCAATGAAATTTTCAGGGATGTTACAGATTAGTATTTAAATGGTCCCCTATGAAAATCATCACCTTCCGACTGATTGTAGCCACTGCGCATGCGCCAACGTGAATTTCCTATTACCCCGTGAATTTCCGTGTTTTTCATTATTTATTTTTTTTTTATGGCGTGCCCCCTCCGTCAAAAAATACATTTTGTCTTTGAGGGGAGTTAGGAAAAAAAAAAAAAAAAAAAAAAAACGGCCATAACTTCCACATTTCCTACCTGATTTCGATGAAATTTTCAGGGATTACGCGGATTAGGTTGTAGATGGTCCCCTATGAAAATAATCACCCCCGGACTGATAGTAGCCGCTGCGCATGCGCAAACGTGAATTCCTTGTAACAGCCATAACTTCTACATTTTCCGTCCGATTTCAATGAAATTTTCAGGGATGTTACAGATTATTATTTAGATGGTCCTCTATGAAAATCACCACCTTCGGAATGGCAGTAGCCACTGCTCATGCGCTTACGTAAAATCCTTGTAACAGCCATAACATTTACATTTTCCATCCGAATTTGATGATATTTTCTAGTATTGGCCAGATTAGCGTGTAGATGGTCCCCTATGAGGTCAGTGAAAGGTACTTTGAGATTGGTTTTTTCAGATTAACTACTATGCATCGAATCATCTATATAATCGGGTTATGGATACGAGGAAGCTATGTGCCACACCCACTTGGCAGACGTTTTTTTTATGTGCCATATGAAAGACATGAAAATGTCAATAAAATAGTATTGAGATGTTGTTATAATTAAATACAAAATAAAATACAATTGCTCAGAAATTGAAGTGTTCCGCAAGAAACCTCCGATATTTCCTCGCAGATTTGCAGAAATCAATCACGCATGACCACCCCCTTTCCCCATTCAGCAGAGCGATAGCCTCATCTCGGGATAGGGTACTACTGCCAAAAGAAGGCCACCTAAATTCACGCAGAAAGGGGCATATGCATAAAAAATGAAACACATTTTTTTTTAGTGTAAATTGTCAAAAAACGATGATATGAGATCGTAAACCAGAACTTACGACTAAGTACACGGTTCATTTTAATTATTTGAAACATTAATTCACTTGAATTAACATTTTAATTCAAGAAACCATTTCACATTGATTATTTTGTCATTCTACTTGGCTCAAAGTCAATCGTATTTCATATCTCTGTTCAGAGAGTAAGAAACGCTGCAAATCATTGCTCAAAGGTTTATTATTTTCTGTATAGATCACCCTTCTGTATAAATCACTGGTTCTCCATCAATAGCACCTACCACCATCTGTATTCTCCCTTGACCTTCCCTCTCAAATTTCAGCTTCCTGCGTTCAATAGGATTGAAAATGGCTTCGGAGCTCACTCAGCTGATCAGTGATCTGAAGAGTGAAGAAGATCTGCTCGAATGCTGGAGACACCTGGAAGAGCACTTCCATTCAATAGGATTGAAAATGGCTTTGTAGCTCACTCAGCTGATCAGTGATCTGAGGAGTGAAGAAGATCTCCTCGAATGCTGGAGACGCCTGAAAGAGCACTTCCATTCAATAGGATTGTAAATGGCTTCGGAGCTCACTCAGCTGATCAGTGATCTGAAGAGAGAAGAAGCCTTTGAGCAATGATTTGCAGCGTTTTTTACCCACCAACATTTTTTTTACCTACCAACTTTTTTTTTACCTACCAGCTAGGTACTACCTACCACACTATAATGGCTTCACACCTTCACAATCAAGTTTATTAGAAAGAACTAAACGCTTCACACTCGATTGGAAAAATAGAAAGCTTCATATGGAAATTTGATTACTGGTTACGCAGAAGGCAAAACTGTATACAAATCGAAGAAATGAACAGCGATCGCATTTTAGTCCGATAAAATTTGAATGGAGATTAGACCTCTTTTGCGATTCACACTCATGATTCTGTTTTATCCAAGGGAAACCTTCAAGTACTCGTAGGGACCGAACGGTTTGTCCTACAGAGCTCCGGGTGGTCTCAAAAATTTTTAAAAATTCAATACTATTTAAAATTGGTGAAAAAACGATACCTTTATTTCGAGAGTTTTCGAGCTACGGCACTCTTGAAAATTTCAACCCTTAATTTTCACCCCTTAGAAGTGACCTACATCAACCAAAAGCTTCGCGGCACAACTAGACCCCAAATGGAGCCCATATACCAAATTTGAACCAAATCGGTCCAGTGTTGCTAAGAAAAGTGCCGCGTACGGCGTACGGCGGACGGACGGAAATTTTTTTATTCGATTTTCGTATTCTACGTACCTTGAAACGTAAAACATCAAATTTTGAGGGGGGGTTAAAATTTTTTTTTCTTGCTCGATTCCAAAGGCTTATTATTGAAAATAATAAACCAAAAAAACTGCTGAATCAATAAAAGTAAACGTTTATTCACTTGGAGTAAAAAGTAAAGTAAAGTAAAGTAAGCAACCATACAGGTTGAATTTTCGTCCGACTGCCATTCTTGGCGTCGCGGACGTCATCAGCTGTCTCCCTAAGGGGAGATCAGAATTTGTTCTGATGATTTCGCTCATG
Organism: Apolygus lucorum; assembly: GCA_009739505.2. Lineage (NCBI taxonomy): Eukaryota > Metazoa > Arthropoda > Insecta > Hemiptera > Miridae > Apolygus > Apolygus lucorum. The sequence goes on along the minus strand of CM019176.2, from coordinate 2,139,387 downwards.
GCTTCCCAAACATCACCGCCCTGGGTTGGAACGAGAGATTGCCGATCGTCTAATAGACAGATAACTTTCTGCTGGCGACCAGACTCGAACTCGCATCCCCGCTAGACGGTTCTTATCCTTTCACCGCAGTCGGGTACACTGTCCACTAGACCACCGACGCCCACACCAAACTTCACTTGGAGTATACACGTAAAGTCACCACTAAATGTTGAGTTTTCAGGGGCATCATGCCGATTTAATGCAAGAAGTCGTATCGTCGAAATAGGCAGGTTCCCGTATCAGTGTCAAGATACGAGTTTTCTTCTTCTTAATCGCTCTTATACGACTAGCTTCTTAGCAAAATCAAGTTAACACGCCATAGCGCGAAAGTCGGGAGGCTTGTTTGAGGCACTTGTGATAGAGATACGACTCTAAATCTCCGAAAATCGATAGAAATCGACCCCCAAAACCTCCAGATACCAATAACTCAATTTGGTCAAATTTTCACGTTACAACTTTCTGGCTTAGCTTAGCACGGCAGTACAATAGTCGATAATAGTCACTGTGGACCTAACATTGTAACCGGCCATTTTTTCCGGAACAGAAGAACGTAGTAAGGACCTAGGTGGAAGGTAAAAATGAAGGACATTAAGAAAACATTTTTGTATTCTACAGCTTACCCAAGGTTTGTTTGAATTACAGACGAGTGCTGCCAACAGTTCAGCCCGGCTACCTTCGGCCATTGATCCCCAATGATGCGCCTGAATCCGCCGAGCCGTGGACGGACGTCATGAAAGACATCGAGAGAGTCATCATGCCTGGGGTATGTACCTCATCTGTGAAATATAGGTAACCTTATGAAGTAGCTAACTATAGTGACTGGTGGTGGAGCAACCCTGCACAGTTTTCTACAAAAAGTTCGCAAAACTTATCATAATGCTGTAGATATCATACATTCACGTTGATGCGTGGGAGGTGACTGCCAATATTTCGATCATGATGTAAATTATAATTAGATGACCAAATTTGCTGTCCTCATTTAGTAGTAGGGAAAGTCATACAATTTGGATATTACGTTTGAGCGTGCGCAGAAGCTTTCAAATCCACACATGAACATCCAGAGTCGAACTAACACAGTCATAATAAAGCCTTCATTGAAATTGGACTGAAAGTTTGGTGGGATTGTTTCAGTAGTCGGTTTAGAACCAGTGGTCGACATATTAGATTTCAGGAGGGAATAAGATTTGAGAACAAAAAAATTGCTCGTTATTTTCGCGGTTAATTCAATGCCTTCAGAAGGCATTGAATTATTCTTCAGAATGAGTAACAATACTTAGCATATTTATATGACTGAAAACATTCTCCACGTTACTTACGTTGATTAGTCATGGTGACTTGATTGCAAAGGGCTGCTGCTGACTATTGTAAGCTCAATTTCAATTTTATTCTTCTAAAAACATAGGTACATAAACATGCATATCGGTTCAATTTTGTTTTGTATTTGTATGTTTGAAGAGATATTGGCTACCAAAGCTCATTGCTTCTCATTTTCTTAAGTAGTCCAAATTTATTGGAGTCTCTGATATTTTATTTATTCAAAAATAGGAACTAAGAGGAAGAAACTGACATTTCTAGTTTAAACGTCGGGAATTCACTCTAGTGTAGTTTTGCCTCTTTACAAGGTTTTGAGGGCAGATTTAGACAAACATGGAACAGAGATTGTTCAAGAAGGTCTAGAACGTGAGATGAGAGTTGACATTTATATTTTGGAGAATTTTTAATCACCCAAAAGGTAATTTGTTCTCAAGTACTCACACCTTATCTTTGACAAATTGGAAGCACAAGCGCCAACAGAAAATTTTGATTTGTTGTGAGCAATTACAATTATGTAATGAATATAACTATATTTTGACACCCACTCTCTATATGTGCCGGAATTAAAACGAAAGTTTCGACCTGGTGATTATTTCAGTGGTTACCTCATACGGTCATTACGCTCTTATCTGACATCAAACAGATAACAGCTGGTAAATGGCGAACTGAATGTGATTACCGCGGAACACTCATTTAAAATTAAACACACCGTAACAATCAAAACATTTTAGTGCGACACTAAGCTTGAATCTGTGCTTTTTAATTCCTAGACATTGACGACCTTGGTACGTCCTTAATTTTGTGTGTATGGACGAGGGAAATTCCGGAAGGTTGTCACGATTTTAGTTCCGCGTCTGCCTGTCGGTCGCGGGAAAACATCGCGAGGCACCTCAAATAATGCCTGGAAATAACATCAGAATCAGAGCATTGTAGCTTCCGAGTCTACCAAGGAAGCGGAAGCACTTTTTTCACTTATCAACGTTGAAAAAAAGTCCCCTAAAATCTAAATTTCACACCCGTTTTACATTTTAGGCCTTCCTGAACATTTTTGGTTCCGTGTCTGTCTGTTTGTCATGGAATCCTTGTAACGGGCAAAACTAAACGAATAGAAGTGAATGTCCGATTTCGATGAAATTTTCAGAGATTGTGCGGGTTGGCATGTAAATGGTTCTCTATGAAAACCCCCAGTAGCCGAAAATTTTTCCATCCAATTTCGATGGGATTTTCAGAGATTATGGGGATAGGAGTGTAGATGGTCCTATGCAGACGATATATACCTTGTGGGTCGTTCACTAGGAGCAATAAGAGAGGCATATGGGGATTTGGTCAGAGAAGCAACTGCCATGGGACTTGAAATAAACCGGCACAAGACAAAGCACATGCAAACCAGTGCTCCAGTAAACCATGACCAAAGTATTAGCATCGGTGAACATAGATTTGAGTGGGTCGACGAATTCATATATCTGGGAACCCAAATCAATGCAGATAATAGAATGAAACCCGAAATAAGAAGAAGAATCCTTGCAGCAAACCGAGCATATCGCACATCCGGAGTAAGACTGGTATAAGTCCGAAATTGGCGGTTTTGAGTTATATATTCCACCAGATAGCTCTCGTCGAGCTCTACACGGGGGTAGAACGGGTTTAACGATAACTTAGTTATTGGCCGCTAGAGAGCAGATAAACCAGTATGGTTCTGAGCCATTCTTCTACCATGGCGTCGGAGCAAGACTGGATCACTTCAGTTATGCGCCAGACGCCGAAGTGTGATGAACTCAAGGTATGTGTAATACTGGTATATATCAGATGTACCGCTTTTGATCCAACAATAATTAGAGTGGTTGATCTAGTTTTAAATTTGCAATACTGGTTTATTTTGAGATGCACCAGTATTTCTCCAAAACAAAATGGAATTTCTCTTTGGTCTGCATGTTGTAACGTTGGTATAATATGAGATGTACCACTTTTGATCCGAAAAGTCATGTATTGGTTCCACTTTTAGAATTACAACTCTGGTTTATTTTGAGATGTTCCACTATTTCTTGGGGTAATAGTGGTACATCATAGGAATTTGATCAATTTAAGCATGCTGGTCGCAAATGAAGAGGTAACGAAGCAATTTTGGTATAGCACATGATAGTTAAATAGTATATGAGTGCCGTAGACCCTTGAGATATTAAAAAAATTCGTTCAGATGACTGTTATAGAACAACAAAGAAGTCGAAAATCTTTAAATGCGATTTCCCATCAGTTGGGTTTTTTGACTTATACCAGTCTTACTCCGGATGTGCGATATTTTGGTCTCCTGAAGCACATGAAGAGCAGACTCCTCACTCGTTGCAGTAAGCTGCGACTGTACAAAACGCTAATTAGACCTGTGTTAACATACGGATCAGAATGCTGGACACTCTCCGTGCATGACGAGGCCGCGCTGCAGCGGTTTGAGCGTAGTGTTCTGCGAAGGATTTTTGGAGCCGTACGAGATGGACCGATATGGAGGAAACGAACCAACCGCGAAATAATGCTGTTATACGGGGAAAGAGACGTGGTTCACTTTATTCGGATTGGTCGGCTTCGTTGGGCCGAGCATGTGGTTCGTATGGACCAACAGCAGATTCCTAAAAGAATAATGAACGAGGAGCTTCATCGGACTCGACGGCTGGGAAGGCCGAGGTTGAGATGGCTCGATGGCGCGGCACAGGATGCTCGCAGCATTCTGGGCGTACGCGACTGGAAGACGACTGCGCAGAACCGAGACGCATGGAAGAAACTTTTGAAGGAGGCCATGATCCCGCGAGGATTGTAGCGCCAATAAAGAAGAAGTGTAGATGGTCCCTTACGAAAATCATCGTGTAGTGGAGTTAGTATAGTGCAAGGTACTTAGATATTGATGTTTTGAGATTAGCTACGATGCATCGGATCATCTATATAATCGAGTTATAAATACGATGAAGCTATGTGCCACACCCACTTAGCAGACGTATATTGTTTTGCCCAAGACGGGTATTCGGGAGTTTTAGTGTGTTTACCGTTCATCTCATCTGATGAAATTAATGTAGCCTACCATCTGAAAGCAAACATCAAAACACACAATTTGGGTGATTTTAAACTACTAAACTGATTTGAGGAACCATAGTTTCGCAAAATTCAGGTTCAACTTGCTGGAAAGGGTACAAAATCAAATGATAATTTTGTGAGCTTTGCTCGAAAACATGGTTTTTTCTAGGTCAGAGAGACCGAGAAGATAATAGAAAAGTAGAATGAATTAAAAATGTTTAATAGGCATGCTTAAAAAACGCTGCTAATTATTACACAAAGGTTTATTATTTTTCTATGTAGATCACTCGTCCGCAAAGAACACGGCTTTGCCATTGTTACCTTCAACCAATTTGAAGAAAAATATCGATCTCATTTCGGTCAGCTAAAATTTGAACGGAGACTAGGCCTCTTTTGCGATTCACACTCGTGCTTCTGATTCATCGTAAGTCCAACCCTTAAATTCTCGTAGGGAACGAACGGTTTTTCCTACAGGGTTCCGCGTGGTCTCTGAAAATTCTAAAAAGTCACTATCTTAAATTGATACAAAAACAATACCTTTATTTCAAAATTTTTGAGTTCGGACGTTTTCAAAATTTCAAACCTTATTTTTCAACCCTTAGAAATGACCTACATCAACCAAAATCTTCGGGGCACAACTAGACCCCAAATGGACGGACGGCCACATTTTTATTCGATTTTTGGATTCTACATACCTTGAAACGTAAACTAACAAATTTTGAGGGGCTGTTTTAAAAAAAAATTTTCTGGTCGATTCCAAAGGTTCATTATTGGAAATAATAAACCAAAAAGACTTTTTAGGACCCACATTTCTTTTAATAGCTTCACGAATAAGAAGTGTCCCGAACTTTGGTGTGAAATCCAATTGAACACACGAAAATTCTTTTGCAACTACGCAATAGTAGGTATTAGAAGGCACATTTCCCTTGAAGTTCCCAAAATCCGAATCGCGTGTGAAGATCTTAATATCTGGGTGTGAAATCAAATCATGTGTTCTCCCAGCTTCCCAATAATATGTACTGACTTTAATATGAGTTCTATGACGTAATACGAGTTCTAGATTAATGAATATTATGTACCTATATTCACTAAAAGATGAAGCAGTTCAGACGATTGATTCCTACCACAGTTCATAGTCTAAACGTTACCGTCACCCCTAGTATTTTGTAAGCAAGCTAAACTTACACAATTTATAGAAATCACTAATTTTATAATTATAGAACATGAAAACATCTTTCAGTATTAACACTTGGATTCTTCTGTATGTTCAAGTACTAAGGTTTATAATATATTATCTCACCAAAGTCTTTCATCTGATTTACTTATGAAGTGTAGTAGGCAGGTACCTTCTTATGTAATATATTTGCAATTCATCGGTTAAGAACTGATACCACCTAATAATCCAGATTTACTCGTTTTCCAAAAAAAAATTAAAACTCATTTTCCATAGGAATATTTAAATAAATCGTTTCTCAAAACTGAAGTTTTTTTTCACACTGTAATAACCCAATTTTGGCAAAAATGAGGAGGTATTAGTACTTGACCGACGAATTTATATTCCTTGAACATGGTGGCATAAACATTTGCAACTGCGGTAATAACAGTACCTATTCCTGAAAGCCCAAAAATCAGAAATGCGCTGCTTCATCAATGGTTAATAACGAAAAAGTGATATATTTGCATATAAGCATTTTATATACGTGTTGTATACTCGTTGTGTTAACGCCTAATGACCCACGCATTGCCTGCAGGTGACTCATTGGCATTCTCCGAGATTCCACGCTTACTTTCCAACGGCCAATTCGTACCCCGCCATCGTAGCTGACATGTTGAGCGACGCGATCGCTTGTATTGGATTCACTTGGGTGAGTAATAAAGATATTCAAGTACCTTCCTGGACTCCTCAGTGAATGTCGGGTGTTCACAGACCCGTGGTAATGTAGACGTAATGACGCGCTAGTTTATATTTTGTCCAATGGAGAGCTCTGTAACAGGTGCCTTTTCTGAACAGTTATGACGACGAGCGAGTTCAAATCAAATCAAATCAAATCAGTTTTATTTGCCAAGTTAACACATGGTGCATGGACAATAGTCAACTTACTAATCTAAATACTTACAAAGTCGATAATGAGAAAATGTATCCAGTCAAACAAAACAATTACGCAAATACGAGTATTTACCAGTCGATTAGTATTAAGTTAGTATTAGTATTAGTATAAAGTAATAATTAGGTACAGGTAAAAAAAAATAAATAGAGCTCGAAAACAAGTCAACAAGATGTACACAAACACTTACAAGTTAGGTTGAAACATTTTACAAATTACTTTTAAATTTCACAACAAATAGGTGTTCTTTGGCTTACACAACTATGTGCTGTAGCTGCATTAAAAAAATCATCAAAACTATATGGAGCTAGCTTCCGCAAGAATGAAGAAATCGTATTTTTAAAATAATTCTTTGGGAGATTTTGAACGGCAGTTGGTAGTGCATTAAAAAATTTAATGCCCCACCAATTTGCAGCATTTCGTGTTGCAGTCAGCCTTGTGAAAGGAACAACCAAATCAGCACCTGTTTGGGTAGAATAAGTGTGACCCTTTATATCATATTCCGATCTGTGCTAGTGAACATAGATCAGCGATTCAAGAATATAGACGGCCGGAATTGTAAGAACTCTACATTCTACGAAAGCTTGTCTACAATCAGCTCTGTAGCTCAAACCTACAACAGCTCGGAGAGCTCGCCTCTGGCAGCTAAACACTATAGATGAAGAGGGCGAATGTCCCCAACAAACAACCGCATAGGTAGCCCGGCTCTGAAAGATAGCATGAAAGGCTGACAATACAGCCCGTTGGGATAACTTATCAGAGAGCCTACGCAGCAAGAAAATTACACTGTTCAACGCAGAGACCAAAGCCTCACAGTGAGGTTTCCAGTTGAGCTTGGGATCAACCAGTACACCAAGAAATCTCACATTTTGCGGATTCGAGTCCAGACCAACCATACTTCTGAGGCCGAACGTCATCGTTTGGGTCTTTGACTCATTCACTGCCAGTCCATTTGCATTGAACCATCTAGTAACCATGTTTACAGAATCTGTGGACTCAGTACCCATGTCAGCCAGAACAGTATTTTTGGACATCACAGTTGTATCGTCTGCAAACAAAATTGTTGGGTTAAGGATGGAATTCGTAAGGTCGTTTTTCAAATAGGATTGGCCCCAAAATGGAGCCCTGTGGCACACCAAACTCGACAGGTGAAAACTCCGAGAGCTCATCATTATGGCGAACGGCCTGCAACCTGCAAGCAACATAAGACTCCACCAGCTTTACTGCATTGGAAGAAAAATGATATTTCTCGAATTTTTTTAATAGAATGTCATGTGGCACACAGTCAAACGCTTTAGCTACATCTACGAATACTGCAGACGAGTAGCAATGATCCTCGAAACCTTGAAGCACATAATTACAGAGATTTGAGATGGCATCTTTGGTTGATCTAGAACTTCTGAATCCATACTGGTTTACCAAGAATAGGTCTGTTCTCGAAGAAATCCGTGATCTGGAACTTCATCGCCTTCTCGACAACTTTAGATAAGACTGGCAACTTAGAGATTGGACGATGATTCTCTATTTTAGTGCGATCGCCTTTCTTAAACAGAGGGATTACCTCAGCGATTTTTAGGCAATCAGGAAAGCAAGCCATTTCGAAATACTCGTTTATGAGATGAGTGAGGGGAAATACAAAGGCAAGGGACGCAGCTTTTATCATTTTAGAGTTAATACCGTATACATCAAAGCCATTTGTATTTTTAAGTTTATCAATGCACTGAGGAATATCAGCTGGAACGACGCTACGAAACTAAAACGGTACATCCAACTTCTTGACAATGAAGTCAAGAGGATCACATGCATGATTACCCATATTGGTTACAAGTTTTTTTGCAATAGAAGAAAAATAAACATTAAACTCATCAGCTGATAATTGTGAAGAAGCTCGATCAGTTATAGAATTATGTCTGTTTTCATTAATTAAACTCCACATCATCTTAGCTGGATTTGGTGAACTAAAGATGCGTTTTTCATTAGAAGTAGATTTAGCATTCTTTATAGCTGTTTTATACTTGTTGCGGTGAGCCAAATATTCAACTTCACAATTATCACAATCATTACTCGTTACCTTAAGTCTGTCAACAAGTTCCAGAATGGAGTACCAACCCAAATTACTGTAACTTCTTAGGAGAGGAAAGAAGGTTCAAAATACACTAAAAATTACGATACAATTGTTTATTATGTTTCTGTAAAGATCATCCAATTGCAAGGAATACGGATTTTCTATGTTTAAAATACATGGTTTACATTTATGGTTCATGTGTGATTCACACTCATGTTTCTGATTAATCATTTGTCCAACCACAGAGTAGTGGAGATAACTTCTATAGGTACCGCACTCTACCCAGAGAACGGTCAACTAGAACCTTCTATTGACTAGGGGGGGTTGTAAGTCTGGTTTTACTATCAACGATGGTTGATCATGCAAAGCTCTGGATGGTCTAATTCGATTCTGAAAATCGTCGGTATTTTAAGTTAATGAATATAAAGTAGGTAAGTTGGACTTTTTGAGCGAGGGCCTTTTGGTAATTTTAACCCTCAATTTTCACACCTTAGAAGTGACTGACACTAACCAAATGTTTAGCGGTATAACTAGACCCCAAAATTATTTTGATTTTCATTATTATGGTGACATCTCGGCCAATATTTTCATCCATTAACCCAATGAGACGTTCTAAATCAAAATTACTATAAACAGGATGAGGAGTAGAGATTTTTTTTGGAGGTTGAGAGGAATAAAACGCTGTAAATTATTACACAAAGGTTTATTATTTTTGTAGTAGCATACAAAGAACACAGCGTTGCCATTGCCACTACCTACCAACCATATTTTTGCTTCACAATCAAGTGTATTTTGAAGAAATATACGCTTCACACTCAATTCGAAGAGACAATAAGTTGTGGGTGCCTTCATTGGGAAATTTGATTACTGGTTGCTAAGGACGCAAAAATGAGTAGCAACTCGAAGAAACGGGATGGGTATCGTTATAAAAGTATCAATATTTTGTATCGATACTGTATCGTATCCGAGTATCGATATCCCAAGAATCGTTGGGCATGAGTATCGATATTTTAAAATATCAGGTATCGATACTTCAGTGTCACAAACTTTCAATATCATCCAATTTTCTCAAGAAAAATAATTTTTTCAACAACTTTTATTCATTTTTCACTATTAAGAGTCCAAGCAGAGTGATTTTTTCCATGATATAAACGTTATTTGTGCAATCAAAGAGTAATGACCCAAAAGCCTCTCTACCTTCATTATTGTTGAGCCATTATGTTGTTTTTTCCGCGAGAACAGTATCGATATTCGATATTTAGAAATATCAGATCCAAAGTATCGATATCCAAAAACATCGGATAGTGCAGTATCGATACGAAAGTATCGATATTTTGAAATATCGAGTATCGATACCCATCCCTAGAAACGAATAGCAATCGCATTTTGGTCAGCTAAAATTTCAACGGAGATTAGCCCTCTTCATTTACACTCGTATTTCTGATTTATCGCTAGTCAAACCCATAATTTCTCATGGAGAGGGAACGGTTGGTCCTACAGACCTCTGGGTGGTCCCATTCGATTCTAAAAATTCAATTCAATTTTAAATTGGTGTAAAAACAATACCTTTATATCAAGAGTTTTTGAGCTGGGGCGTTTTGCAAATTTTAGCCCTTATTTTTCACCCCTTAGAAGTGAATGACACCAAACAAAAGCTTCAGGGCACAACTAGACACCAAATTAGGCCCATATACCAAATTTCATCAAAATCGTTCTACGGTAACTAAGGAAAGTGCCGCGGACGGACAGAAAAATTTTTCATTCGATTTTCGGATTCTATGTACCTTGAAACGAAAAACGCTGCATATTATTACACAAAGGTTTAGAGATTATTTTTCTATATAGATCAGTCGTCTGCAAAGAACAAGGCTTTGCCATTGTTACCTCCAACCAACTAGAAGAGAAACATTGATCGAATTTAGATCAACTAAAATTTGAACGAAGATTGGGCCTCTTTTGCGATTCACACACGTGTTTCTGATTTATGGTACGTCCAACCCTTAAATTCTCGTAAGGAGCAAACAGTTGGTCCTACAGAGCTCCGCGGGGTCTCAAATAATTCTCAAAATTCTATAGAATCTCAAATTGAAGGAATAACAATACCTTTATATCGAAATTTTTTGAGTTAGGGCGTTTTCAAAATTTCAAAATTCATTTTTGAACCCTTAGAAGTGACCTACTTCAACCAAAATCTCCAGGGCACAACTAGACCCCAAATGGAGCCTACATACCAAATTTCATCAAAATCGGTCAATGCTAAGTGGCAAAAGTATTCTATGTACCTTGAAACGTAAACCATCAAATTTTGAGGGGGTGTTAAACAATTTTTTTTTTGGTCGATTCCAAAGGTTCATTATTGAAAATAATAAACCAGAATTAATGAGAAAACTGGATTTTTCGGAAACCGGATATTATCTAACACCATCTCAAATGGGTACGGTTTAATCTGTCTCCACGTTCAATAAAATCTCCTACTGTCGTTATTTATAGAACTTTTTCGGGCTTTTCTTCCAAATTACTCAAACGATTTTGATGATATTGATTTCTTCTTCCTATAGAAATGATCCATCTCCATGAAATATCTCTGAGCCCTGTATTAGCGTTTAACTTGTCAGACGATTTTTTTTTCTTGCGAGGAAAGTGGTGTGTAGGACTAGGTTATCTCTCCCGAGTTTGAAACTAAAATGGATTCCTGGGTATGTTCGGAGATTTTCTTTTTTCCTTTCACCGAAACTTAATTGGGTTAATAGCGCTTTACTCTCCTTCGGAATAGAGGATGGTTCTGCTTGTAAACTTAAACCCAGCGGTAACGTAAACATTCTCTAGAACAGTTAAATTAATATTAAACAATCCTCCAAGGGCGATCAGCGTAATTAATCACGTCCAACAAAGTTACGACATCGACGCTTTTATCTGCTGCGATGATCACCGGGGAAGTTACGTTGATTTTCCCTTTGTCTCGCGCACTATTGTTTCTGACGAGGGAAATCACAATCGATTGCAGCTTGGTCAAGTTTGCATCAGCTCTTTAAATTAAATAAAGATGAGGAAAGCCTGAACCGAAGGATAAACTAAATTGGCGGCAAAGTTAGGAAATAGGGCCGAATTATGTTAATGAACATCCTATTTTAGATCGTATATGAATTACAAAAACCAAAGTAAAACTGGGATCTGATACCTACAAATCAAAAATCAAAGTTGGAATTCTTTACTGCACGATTTGGCAGTTTTCGAATTAAGGACGTAATTTTTTTAAAAATACTCTTAGATTTAAAAATTTAATACTATTCTCGTAAGAAGGTTGTTGCGTTGAACGTCGTGATATACGATTTTCAAACATCAAAGTGGGATTCAACAAAGATCGGAGAATCACTCAATAAGTAGTAAAGTTGCCAAAACCAGAGGTTTCCCTCCTGATATCCGGGTTTTTGGTTTATTATTGAACTTTTGGAATCGACCAAGACGAACAATTGTTTAACACCCCCCCCCCCCTCAAAAATTTGTTGGTTTACGTTTCAGGAAGAATCCAAAAATCGAATAAAACGCTGCAAATTATTACACAAAGGTTTATTATTTGTCTACATAGATCACTCGTCTACAAAATCACCAACCATCCAATATGAAGGAAAAAAAATTAAAAAAAAAAAAACAATTAAAACCACCAACCATCGATCGCATTTCGGTCAGCTCTAATTTGAACGGAGATTAGGCCTCTTTTGCGATTCACACTCGTGTTTTGATTTATATATATATATTTCAATATAAACCCTTAAATTTTCGTAGGAAGCGAACGGTTTGTCCTATAGAGCTCCGCGTGGTCTCAAAAAATTCTAAAAATTCTATAGAATCTTAAATGGAAGGAAAAACAATACCTTTATATCAAAATTTTTTGAGTTAGGGCGTTTTCAAAATTTCAAAATTGATTTTGGAACCCTTAGAAGTGACCTACATCAACCAAAAGCTTCGGGCACAACTAGACCCCAAATGGAGCCTACATACCAAATTTCATCAAAATCGGTCAATGCTAAGTGGCAAAAGTGCCGCGTACGGCGGACGGACGGCCAAATTTTTATTCGATTTTTGGGTTCTACGTACCTTGAAACGTAAACCATCAAATTTTGAGGGGGTGTTAAATTTTTTTTTCTTGGTCGATTCCAAAGGTTCATTATTGAAAATAATAAACCAAAATTTGGCTGTCAGTCCGCCTTACGGCGAAAAAATTTCGATATTGAGGTAATTACTATTATAGGTATAGTATATTAGTATAGGTATACTATTATAGGTATAGTAGGTATAGAATAAATTTCGATATTGAGGTAGTTACTATCATAGGTATTACTATTGTTTTTTCTTCGATTTAAAATAATATAGAATTTTTAGAATCGAATGAGACCACCCAGAGCAAACCAACCACAGCAGCAGGACCAACCGTTCGTTCCCTATGAGAACTTAGGGTTGGTCTTATGATAAATCATAAACGCGAGTGTGAATCGCAAAAGAGGCCTAATCTCCGTTGAAATTTTAGCTGACCAAGATGCGATCGCTGTTCGTTTCTTCGAGTTGTACTCAGTTTTGCGTCCTTAGCAACCAGTATTCAATTAATGTCCTAATGAAGACACCCGCGACTTCCAATTTCTTTGCATTGAGTGTGAAGCGTTTCAAAATTGTGAAGGTAAAATATGGTTGGTAGGTAGTGACAATGGCAAAGTTATGTTCTTTGCAGGCGAGTGATCTATACAGAAAAATAACAAACCCTTGTGTAATAATTTGCAGAGACAAGGCGGAATTATCAGAGCTGGTGGATCGAATCCAGAAGTCCATCGATCGTAATGGAGATTCTGTAGTGTCTGTCAAGTGTAATCTCTATCAATACTCAAATGAAACACTTTTTTAAATTTGATTTTTTTTGAATTTTGAGTTTTGATTTGATCTGATTTTTTTTCAAATTTGAAGATTTAATGTATTGAGTTAGCTTCTTATTTTAAAACCCTTCATGCATCGCCAAGTCCTACTACTCTCTTTCTGCGAATTTTCAAGGAAAATGAAGCTATTTTGCAATGGCCTCAAAATTTTTGTTAATCACCACGTACATTTCATGATAAATCTTAGTTTTCATCATAGTTGTGTTCTAATTATGCGTCTTTCGGCTGCTTCTTTTGCAGATCGCCTCTCCTGCATGCACGGAGCTCGAAGTCGTGATGCTCGACTGGTTGGGGAAACTCTTGGACCTCCCCAAAGAATTCCTCGCCTGTACAGGTGGAAAAGGTGGTGGCGTGATTCAGGTAAATTGAGAATACCAAACTCATCCATTGATATACGTTTATACAAACCAATGAGTTTAATGCTTGCTTGTTCATGGCTTGAAGAAGTCAGTAAATTGTTTCTGAGACTCACTGAGGGAATCTAGTGCTGACTAAAAATGAACCTACCCTGCAGTAATGAGTAAATTAATCTTAACTCCTAAAAAAATAAGGTTTTTCTCTGTAAATAAGGAAAGAGCCCCATTAGGAAAAAAACTTTTGAAAATAATATTTTTTGAATTTTTCGCAGTTAATGAGAAAATGTATTTTTTGTTGTTTCCGAAAGCAATCTACTTGGGTAACTAATTTGATAGAAAAAAAGCTTTTTAACATAATTTTATTACATCTGGCTAATAATGGATCGATAGTAGATGAAAATCACTCGAAAGTTCCTATGAAAACTGCCAACTGGTGATTATTATAGCCTGATATAAAAAGAATTGAAACAATAAATAAATAATTGAACATTTTGTATGTGGAATATACAAAATACTGTGAATACTATAAAAACCAGGGTGACAGAAATTACGGACAAAAATTGATATGTAGTTGTGGTTACATGAACTGATTAGATGTTCTAAAAATATTCTCTCACTTAGAAATAAAGGTAAATATGTAAAGATTCCAGCTTTCAGACCGTCTCCCATGAATTTTAATAGCTTTTCGATCAATAACAACTTCCTCTCCTGCTCATGCGCGGATGTTGGCGACCTCCATAAATCAACTCACTAACTCATTGTTTGATATTTGCTATCCTCTAATTCGTTAAAAATGTGGAGCTACAATAACTAAACGTATTCTACTTAATTCCAGGGCACAGCTAGCGAGGCCACACTGGTCGCTCTTCTTGGAGCCAAATCAAAAATGCTCGCGGAAATGAAGGAGAAAAAACCAAATGCTGACGATTACGATATCGTCAGCAAGCTTGTCGCCTATGCATCTGGTAAAATACCATCCGAACCATCACCTTTTTTGATCATATCCAGCAATTGATTAATTACAATAATTTTTACCTTATTAATTGACTTTTTCAATCGTTGTTTTCAGAACAAGCCCACTCGTCCGTTCAGAGGGCCGGTCTCCTAGGAGGCGTCCAGTTCAGGCTCATTCCCACTGACGAAAAACACAAGATGCAGGCGGCGCCTCTCAGGGAAGCCATAAGGAAAGACAAAGAGGCCGGTCTTATCCCGTTCTATGTGAGTACAATTAGAGCTTAGCGAAATAGAAGGTTGCAAGTTGAAAAAAGTTATTCGTGTGGGTGTACAAATATTGTAGTTGGTACCTAGTAGTTTATTCAATAAATGATCAAATTAAGATTATTGTAATTGTTAGAACATACTTACTAATTGCACAATATTTCTGTCCGAGAGAGGGCACAATTGCCAGATATTAGCAGTTACTGCTAATATACTATAGTATAATATACTATAGTATATTAGCAGTAACTGCTATTAGTGTAGTAGGTATACAGTATAGTATACTGTAGTATATTATACTACAGTATACTATACTGTATACCTACTATACTAATTCTATATTAAACAGTATGGAAGTTCTCTCGTCGCACATTAAATACCTAGTTACATACCAGCTTTTGAAGCGTGATCAATTTACGAGGACATTACTATTAACCGTAATTTATATCGAGCAGATCTGAATTCAGTATTCTATATTCTATTCCATCTAAAAGCAACCGCAGTATTGTTTGGTGGTGAGGTAAAAGTAGTAAACAACCATTTCAAGTTGGATTTTCGTCCAACTCACATTCCTGGCGTTGCAGACTTCATCAGCTCAGTTTTCCAAAAGGAAGATCAGAAATTGTTTTGATGATTTCACTCATGGCTAGCCCTGGGAT
Source organism: Apolygus lucorum (assembly GCA_009739505.2). NCBI lineage: Eukaryota > Metazoa > Arthropoda > Insecta > Hemiptera > Miridae > Apolygus > Apolygus lucorum. Next base: position 2,123,652 of record CM019176.2, on the reverse strand, counting down.
GAGAGGGATGATGAGCCTGCACGATCCCCCGCAGTAGCCGGTCCAAGAATCGCCACCAAAGGACGCGTGCCGTACCGATCACGGTCACATCTAACAGCATCCACAGTATTGTTTGCTGGTGAGGTTTCACATAGATCTTCTGGTATTCGTATTTCGTAGAGCTCGGTCCTCCTCAACTCGCCAGTCCAATTTTACATTTGTTCAACTTTATTTTACGGTCCTCAGCTCTGCTTCTCCATCTATTCCAATACTTTAGTCTTCAGCACCGTCTTTTCCTCGTCAATTTTAGACGGTTCAGCAGTATTTATTATTGCTCATTCTAGTGGCTCTACATCGGTTATGGCTGCTTTGGCTGAAGAGGTGTGGCAATTATTTTGTGTGGGGTTTGAACTTGGGCTTTCATCGTTGGACGATCCTCTTGTTCCGTTCTCGAGGTTACAGTCCTCCTGGATGATTTGGACGGGTATTGTGAGTTTCGATTTCCAGTTTCGAGTTTCAGCAATAACTGCTTCTTCCGCACTGGATTTTTCGTTCTTGAACTCGCAGCTGCACTCTGGCTTCTTGCAGTTGCTTGTTCAGAACTCTCATCTTTGACAACATGCTTCCATCGCTTGATCGAATTGCTTACCGTGCCGTCGGAAAGTACAAATATTCGATCAACATCACCTCCTTCTCTTTTTCTTCATGGTGTGACGGCTTTAGGGCCTCAACCTCATTTCTTCCATTCACATTAAAACGTAAACCATAACATTTTGAAAGTAACATTTTCAAACATTTTTCTCGGTCAATTCCAATGGTTTGTCATTGGAAATAATAAACCAAAATGGATTTGGAATCACAAGTCTAACAGCCATCGCTAACTATGGTTGAAAATCCGGGCCTAGGAGTTGTAATTTAGATTATAATAATTTATATAACTAAGTTCGTGGAGCGAACAATAATTATGTATTTTCTTTCGTACCTTGTAGTAAGGAAAGATATGTAAAGGATTATAGGTGAGTCATTATTCGAATAATAACGTAATTTGAGAATGAAATTTTCAACTCGAAGAATATTACAATGTTTCTGTGGAGACAATGTAGTGTCGGCTCTTGCAACATTTATCTACGTCTACGTTACCTATTTATGCATGGATCTTTGCACTAAAACCTATGTTCGGAGTGTAGTAATAATGGGGTGTGCGCATGGGTCGGAAAAACTGTTTATTGTTATTTTTAATCTAAACTAGACCTCATTTTGAAAATTTTGACACCAACTGCGACCTTTTAGCGTGAGAAAACCTTTTTCTACGATTTTTCAAAGTTTCGAATTTCATGACGTCACAGTGGGCTGGGAGGTCCCGCCCAGGAAAGAGGGGCACGTGACGCCATAAACATTCAAAAATTTTAAAAATCACAGACAAAGAGAGAACGGCTGGTGTCAAAATTCTCAGAATGAGGTCTACTTTCGATTAAAAATTAAAAAAAAAAAAAAATCAGGGGCACCCTCCATTTTACACATATTGTAATATTCTATGGTGCTTTGAGTTGCAGTATTATGAAGAGGTAGGTTGTTACAGCGCCTGCAATCTGAAACGGAAGAATGAATGTTGATCGGTTTTACACTTGAGATCTCATGGTGGACACCATAATATTCTCGAGGTTCTTTGAAAATATTGCACACATTCATTGAACATAATTACTGGATATAATCTTCCTAAAATCGCATTCTAATTGCGCTTCGTCTAAACCAGCGGTCAGATTTGGTGGTTGACCGCGTGACCATCTAAGAAGTGGCAAAGAATTGACGTTTGCGCATGCGCAGCGACTATCATTGATCGAGGGAAGATCATTTTCAGTATATCATCAAAACGTCAATCCCTTACAAAAGTGTGAGTCAGTGTGTCTAAAATGGATTAACCATAAAAAAGCGCCAAGTTCACACAAGCTAATCGCACTAATTCCAGTATTATCCAAGTTTGAAAAGTTGATCCATAAGAAAGATTGACAAATATAATTGAAGAATCAACTCTCTTTCCACTACACCATTTTGACTTTTGACAAAAGCATTCAACCATTGACCGAGTTCATCGAATTACACAAGTCACTGAAGAAGCGCTCGAGAGAAAGAAAGTCTGCTTCGCCAAAAATCCTCGACTTCACTCAGGGATGTGTCAAAGTTTGGTGCAAAGGACTCAACTATTAGCTGCTTAAAATGTTGTCAGTAAAATATGCCGGATTACTTCAGTCTTATCTTACGAATCGCTACTTCAGAACAAATCGATGTCCCACGACAACCCGAATTGAGTACCTCTTCTTTCGCGCGTTGAAGTCGGTCACTAAAATATTGTAATGCCACTACATAGGAATTAGCACATGGAAGCTAGGATGTTATTGTTGACTTGTTTACCCGTGATACTCAAAAAACAACATTCAATGTCATTAGTTTTAGTCTTTACAAATAATGTTTCCCCCCTTGTTCTTACAGTACTTACATACAAGGAGGGCCTATCAGTATGAGCCTGGGTTTGGCCCTTCACCCTGGCTCTCTTCAGTTTTCCTGAGGCTGAGGCTGTTTTGTTTTTGGACACTTGGCTCGTGCATGGCCTCCTTGTCCATATTCCCTGCTTCAATCAGTTGGAATCTAGTCAACGCATCCTGGACAGATTCTGGAACTGCTGCTGCTAGTACGCGTTTCAGATCCTCATCAGCTAGCGCCCGGACTCTCATTTGTTCTTTACAGGACTCTGGCCACCCTGGAAGGGCGAGACGTGCCATGTTTTAAATGTCTGCAGCAAGATCTAATAACGACTCTCCAGTCTTCTGACGCCGAGCCTCTAAACTGGCTTGCCATTTAGGACCTAAATTTTGCTGCCCAGAACGTTTTGACAGGGCTGTTGTTAGAGGGACCCATTCTGTGCGTTCATTGGTACACAAAGTACTCAGTATGCTCAATGCTGGCCCTCTCAGAGAGCTCGCAAGTTTTTGGGCCTTCCTCTGTTCGTTCCATCCGTTTGATTGAGCCACGACATCAACATGACTCAAATATTCCTCCCAATCAGTTTTCCCTTCATAAGGAAGGAGCGATACTTCGTAGGCAATTAATCTCGGGTTGTGATCTCAGAGAGCTCGCAAGTTTTTGGGCCTTCCTCTGTTCGTTCCATCCGTTTGATTGAGCCACGACATCAACATGACTCAAATATTCCTCCCAATCAGTTTTCCCTTCATAAGGAAGGAGCGATACTTCGTAGGCAATTAATCTCGGGTTGTGATGGAGGGCATCATTTCATCTACTCTACACAGTGCACTATTTCTCTCATGAAACTGTCTATTCTCTTCTTGCAGCCGTGCATTTTCAAAAATCAAACGGCGATTTTCAGTCAAAAGCATGGTGAAATTGTGACCGACATTACCATGGGTTTCGTCAGCACAATTCATTTGCGTGAACGTCTCACCTGACTCTTATGACAGGTGGTTCATCATTCAACGTTGATGGCGATTCATCAGCAGCGCGTTGTCTTGTTGAGACAGTCCGAGCTGTTGGAAGTTGTTGTCGAGGTCTTGGCATGATTTCTACTTCCCCTCGTCAAACGCAGAGCGGCCCCCAAATTGTAAGAGCGATAAAACAAATTTCGCACAAAGACTGCATGTTTTGGTTAACAGTCATATAAAGAATGAACTTTTTGAGTATCACGGGTAAACAAGTCAACAATAACATCCTAGCTTCCATATGCAAATTCCTATGAAGTGGCATTACAATATGATGATGCTTTCTCAGACCCTAAGTTGATAAATGTAGGTGTTCCACGAGTCAGCGTCCTCGGACCTCTTCTGTACGTCCTTTACATCAGCGATCCCCCCAGAAATTGAGAGGGAATACTCCGGCCACATTTGCAGATGATACAGTGGTGATGGCAGTTGGAGAAAATAACAAAGAAACAGTCACGATGCTAAATCGCTCAATCTCTCGCATCCGGCAACGTACAGACAAATGGAAAATCAAAATGAACGAAGGAAAGTCGGTCCAAGTCCTCTCCTCTACTTGACACAAGTGAAATCACCAGATGTCATAAATGTACAAAACCTCTCGACATTGTTTGCAGATGAGACAATGTAGAGAGCTTAGAGAAGTTTCAAAGAGAAAGTGTGAAGTACCTGGTTTTGAAGTATCTTATCTTAACTTCAAAATGATTTTGTTAATGAATTATTACATGGTGCAATCAAATTTTCAAAAAAGTCTGTCCAAAATTAGAGGGCTAGGTGATACCTATGAGAATGAGATACTTGGAGAATTTAACTTTTGCGCATGAGCAGTGTCTCATGCACGAATTGATATCGTTTGTCCAAAACGTCAGAACCCATCTACCCAGTATAAGCGAAACCAGAAAATTGGATAGAGAGCGAAATAATACTCGGATGATTTTACACATAATATACGCATGCTCAATCCGGGAGCAATGAAATTTGTAGAGGATCATCCAGGGGCCAAACCCGCTCAATTCCATCAATTTTAATTGAATTTGGGCTGTAAATTATGTGCTTATTATTTCAAACACAACGATTGAAGGAGTAAAAGACACAAAAGACAAACGAGAAACTTTAAATTGTCCGTCAAGGTTAAAAATGTCCAATTCAAGCAAAATTTTCATTAATACAAGTTTGGTTTTCTCCCAAAAATGCAAACAATGATTTTTTCATACATTTCGTACACTAAAAAGCTAGACAAAAATAATCAATTTCATGATTATCAGTTATCATTGTACTCACCACACGTCCTAATGAATGACTAAATAGAGTGAAATATGAAATAATTCTGAAATTTACTCACAGTCGATAGTAAAGAGACGTCAAGCTGAAAGTATCCAGCAGCCGTGTATTGGATTGATTGTGAAGCAGTCAGATGTGACTTCAATATTTCTGCCTAAAAAATGATATTTCAACTTCAAACAAAAATGGACATTGTTCACCAATTTGGAATTCCCTTCAATTGAAAAAAAAAAAATCCTCTGAATTTCAGAAAGAAAAAACTCAGCCGAAAAGCTTCTCTTATCTTTGCAATCCCTAGTGATAATAGCACCAAAAATATTTACTCTTCGATTACGACGAGTCTTACCGATTTATTCAGGATTGGTTCTGGTACGAATATCATGCTGTCTCGAATGGCACAGTTGTACATCTTCGCCTGTGAAGGGCAACATTCGTTATTAATGGTCGTTGAGTATTGATATTCATGTTTTCGCCCAGCTTGCTTCACTTCAAAAAGTTCCAGTTTGTGGGAACAAGTGGATCCAATTTTCAGTGACAGAGAGCAATTTTGAATGACAAATATTCCATTATAATTAAAGAAAACCAATCCCCTCTCCTAGCTCGAAAGAGGAGGGACTCTTACGATGAAGTCACTTCAGTTTGAATGACATCAGCATGTTTTATATGCTTGAAGATCAGACTGGAGCTTGTTTCGGTTTATGAAGTTTCAGCTACGCCCTAGATGTAACCAAGCTAAGAAACAGATAGTGGATTTTTCCCTTCTTCCCTGAGTTGATATAACCAATTACACGAATTAGATTATTATAGTACATAAGAGAGACCATGAACCATGTTGTTGAAACTATTTCTGACTGTGTTCAAAAATAACAGCAAATTTTGAATATTAAATAGAATTTTGCTTAGATTTTACTCTGGTGGAGAAAAAAGTAGAGATTTAAAAGGAAAGTTGCTGGTCGACTGTAACCATTAACTCAACCTAGGTGATTGATTGATTGATTGATTGAAGGCGTTTATTTATACAACAGGGTATGGGTGAGGGAGAGGGTAAAAAATCATATCTGTATTATATGAAACAAGACAGTGAATTAGAATAGAATAGATTACTGGTGGTATCTTGAGAAGGATTCGTACATTATACTCCTGAAATATAAAGAGAGGCTGGTGCCTCTAATCTCAACCGTCACTAGTGAACACGTGCGGGCTCGAGGTACCAGGTAAGGGTACATAAATAATTTATATAATAATTTTTATACAATTATTTTATCTGTCGTTAAATATGTCTGTCTGTGTTTAGCCGTATTCGAACCATTGTACTACTGTTTTTATGGAGTTTTTAGTAATACAACGGCAAAGTTCCTTCCAAGAATACTTTCATGTACTATTTGAATACTAATATCTGAATTAGTTGATGTCCAAACTATTGATTGATCATTATAGAGAAGCACCAATGATTAGAGTGATTCTCCACATCAAACATACTCCACTAAATTCAGAAATAGAAAGATAATCGTAATGTTTTTGCTACTTTGCAAGTATCATGGCTCCAGCTGATTGGATCGTGATGAATTCAATAAACAACCATCATCGACGAACGTCCTCCCTCTGCAATATTCTCATTCTATCACATAATAATAAAACGTCTGCCTAGTGTGTGGCACATAGCTTCCTCGTATCCATAATCGGTAGTATAGATGATTCGATATATAGATGTATAGATAGCTACTCTCATGTACTTCACTTTACCCCTATAGGGGACCAACTACACAGCACCCACATTGATGTGTCCATGATGACACGTCAATTTATTCTTGTTTGCGTTAGCAACAAATCTTCAGTTGCGAATAAAATGTTGAATTGCAATACACCGCATTGAATTCGGTTTTGCATGTTCTTGCTAAAATAGTATAATATCGCAAAATACTTTATTGGCGACGAGGATGGGACAACGGACCACAATTTGTGTCTGAGGAATTTCAGTACTTCTGTACTTTTGCAGGCATTAGTCACGTCACCACAGCTCCATTCCATCCAGCCTCCAATGGAGAAGCTGAACGCTGGGTGCGGACTTTCAAGGATGCAATGAAGAAGGCGATGATTAATGGCACCAGTGAGACGGCAGCATTAAGTACTCTATTGTTTTCGTACAGGACCACTCCAGGGCAGACTGGAAAATCACCAGCTGAGTTGCAGCATGGCAGACAACCAAGGACACCATTGGAATTAATGGCCCCCAGGAAAGAAGTGAAACATGAAGGAGAGTGTCGGTTTCAAGTTGGAGAGGCAGTCCATGTAAAATTCTTCTCTGGCTCACCTTGGGAAGCGGACAAGGTTTTAAAGCAGTATGGCCGAGTGATGTACCAGTTGGAAACAGCTCGAGAAATAGCTCGGCGCCACCAAAACCAGCTCCGAAAGCTGTATACTACCCCAAAGGAAGGGACACCTCCCAGAGGGATTTTGCGTTCGGACAGTGGCTCAGAGTTTCCTTGGATAGAGGAGCCAGCACCCACAGTCTCGGAAGAAGCACATCAAAGGTCTCCAGAAGATCCACAAGGAACGTCCAACGAACACCCAGTCACAAGGGAAGATGAATCACAACGATCAGGAGTGACGGGTGACGTTCCATCCAGACGTACTCCGGTGCTCCACCAGAAGTCGCAGGCCGCCAGACCGTTACAGCCCTTAAATGGAAGGGAGGAATGATGTGTCCATGATGGCACGTCAATTTATTCTTGTTTGCGTTAGCAACAAATCTTCAGTTGCGAATAAAATGTTGAATTGCAATACACCGCATTGAATTCGGTTTTGCATGTTCTTGCTAAATAGTATAATATCGCGAAAATACTTTACACATAATCTCTGAAAATGTTTACGCATGCGCAGCGGCTACTATCGATTCGGAAGCAATGATTTTCATAAAAGACGTAAAACGCGAGTACTTAGATGTTTGATTCTGGAGAACATTTTTTTTTAAACTTGAAAAGTGAAAACAATGCTTCGGCTACCTTCGTAGATTTATAATTTTGCTTCCGAGTCTGCCAAGGTAGCGGAAGCTTTGTTTCCACTTCTCAAGCTTGAAAAAAAGTTCTCCATAATCCTAATTTTCACTCGCGTTTTACCTACGTTTCTGACCTTTCTGAACACTTTTGGTTCCGTGTCTGTCTGTCTGTGTGTCCGTCATAAAATCCTTGTAAAGAGCTTAACTATACGAAGTGATTGTCCGATTTCGATGAAAGTTTCAGGGATTGTGCGGATTGGGGTGTAGACGGTCCCCTATGAAAATCAACCGCAATCAATTCCTTCTAATAGCCATAACTTCCAAATTTTCCATCCGATTTCGATGAAATTTTCTAGGATCATGCGGATTGGGGTGTAGATGGTCCCCTATGAGGGTGCAAGGTGCTTAGTGATTGATGTTTTCAGATTAACTACTATGCATCGGATAATCTGTAAAAGCCACAACCATTAGGCAGACTTTTTTTTTCATAACCCTCAACGTTATAATGTTTCTGTACCTACTGGTTACACTCACGTGTCTGTTGGTGGAATCCAGTGACCACAAAACATCAAAAAGACCCACAAATAAAATCGAACAAATGACGTAAGAAGTCACTTTGGAGAGGATCTGATCCGCGTACTCCACGTACGTGAATGAAAGGTACAATTCACTCGTAGACCCCAAAAACACGTTTACTACGAGTAGCAACAAAATTTCTCTATACGCTTTGTTCACGTGACGGCAATAGTCCCGAGTGTCGTGAAACACCGTCAGAGATTTGACGAACGTGTTTTTACCCTTCGCCAACACGTTACAACGATTACGGTACACGTAATTTCGGTTGATCCGCGAAATGACCACCCCGACGTTCACAAAAGCGCGTATCTCCAAGAGTTTTGCGAGACTGACTGCCCAGTAGAACATGGATGCGGCAGACGTACAATACGGCCAAAGGTGCCAATCGTACAGCAGAGCACTCGTCACGAAAGTCGATCCCAAACCCGCCATTGTAAGAACGTCGGGGGATGTCAAGTCCGAAGGGAAACGTGCAAGATCGTGGCTCACATTCTCAATTTGCCGCAAAAGCGATATTGCTGTTTTATAACACGATGCCAGTTCTTGTCTTTTTAGAACTGTCAAATAAGCACAGCCGACTCCACTGAACCAAATGCTTGAAGATTGAACTCCGTATGTAAGAAAAGCTTTCGTCAGATCTTTTTCTCGTTCAATCAGCGCACTTCTGACTAAACATAGTCCGAGAATGGTATTCAAACCGACAACCAGAGCTAAGGAGATTTTATCAATCTTGAAATCACGTCGAAGAGGGAACATCCCCAGAAGCTTGTTGATTCGAAATATGTTCAACGGGCTTGTTCCAAATACATCCGAAATTACTGGTTTTGAAGTACGCGGCTGCCGTAGTGTGTAGAATTCCATAGTATCCCATAAAACCGGACTCAGAGAGAATCGTGGAGTCATCGTTATTGATCTATGAATTCCTACAGGCCAAATGACTGTGGAAGCTAACGACCGTATAGAAAGCTCGGTGATATGACAAATGTCCAACCAGTGAAATGTAGATTTCGGTAGTAATGAGCGAATCAGCTAAAACCATTTCAAATACTTGTATCTATTGAACACAACAATATTACTTACAGCTCAAGGACCTTTCTTGCAAAATAACTTGTTACAGGCTCTCCGCGAAAATTTCTGTCAATATCGCTCAACTATCGAACGAGGTAAATAAAACGCTCCAAATTATTCCGCGAAGGTTTATTATTTTTATGTACAGATCACTCGCCTGCAAAGAACACACCTTTGCCCTCGTCACTACTTATCAACCATATTTTCGCTTCAGACTCAATTCGAGGAAATAGGGAGTAGTTGTGGGTGCCTTCATTAGGAAATTTGATTACTGGTTGCTAAGGACGCAAAACTGAGTTCAACTCGAAAAACAACCAACGATCGCATTTTGGTCAGTTAAAATTTGAACGTAGATTAGCGATTCACACTTGTGTTTCTGACTCATCAAAACTTCAACCCTTAATGGGACCAGTCCACTCCGGCAGCGCCTGACGCGACCTCGAACTTCAATCTATATTATTATCCGTTCCTATTTAATCCAAGACCTTGAAATTTTTATCACTTATTCAATCAAAGGTATTTTACACAAAACCAGGGCGAAAACGAAGAAAAAGTATAATAGGAGGCATGCTAAAAACCAATAATGGTGATTTGTAGGTACCAACTTTTCACAATTGGGTACATTTTCCTCAGTCACTCTAAGAGATGTTGGGTTTTTTTAATGTATCCATCTTGCTAAGCTCTAAAAACATGCGGAATCGGATTTTTGAAATTTTGTGTCCCGATTGTTGGGTTCAGTAAGGAAATGTTGTCAACATTTTTCTCACTTCAGCATGAATCCTTGTGTTTGTCGAACAAAATTTCAAATAATCGTTTCCTTAAATTTGTAGAGCTTCTCGATACGAACATTTAATAACATTTTAATCAAAATTCTCCGAAGGAGATACGTGTGCCTTAGTGTGCGAAAACACAATGAGGAATTTCACCGAATTCTGTTTGCACTTTTCCTGAATATGTAGTTAATGGTGTGGGATAGATGAAAATCGGGTTGATTCTGAAAAATGTCTCCTGTTTGGGAGACATTCAAATTTTATGATTTCAAAAAATGACCGGGAAAGCGGACCTCTTCAACGTGAAGCGGGAACGCTCGCTGATTGGCTGTTCGGATCGACGTCCCATCCCAGTGTTGCCTGATGGAACAACGAAATCGTGTTATCTAAGAGGAAAGTCATCAAACAAAAACAGGGGAAACCTGTATTTGTCTATCTTGCTTTTTATATTTTTTCTCTTCATTTCTTCGATTTCGACCTTTACTGGTTCTGTGAAATGTTGCCTCCTATTTGAACTATTCCAGGTAGACGTCATCCTCCCGGTTTTTTTAAACGTTCATATTTTCTACACTGTTTTGTTTATTCGTAAATTAGGAAGTTCGGGCTGAAAGTTTGTCGTAGGGGGTTTTTCGAGGTGCTGAATCCGATTTTGGGGTCAAAAATAGGAAATTCCGACATGGTAAAATTCCTCATTTTACAGAAGAGTGAGTTTTCGACAACCTAATCTCGTCTGCGGTCTGCCGCTGTGCGCGCTCGTTTCAACAATAACGAATCTATTTAGTTTCTATTATCCATGTCTATCTGTTCTATTTGTTTCTGTCCGTCATGATTATCTAGGACTAACAAAATTTGTTGTTGTTGTTGTTAATGGTGAACTCAATATTCATTTAATGAATATTGAGTTCACCATTAACAACAACAACACCTATCAGGTGACAGGTTTATCAAAATTATCATTCGCGTTTGTTGTTACTAATTTTGGTGGTCTTTAAGTCCGACAGTTGTCAAAAAATTCCGAAATGTTGAAAGTTTGAAAGATTCTTGAAATTATGTATGTTCCTGATATTATGTACCTACCTAGTTTAAAATAAAATTATAAGGAAAGACCCTGCAGAGGGTGGTCCTGCAGGGTGGTCTCATTATATTCTAAAAATTCAATACTATTTTAAATTGATGAACAAACCTGACCTTCACATCGAAAGTTTTTGAGCTAGGGCGTTTTGAAAATGTCAGCCCTTATCTTTCAACACTTGACATTAACCAAAAGCTTCGTGGCACAACTTGACCCTAAATGTAGCCCATATAGGTACACAAAAAAAAAAAAAAAAAAATGCACCAAAATCGGTCCATGGTATTTTGAACAAATTTTCAGGGGAGGTTAAATTTTTTCGTGGTCGATTCGAAAGGTTCATTATTGAAAATAATAAACCAACATTGGGTACAACTTCATTTGTTATAAACGTAATCATCTTATAATTTATCATAATATAGGATCTATTTTAAGTGAACCCTGGGTAGAGTTCATAGCACCCATGATGATTTCTTATGAATCACAATCCCTTCAATTAGAATCGAAAAACCATCAGCAGTCGTGATCAATATTTACATGTGAAACAACCAGGTAATCAAAATAATTTTGATTCGATGTGAAAATTTTGATAATTTGATATAATTTTACCTCACGTTTAGTCGACTCCAAAGTCCACAAGAGGCTGAATAATGATACGAATAGCATCAATGAAATGGCAGCACAGCATAAAATTGACAGCCAACTTGAATATTCGATCGAAAGGCAAAAATACATGACAGTCGTGTTGGTGACAAACGTGTTGGCCACCACTATCAGCAAGATGCCCGAATAAACTTCATTCACCATCAGACAATATTCGAAGGTTTCGTCGCAGATGGTGAGCGACCTCACAAAGTTGCTGTTTCCAGTCGTCCAAACGTTGCTCCGATTTTCGACAAGATAAATCCGGTTAACTTTGATGGCCAACTGCCCCATCCTGGCGAAGGAGGATATTTCGGACAATTTGGTTACACCCATGAACCAGTAGAGGTGGTTCACGTTGCTGCACACGTCAGGCCACAAGTACGATTTGTACGCCAATTGATACATTATTAAGTTCAACATGAAAAGTGCTATCACGACTTTATCCGAGATCGTCGGTTCTGATGGGAATTGGAGCGTTTGATATTTGAGAGTTTGCACGCGTCGAATGAGCAACATCGCCCTTTTGTAACAGTTTCGTATCCCCTCGACGTTTCCAACTGTGATCCAAGTGCAGGACATCGACGTGGCAAATAAACTGAAGCATTGTAACGTGAAAGCCGTGGACGTTTTCAACGACGAATTTAGAAATTCAGTCGTAACATTGAAGTAAACCACAAACAAACCAAATATTGAAACCACCGCAGCGATTGTGATGTGAATTGGATCCAAGTTTACGTGTTCATCGAATGGAAAAACACACAGTAATTTGCTGATTTTGTAGACATTCATGGATTTCGAACTGAAAACATTGACATTTTGGGCGTTTATTGTGTTCTTTTCAAACATGATTCTTCAATAAAGCAAAAATATTCAGTACATTGACGGACAGAACGAATGAAATGAAATCTACATGACTAAAGACATCGCTTGTGTTGTGGCTTTGAATATTGACTAGCATTTAGTTCTATAAATCATGCAAGTAAAACCTCCATCAGTCAGATAGTTTTGTCGTTCAATATGGTTCAGTAGGTATGTTTAGTATCGATTACCATGATCGATGAAATCACAAAACCTTTCACCTGGTAGGTGGTTAGAAATACGAGCGAATCACCAAGGTTCTTTACTACCGTATTGACATCACATCATACATTAATAGCTACCATTCGTGGAATACTGTCACATCACAAAAGTTGCCTTTTGGTTCTATTATTTTCGATAATGAACCTTTGGAATCAACCAAGGAAAAAAGTTTAATCCCACCTCAAAATTTGTTGGTTTACGTTTCAAGGTACCTAAAATTCGAAAATCAAATAAAAATTTCGGCTTACGTGGCACATTCTTAAGTTCCCATGGATCGAGTTTGACGAAAATTTGGTATATGGGCTCCATTTGGGGTCAAGTTGTGCCCTGAGCTTTTGGTGGATGTCAGTCATTTCAAAGGGTAGAAAAATAAGGGCTGAAATTTTCAAAATGCCCTAGTTCAAAAACTTCCGGTATGAAGGTATTGTTTTTTCATCAATTTAAAACGCTGCAAATTATTACACAATGGTTTATTATTTTTTATTTTTCTATATAGATCACTCGTCTGCAAAGCCACCAACCACCCAACATAAAGAAAAACATCGATCGCATTTCGGTCAGCTTTAATTTGAACGGAGATTAGGCCTCTTTTGCGATTCACACTCGTGTTTCTGATTTATCGTACGTCCAAACTTCAAATTCTCGTAGTGAGCGAACGGTTTGTCCTACAGAGCTCCGGGTGGTCTCAAAAAATTCTAAAAATTCTATAGAATCTTAAATTGAAGGGAAAACAATACCTTTCTATCAAAATTTTTTGAGTTAGGGCGTTTTCAAAATTTCAAAATTGATTTTGGAACCCTTAGAAGTGACCTACATCAACCAAAATCTTCGGGGCACAACTAGATCCCAAATGGAGCCTACATACCAAATTTCATCAAAATCGGTCAATGCTAAGTGGGAAAAGTGCTGCGTACGGCGGACGGACGGCCAAATTTTTATTCGATTTTTGGATTCTACGTACCTTGAAACGTAAACCATCAAATTTTGAGGGGGTGTTAAATTTTTTTTTTCTTAGTCAATTCCAAAGGTTCATTATTGAAAATAATAAACCAAAAAGAATTGAATTTTCAGAATCGAATGAGACCACCCAGAGCTCTGTAGGACCAACCGTTTGCAAATGGTCTCAGTCTAGGTATAGGTGTCTCAGTCGGTCGCCGTTCGTTCCTCGTTCCGGGTTAGTATTTAACCAAATCGAAGGCGCAAAAACATAAAAGTTGTACTTAAATTGGAAATTTTAAAGGATTTTAGAAATTCATTAGTGCACGGACCTAGGGAATTGAGAAACTGAAATATTGCCGCTAGAATCACAAAATCGAACAATAATTGCCATAGAAATAAGGGAAAAACATGGGAAAACTTGTTTATTCAAAAAATTTTTCATATTTCAGTTTTTCCATTCCCTAGGTCGTGCACTACTGAATTTCTAAAATCCTTTAAAATTTCCAATTTAAGTACAACTTTTAAACTTTTTTCCCTTCGATTTGGATAAATACTAAACCGACTGATACGTCCTTAAGGATTAGACTTACGATAAATCAGAAACACGAGTGTTTCTGTTTGTGATGGCATTCTACCTGAAAGAGGCGTAAAGCACCGATATTTCAACATGATTGTGAAATTACGAGTAGGCTGAACTTTGTTATGATAATATTGTACTTCAGAAGAATTTTCAATCTTTTATTATTTTCCAGAAGAATTTTCAATCTTTTATTATCTACTTTGCTGATAATTGCTTATTAAGGATAACAATATTATCCAAATTATGAGATTATCCATAAATAATATTGAAATTATGTCAATTTTACATTAAGTTTAGTTTTAAGAGTTATTAGGTTTTTCCAAGTTTTTCCTCCAAGTGTTTTCCTCTTGCTTTGAAATTTGGCGGGGTCATGCTGGTTGCCCGCTGATGGTCCCATATGAATTACATCATCATCAAAGCTTAGCATCTGCACACATTAATTTATTAATATCTAATTGGCTGAGGGATGAGACCATGATGATTGTGATGTTCGATAGAAGACTTTGTAATTGCGGATCACCGAACATAATCGCTATCAACCGTCTTCTTTCTCAACTTCTGATCATGTTGGGAAATTTATCAGCAATACTTCTCTATAGTTGGTATTTTCAGAGCTCCCATCTATTCTGTTCCCTGTGAAGTGACGATCAGCAAATTTTTTTTTTTTTTTTTTTTTAATCAATTTTATTGGCACCGGTAATACCATACAGCCATGGCGTTATTAAAAATATTTACATTGTATGTTGTTTAACATTGCTAGGTATAAAAAAAACGTCTGCCAAGTTGGGTGGGCAGTATAGCTTCCTCACTCATTGTAACATGGACGTATAGAATCAGTTGGCGAAAAAATCATGATTCAAAGAGTTATTGAATACCAAAATATTGGCGATAATATGCGGGATAGGGTTGCAGGTATTAATGTTTATAATATTTTTATAATTTTTATAAGGTATTATAGTTTATAATATTTTGTATTTTCAACGTAGAATTTTATTTAGCGGTCCACCGTCTAGGACCTAAACCACACAATCCCTGAAAATTTCATCGAAATTGGTTGAATAGTTGCGGAGTTTTGGTTGTAACAATAAATTTAAAGTTCGCGCATGCTCAGCGGCTATTGCTTGACCAATCTGATTGAAACTTATAGGGTGTCTCTTAGAAGTTAGTCCCTTACTAACCTCCAAATTTGAGCAAAATCGTTTCATTAGAAACCGAGAAACCGAGGTTCCAGGAAATTCACATTTGCGCATGCGCACTCGCTCCTATTGGTCCGAAGGTGCTGAAATTGATAGGGGACCATCTAGGATCTAACCCGCACAATCCCTGAAGATTTCATCAAAATCGGACCACAGGTTAGTATAGTTTTGCCCGGGACAAGGATTGACCACAGACAGACCGACAGACAGACAGACACGGAACCAAAATTGTTCGGGAAGCTCTAAAACGCAAAAAGCAAGTGGAAATTTTGATTTTGGAGGTCATTTTTTTTCACTTCTTTCACGAATACAAAGCTTCCCTACCTTCGGTAGTGAGGAAGCAAAATATATGAATCTGAGTAAATTGACAATTAACTAAATGTTGTCCATTCTCATCAGGTTATATGGTTATATTTGAACTACAGAGAAATATGAAAATTAATTCGTAGACGTCTTGCCGAAGGATGGTTGCGAGGTTAAACGGTCGAAGGATGGATGTAGGGAGGCTGTTAATCATAATGTCTCGTTCTGCATTGAATTTGTTGCATTCGAGGATTATGTGATGCAACGTCTCTGTCGTCTGACGGGTGTCGCACAGGTCAGTATCGCTTCTGCCAATTCGGTGTAGGTAGGCTTTTGTCACGCAGTGCCCAGATCGAATTCTGCTTATTGTTTTATAGAAGGATTTACTTTTCCCCGGGCACTTGGTAAACCACGGAGTTAGTGAAACTTTGTGAAACGTTGTTTTGTATGGCTCACCAGATGGGTATCGATCATACGTGTCTTGCCACTCTTTCAACATCTCTTCCCTGAGCCGTCTGCGTAGATCTGATGGTAGATATATTGGAGTCTGGATGTCACAAGTGGGTTTTTTCGACGCTTCTTTTGCGTAGGAGTCCACCAGCTCATTTCCAACTATACCCGCATGGCTTTTCACCCATATCAGCCTGAACTGCCTTCCCGAGGTCCTCAAAGCTGCACATAGTTTGATGATCTCACCCTCTATGTAGTTCAAATTCGAGTTGGGGTTGATATTTTGTAATTTTGTTATGACACTCAGGGAATCAGTCAGGAAGATCACGGGTCTTGGCTCTAGATGGAGTTGCATCGCGTACTTCAATGCTTCGTGGAGTGCAATTAGCTCGGCTGTATATATAGATGCGAAATCTGCCAATCTGAATCGGGCGATGGCATTTCGGGTTACATCGTAGTATGCAGACCCTACTTTACCGTCTATCAAGGAGCCATCGGTGTAGATATGTACAGCTTCGGGCCACCGTTCACGGATGAATTTTGTGAATGATGTAGAGTTTTGAACAGAGTTAGACGGGATGGATATAGGAGGGGCTCTCAAGCTCGCATAATTCAGCTCATACCGTACAGGTTTCGGGAGCGGTGGGATAAGATCGGGGTATTCGGATATGGCATAGAATGCTTCACATAATAGTGGACTTGGTTTCTTGGCCCAGTACTTATCGATCAAATTGAGTATGGATAGATCTTTGAGACGTGAAAAATGGAGAGGATGCCGCTGAAATAGTGACAAAGCAAATCTCCGAGCTATCATTTTGCCGCGAGCTCCGAGGGGAGGTTCTCTAGCTTCAGCGTAAAGTGCATTAAGGGGGGTTGAGGTCAATGCGCCTAACGCAACTCTCAAACATTTGGATATCATACGCTCTAGTTTTTGGATATCATACGCGGATATCATACGCTCTAGACTCACTAGATCAGCAAATTGCGAACTAGTAAATCACCACAAACAATTGCATTTATACCAACGATTTTTGCAGGTATGATCGCGCTGTTCTGTTAGGAAGCTGTACCTACTGCCTACCAAACTTGACAGATGTTTTTATCCGATATTTGAATTTTAAATATCGAAGCAAACTTAACGCGGTAAAAAATGTACACACTGAATAAACAAATTTTGGGAAGATTTAAAAAACTGTGTTCAATTTAAAAAGCTTATTATTGAGAGTAACACATTGAAATGAAATTCAATTACCTACCTACTACTCGTGGGAGTTTTACGGTAACATGTACGACTGGTATATCATTCACATTATCAACATTATTATTATTAATTATATAGGATTTGTATTATCATTAATATTATAATTGCAGGTGGTGGTAACTTTGGGAACGACGAGCTCCTGCGCGTTCGATAATTTGGCGGACATTGGACCCGTCTGTCGTGAAGAGAACGTGTGGCTTCACATCGATGCTGCTTATGCAGGTTTGTATGAGTTGGAGTGGACGAATAAGGAACTGTCTGTCTGTTCGTTAGAGACAAAACGTAGTCATCTGGAGAAAAGTTCGAAGATATTTCAAAATTTTAAGGTATTTTCATGGTAATAGTCACAACACTTCTCTATGAGGTAGTTGGAACTTGGAATTTGGTTCCTCAGAATAGTTTCTTTTAAATTTGAAGGTGATTTTATCAGTTTGGGTCTCTTTATATATTTTGGGAAGTCGTCATAAATTGGAGAGAACTTTCAAGTGTATCGATGTTTCTAAAAGTAGATAATGACAATTGTCTTGCCTCCAAGAAATTTTGTTGTCGTATTTTCACAAATAAAAGTAACGGTCCCTTTTCAACAGGAATGAGGTCACAACGGCCGGACACCCAACGGCCGAATTGTCCCTCCCCCGGGAGGACTAGAACCTCCCGGAGTAGGGGAACGGTATTTAAGGGCCATTCGTATGGAAAAGCGATATACCACTAGTAAACTCTCAAAGCGATCTTATCTCTTCAACAACCCATACCAAATCTCACACCTAAAAACACTTAGGAAACTAAACCTCAGTAGCAATCCGGTTTTGTGCAGACTGGGCCTACACTTCAACATCCTCCACATTTTATTAACTTCACTTGGTGAGCTGGGTTCTACACAGACCAGAAGCCATTTTCCCTAACAATTTAGTAAGCCGGTTTTGTGCAGACTCGGAGCTAAATTGTTCAAAAACGTCCCTTCAAAATTATCCAGACAAAGTTCTTCTTCCAAATTCTAGAGTATAAACTTCCCGTATTTTTCAGTCATTTCATACAACAATTTGGAGTCAGTAAATTCACGTATTCAAAATCATAACATTGGTGACCCGACAAGTACAAATCATAACAACAATCAACTTTATTATCAGAGGATTTCACTTTCCGACCACCAGGTGGGGTCCAGACAGACCGTCTTCCTTCTGCCCTGGTGTCACTGCGAAGCTGCTTACCTTAGCCTTGGGTATCCTGCTTCCCGGTTGTTTAGAAGCCTGCCATAGCGCGTCAATCTTCTAAATACGTAGTCTCTTCTTTGTCAAGATAACTTTTGAAAATCAAGTTTGGGTTTGAAAGGAACCCGCTCGGTGATTTAAAATCAACAAAATTATATTGGAGTATTATTTTCCCACTTGCAAGTATTGTAACATTATTTGTAAGTACCTACCTACCTCCTAAGGATCAATATTTTTAATTTCCCCCTCAAAAATGTGTCTCTTTACGTTTTAAATTCAGAAAATAGTTTTATGAAAAATAATTGGTTCCTACTGGTGCGCCTAAACTTTGCAACCCGATAGCGTTGGGTTTTCTCATGGGTGCTAACATGGTAGTCGAATGGGATGTCCCGTTTTAAGGAAATTTGGTCTTAGAATCGATGTATGGTGGTCCTGTGATCCACCGATGACGTCATGGGTTTCTGTGGGGCTTTTATTGGCCTAAAATGGAGAGGTTCCATGTTTTTTCAAAGATATTTTTCAAAGATCCATGTTTTCAAAGTTTACAGTTTTTGCTTCCGAGTCTACCGAAGTAGCGGAAGCTTTGTTATCACTTTTCAAGGATGAAAAAAAAAGTTCTTCAAAATCAAAATTTTCATTCGCGTTTTGCGTTTTAGACCTTTCTGAACAATTTTGTTTCCGTGTCTGTCTTTCTGTGTGTTTGTCATGAAATCCTTGTAACGGGCATAACTATACGAAGTCATTGTTCGATTTCTATGAAATTTTCAGGCATTGTGCGGGTTGGTGTGTAGACGGTCCCCTGTGGAAATCATCATCCTCGGACTGATAGAAGCGACTGCGCATGCGCAAACGAGAATTCCTTGTAACGGCCATAACTTCTACATTTTCCATCCGATTTCAATGAAAATTTCAGGGATATTACAGATTAGTATTCAGATGGTCCCCTATGAAATATTCACCTAAGGACTGATAGTAGCAACTGCGCATACGCAAATGTGAATTCCTTGCAACAGCCATAACTACATTCCTCGTCCGATTTCGTTGAATATTTCAGAGATTAAGCGGATTGGTGTGTAGATGATCCTGAATGGTGATCATGGCCCTCAAATTGATAGTAGCCTCAGCGCGTGCGCAAACCTAAAATTCTTTAACAGCCATAACATCAACATTTTCCATCCGATTTCGATGAGGTTCTCAGAGATTGTACGGATTAGGATGTTGATGGTTTGCCATGAAAACCATCACCCCCGGACTGATAGTAGCCGCTGCGCATGCGCAAACGTTGTCCAAACGGATTGTTGCGCAAACGCGCTAACGGATTATCCAGATTAGCGTGTAGATGGTCCCCTATGAGGGATAAACTACTGAGAGACCATGAGATTAACTACTATGCATCGGATCATCTATATGATCGGGTTATGGATACGAGGAAGCTATGTGCCACACCCACTTGGCAGACTTTTTCCACTTTCAAGATTTTTTCCGTGTTTTTGACCTTGTATCATTAAAATGGTAATAACTCCTTCAACTTACTGGATAAACTCAAATTTGACGATACCGTTGGAAAGACCGTTAAATTTCCTATCTTCCTGATGGCGAACCAACGTTTTTTAAATAGACGAAACGGGTGAGAAATGAATTTGAAGAGGAAAAATGGTCAAATCTTGAAAATCTCAACTTTTTTCAAGTCCCTGCTTTCCTGCGTGTGTATGCTTCCTGTAAGCCTATAAGAATGAACAAAAGCCCAGCTTTCCAACGGTATGGTCAGAATTGTTTCCAAAATTTTTATTGGTGGAGAAAACCGCGCTTGAATTAGCAAAAACGTGATTTTTTTCAACGAAATCGACAGTTTGACGGGAGGAATCGGGGTTGGATGGAGAGTGACAGGAGCGGCGGCGGAGGAGACCCCCCGAATCCTCCCGTCAAACCTTCGATTTCCTTGAAAAAAATCACGTTTTTTCTCATTCAAGAGCGGTTTTCTCAAACGTCACAAATTGGTTGTAGCATCAATCCCTAGGCTATGGCAGGAACGTAGGTGTTACACCCTGTACAGGTGCTGACCACCAAACTTGGCAGGAGGAATGATTCACAATAATTGTTGTTTCAGGGTCAGCCTTTATATGCCCCGAGTACCGTCATCTGATGGAAGGAGTTGAACATGCTGATTCGTTCAACTTCAACCCTCATAAATGGTTGTTGGTCACCTTCGATTGTTCTGCTATGTGGTAAGAAATCTGCGTCAACCTATTTTTTGTTAACAACTATAATTAAAGTAAATAAAGTAAAGTAAACAACCGTCTCAGGATGAATTTTTGTTTATCTGCCTTTCCTGGCGTCGCGGACTTCATCAGCTGTCTACCAAAGGGAAGATCAGAATTTGTTCTGATGATTTCGCTCATGGCTTCCCATTCCCTCACCCGCTCGAGTGGAGAGCGGTTCACCAATGGCCCAACCCGAAAAATTATCATGACCTACGATACCGCCTTCGAGCGTTCACTAATCCTGCTAAGCGTTCAGTAATCTCCCGGACCGACTGTCAATTTCCCTTTATTATGTTTAGACAATAATATAGATATTATTGTGTCACTCATGTTCGTTCCTCTGCTCTGATGGTTATTCTCTTGTCGACAGGTTGAAAGATCCTTCCTGGATAGTGAACGCGTTCAACGTAGATCCTCTGTACTTGAAACACGACATGCAAGGGTCGGCTCCAGACTACAGAGTGAGATTATTTTCTGTCAATACCTGATCAACATGTCGTAGAACAGTGTGCAGATGTGCAAATGAGAATATATTTGATGGTGAACAAAGAAAGAAAATCATGAGCAAAAATGAAGACCACTTCGCATGTGGCAAATCCAAATCCTTCATTCTATGCACAGAAATAAGTCTGCCAGGACAGAACATGTTATTTGTTTCTTGCTCGTTGTAGCTTTTTGAGGTTGTTTCATGTGACTTTATGAATTTTGACTAAGTTTTTCTTCATTTACTGTATTTTTTTTATTCGTCTTTCAAAAATAATATTCAAGACAATCATCCACTTACATTGTCAATCCACTTACATTGTCAACATGACGTCCATAGATTGCATCTCCAATGAAGTTATGTAACTTCATGCAAACTCCTGCATTATTACAATACAGTTTGTATTTATTCCTTGTTCTAACAGCATTGGCAGATTCCGCTGGGCAGAAGATTCCGGTCCCTAAAGCTCTGGTTTGTGCTTCGCCTTTATGGAGCTGAAAATCTGAGAGCACACATCAGGAAGCAGATTGGACTGGCTCACGAATTCGAGCAAATGGTGCTTGCCGACTCTCGCTTTGAACTGGCTGCTGACGTGATTATGGCGCTGGTCTGCTTCAGATTGAAAGTAAGCTCCTCTCAACTGCCTACCTATACGTATGTGGTTCCCCATCACATGTGTATGTCTACGCTGGTATCCAAATTGTTCGACCAAGGTAGTCATCCTGCTGTAGGGCCAAAAAGGTACCTGATTAGAAATCAATTTTGGACTACTTCTCTCACAGCGTTTTTGGAACTTATTTCTTTCCTCATTTGAATTATTACATACTATTTTAATGAAAAAACGTCTGCCAAGTGGGTGTGGCACATAGCTTCCTCGTATCCATAACCCGATTGTATACATGATCCGATGCATAGTAGTTAATCTCAAAACACCAATCTCTAAGTACCTTTCACTACCCTCATAGGGGACCATCTACACGCTAATCTGGACAATCCTAGAAAATTTCATCAAATTCGGATGAAAAATTAAGTGAGTAGATGTATGTGATTGGATCAAAAAAATACATAGCCTCGGCTTGGTTTCGAACCTTCTGAGCTACCGACTTGCAGTTAATGGGATGTGAGATTCTCACAGGAGACCATCCCTCTATGAAATACCATTCTCTATGATTTTCATAGGGGACCATCTAAACACTACTCTGTAACATCCCTGAAGATTTCATTGAAATCGGATGGAAAATGTAGAAATTATGGCCGTTTTTTTTTTTTTTTTTTTTAGAACTCCCCTCAAAGACAAAATGTTGAGGGATGAGGGAAGATGAGGAAGGTGGGGGTGGGAGAGAGGGATGAAGGGAAGTGCCTCTATAAAACGACCACCAGTTCAAATATGAGCCGAGCAAGACACGGGTGGTGATACCACGGAGTACGCCTACTGAGATGCCCAACTCACGCAACTCCGTGGCACTTTTCCCGCACCACACCCCGCGCCAAGATAAGGTTGCAGCCATCACCCTGATGTTGTTGGGTGCCACTCCTTTTAGCTCCGACACCGCTTGCCGTAAATCATTTCTATCATACTTCCTTATCTTAGCCCGCCAAGTCTGCTCCATGTCCAAGCTGCCATTGACAACTTGGACATCCAGGATAATGCAAGACTGGTCGGGCTTGACGGCAACGATGTCGGGCTTCTTACCCTGGTCACTTGGCATGTGATACAATCTCTCTCTCTCAACATCCCAGCCGCTAGATGACAGAGCACCTGCTATCTGCTTGGCGACCGCATCATGACGTAAAATGCGGCCCCCATGAGTCCGAGGACATTGCTGCACTACATGATACAGATGTTCATTTCCACTCCGACAGGCGCGGCAAAGGGGTAGAGTTGTCCCACGACTACCCCTCGAACACCGTACCGCAGTTGGCAGAGTTGCCATGCGGACGGCGTGGAAGTGTCGGTAGTCGCGGGCCCCAATGCCCTCCGAAGCCCAATCTACCCATTGGGAAGAGACAGGGCTTTCGGAGCACTGTCGGAGTTCTTTACCATCTACTGACTCATGCAGCGCAGCAGCGAACTCAGCAGACGAACTGGGTTTTGGAGCAGATGGTGTTGCTCGGTCGCACCATGCTAACTGCTGCCTGACAAAATCAAGATCAGCAGCCGCACGGGCGACCTCCCAGCTCGACCCTTGAAGGGCTAGCAGGCGCTGGCGGCGCAGTGAAGGGATACATGCCGAGAGAGACACAACGCCAAGCCCACCGGATTTTACCGGTGCGTGAACATAGGCACTTGGGACACCAGGTGGGAACCTCAGCCAAGAGCGCACAGCAGAGCGAACTTGTCGATCTAACTCTTGCAGCCTCCCCGCCGTAAGCCTGCCAAAGACTAACCCATAGGTCAGCTTTGGCAGTAAGTACGTGCGGAGGAGGCGCAGCTTCTGCTGTGGCTTCAATGGAGCCTTGGTAACGCGATCTAGCGCTCTACCAAGGTCCACACGGCTGGCACTAATGGTGGCCACCCCCATGAAGTCGACTCCAAGGTACCGCCAAACCTCCAACACGGATCGAGATGGGATGGGGGATTGTCCTATGACAAAACCCCCATCCACAACTTTCACCTTATGTTGGCGACCCGACGGGACCAAGGAGACCGACCCACACTTATCGGGGTTAACCACAAGTCCACACCTGGCTAGCTGCTTAGCAAATGCATTGAGGGCGATCTGCAAACCCTCACGGGTTTCTGCGAGTAGGATAACATCATCGGCAAAAGCCAATGCTCCTACTCGCACCCTACTCAAACCCTACTTCTGTGGGCAGCTTACCCAAGGCCGTGTCCACGACCAGGTTGAAGAGGAGTGGTGATAGGGGATCCCCCTGGCGTACCCCACGCCCGATCCGTACATCCCCTGACACCTCACCTCCTGCCTCCAGGACCGTCACGCCTTCGTGGTACAGACAGGCCACATACTCAATTAACCGAGATGGGGCCCCGACACCACGAAGGCAATCGGTCAGGGCAAAGTGACTGACTGTATCAAAGGCCTTAGCGACGTCCAGAGCAGCCAGATGGAGTTGGCGGCGCTTCATACGGGCCAGCGAGATGACAGTTTGGAGAACTGTAAGGTTCTCCGCCGTGCCATCTGCTGGCCGAAACGCTCTCTGGACGTCACCAATGATACCAGCCACCTGGAGGCGAGATGCCAGTACTTTCTGGAAGTGGCGGAAGACTACCGAGGACACAGAGATTGGTCGATAGCCTCCAGGCCCACTTCCCCCTTTCTTTGGGATGAACACCGTTCGGGTACGGGTTAACGCTTTCGGGGGTCTTCCCGCAAGGAGGAGTAGGTTGAGGAGGAGCAGCTTAATCGTCCTTGGTGCTTTATTCCAGCGACGGGCGGAAATACCATCAGGTCCAGCGGAAGTGGAGTTCTTGACACGGCACTTATGTGCCTCGTCAGAGAGCACCGGCGAACACATGATGCTGCGTAAGGAATCCCTGGTAGAGACTGGGGGAACCACACGCTCTCCAGGGTCGTGACTGGGAGCACTCAGAAGTGGCTCCCAGAAATCCACAAACTCCTGGAGAGGGGGTTGAACTTGATTTTCCCCAGGCTCTTCCAGTACCTCCGCAGCCACACGCGCCGGATGCTTCCTCCACAAACTCTGAACCCGGTGGTACTCCCGCCGTCTTGCTTGTTTAGCACAAGTACAAGTAAATTCACGTTTGCGCATGCGCAATGGCTACTATCAGTCCGAAGGTGGTGATTTTCATAGGGGACCATCTAAATACTAATCTGTAACATCCCTGAAAATTTCATTGAAATCGGATGGAAAATGTAGAAGTTATGGCCGTTACAAGGAATTCACGTTTGCGCATGCGCAGTCGCTTCTATCAGTCCCGGGATGATGATTTTCATAGGGGACCGTCTACACACCAACCCGCACAATCCCTGAAAATTTCATCGAAATCGGACAATAACTTCGCATAGTTATGCGCGTTACAAGGAATTCATGACAGACGGACAGACACACAGACAGACAGACAGACAGACACACAGACACGGAACCAAAATTGTTCAGAAAGGTCTAAAACGCAAAACGCGAGTGGAAATTTTGATTTTGGAGAACTTTTTTTTTTCGTCCTTGAAAAGTGAAAACAAAGCTTCCGCTACCTTGGTAGACTCGGAAGCAATATTTTGAACAATTCGAGAGTGAAATAATTCATTGAAAAATTAGGTAGGTACTTCTTGAACTAAAATCTTAAATTATTGTCCTTGAATACTCTCAAAACTTTAGCTCAAAATTATAGGTAATTACATAAAATTCCGTTTGGGTTAGTTGTAAAACGGGAAAGACTCTGACAGGCATTGTGGCTGACGTTAATTGTAAAACTACGGATTTGATTTCAGCTCGCTGGCGATCATTGGGCCCCTTTTTGGACCTCTTTTAGGAGCTCTTATTGAGGTCTCCTAGTTGGAAGATATTAAAATAAAACAATTGCGTATTTTCGGGCGTTGGCCCGGAGTTCTTGGCTGGCCTGTAGATGTCCCCCCCCCCCCCCCGGCGCTTTTATTGAAATGGGTGGTCTGCCTGTACGTAAACCTCGCAGTTCGCAAGGCTGCCTCTCGAGTAATGGATTGGTGGCCCCGGGAGCCACCTTGGTGGGTGGGTTCGGGCCAGCAGGGGCACGCCGGCCGGTGGGGTAGCGCTCAGCACACACCTTGTTCCTTAATTTTCCAACCACATAAGTTCCTGTTTCAATTTGATTTTCTCAGAGTTAACCCTAATTGGACCATGGTGTCACCCAGTTGGTTAGTGTAGGTCACTTCTAAGGGTCGAAAAATGAATTTTGAAATTTTGAAAACGCCCTAACTCATAAAATTTTGAGATAAAGGTATTGGTTTTCCATCAATTTAAGATAGTAAAGAATTTTTTGAGACCACGCGGTGCCCTGTAGGACAAACCGTTCGCTCCCTACGAGAATTTAAGGGTTGGACGTACGATAAATCAGAAACACGGGTGTGAATCGCAAAAGAGGCCTATTCTCCGTTCAAATGTTAGCTGACCGAAATGCGATCGATGTTTTTCTTCATGTTGGATGGTTGGTGGCTTTGCAGACGAGTGATCTATATAGAAAAATAATAAACCATTGTGTAATAATTTGCGGCGTTCTTTCATAGGGACGTATGTCCGGACTTGAGCTCTTCTGAAAGAAACCAAAATTTTCAAGGGCGATTTCTATCATGTTGGAGACGGGCTGATACAAATGATTTCCTTAGAACACTTTCCTCAAGGCTGATCAAGACCTTCACCACTCTCCATCAAAGGTATGCCAGAATATTAGAACTCCTATACTGATTTTTGTTTAAATTTTCAGACCTCCAACGAAGACAACGAATTCCTCTTGAAAATGATCAACGGGAACGGGAAGATCCACTTGGTGCCGTCCAAAATCAACGGAACGTACTTCCTTCGAATGGCCGTCTGCTCGAGGTACACAGAGTCTCACGACATCCAGGGCTCTTGGAGAGAAATCCAAGCTATGGCTGACCGACTCGAGAAAGAAAAGGCCAAGAACTAACAAGTTACCTCTCGATTTACTGTATTCCTTCTTCCAACATTGCGTTCCACTAAGCAATCATGGTAATCACTACTTACGTTACAATATGGCTTTGCTGCCGAGGATTTATTATAATTTGGAATATCTGTAATTATCTAATGCGTTTATTGTAATATAATAATATCAATACGAGGAGACTTAAAAAGCGCTCTACCTAGTTCATGGAAACAGCTCCATGTAGTACCTTCCAATATTGATTATATACAAGGCACGTAACAAAACAAGGCCTAAGTATTTGGTGCCTAATGTATAATTTTAAATTATTATATTCTACAGAATATGAAATGATCAACCTACTACAAGAATATAGGTACCAGTACTAGTTATATAATATACTTTAGTAAATAATGATCATCCATGTGCAATAATACCTCAGTGTTGATGGTATGCTTACTACTCCATAAAATTCAATACCTAAGATAGAAGTATTGTTTTGAACTTGGGACAACAGTAACGCTTTCAAGTGTATTATAATTGTATGCTTTCCAGGTTAATATTTTGTTACCCATATATCAATAATTTATTGGTGTCCGGCATGACAGCGAGTAGGTTTGTGTTGATTTCGAGGCACAAACCTTCAAGGTGGACGCGTCTGGATGTAGGTCAGCTCTGCTGTTGAGCAACCTCCGATTAAGCTGTTACGCACTGTAGAAGTAAAAGTAGCTGGAATACAGAAATACGGATAGAATAAAAAGTTGTCCCTTGACACGCTAAACTGAAAGACTTCATATTTTTGGGTGTTTTGAAGGCGGTCAATGTTATATTTATATTATTATCATAGCGTATTCAGACAATACCATAGTGTAATACCAAATTGATGTCGATATTATTTCTTTTTGATTTAAGAACTTACTTCGGGTCCAACTGAACCAATTTTATTACCTACTCTCTATTTTATTAAATATTTATCAGATTTATTAATAAATATTATTTATGAATAACCAATACGGTAAGTGCCCCTATTCGTAATTAATATTATAATTATAAATATTATTTTCCAAAATGTTTTATATGTGAACAATCTAGTAAAGTACATGTTCTTACATACTCGTTTATTGAATATTGCCAATATAGTTGAGCTCACTAATTTAGTTTTTTTTCGAATTTTTACGTTCTGACGTCATAATCAAAATTTCAAACAATGATCAAAATCAAGAATGCGACTAATGAACTGTGCGAATTATCATTTGATTCACCAAGCTCATTAGTCATGTTTTGAATCTTTGTTGCAATTCTCAAGAAATACAATCAGATCTATTATTTAATAATTTATGTGGAAATACTGCTTAAATTTACGCAATTAGTTCTTCGACAATAGAGGTGTAAGGACAATAATTTTAAAATTTGTTAAGTTTTAACGATTGGAGGTGACTTGACTATCAAATGACCAATATTCTATTTTTAAGAAATTGACTAGATTTGCATTAAATTTAGACGGAAATAGAGCTAACTATCAATTTGAATCAGTAAGGAATATCCAATTCTAAAAACAGCATCTGCTGACCTAAATTTGTGCAGGTTATGGGGAGTTAGCCGGCAAAAAAAAATCGATTTTGGGATTTAGTTTTTCGAATAACATTGACAATATTTCGGAGATTGAAAAGGAAAAAAAATGAAAATCGGACTGTTGAAACTGTTGTAAATTAATGTCTTAAGTTGGGTCTCTGCGGGGTGCGGCGAGGTGCTTAGTGCGACCTAGGGATGTCCCAAGAGTATCGATACTTAAGAGTATCGATACTTCTTGAAAAAAGTATCGATACATATCGATACTTCTTTTCCTGATGTCTATTGTAGTATCGATACTTTTTTTCCAGTATTGGAGGCGATACTCTCATTTTATCTGTTTTTTTAATCTGATCTCACATTTTATCTGTTTCAACACCTACGACATGAAGGTACCTGCTTGACAGTACCTCTATATCTACTTAGATTGTTGAGAGACCAACAAACTTCAACAAATTTAACAAAGATGATGTACCACCACCTCCAGCTCTCTATGATAACCTGCTGTCCTCCATAATCGAGGAAGGACCACCAAAATGTTAACCCAAACAAGTGCAATACGAAAACAACTGCCTAAACAAAAACAAGTTTTAAATAACAAAATGAGTGATTTATTGTTTTGTTCATTCTATATTAATTATTATCCTCGTGATGGAGAGGAACATAAACGACAATTTCACCCATTTTTGTGAAAGTATCAAAAAGTATTGAGATTTCAAAATATCGATACTTTTTAAAAGTATCGTATCGATACTTTTTGATACTTTCTAGATGTATCGATACGATATTATATCGATACTTTCGAAGTATCGGACATCCCTAGTGCCACCCTTGTGATTTGTACTGTTCGCAGACAGAATGCGGCTGGCCAATTCCCCGAAGGGTATACCTCCTAACATAGACGACTACCTGTTCCAAAATCTTTTTTTTTTCGGCAGGCAGGTGAGAAAATCTTTAAGATCCATAGGTGGAGTTGGATCTCGTAAGATACCTGGAAGGGTCCGCGTCCTCCAGGTTATGTGGGATTCAAACCCACTAAAAAAACACCTCCTTTTTCCCCCCATGTTGGAGCTCAGCCCGGAACCGTTTAGCACATTACTTCGGGCTGAGTCCTGGGGCGTGTAATCAGTTCTGGGTGAGGGGGCGGACCAGATGCTCCCTCCTCTCTCTTTCTCATTCTAAGAGCATCTTCCTTGTCAGGATGCTCTCCGTGTATTCTGCCACAGCAGTCCAGCTCCTTTCACCTTCCAGCATCCTGCTGACAACAGCCTCTGGTGTTGAGTTCTGGGGAGCTATCTCCAGGTCTGCCATCAGCTGATTTCTTTCAGGTGCCCATTTGGTGCATTTGAAGAAGGTGTGGAGCACATCATCATCTTCTTTGTTCTGGCCATGTAAATATGTTGGGGCAGATACCTTTCCCATTTTATGCAGGTAGGCATAAAACAGTCCATGTCCCGTAAAGAACTGCGTAAGGAAGAAGTTCACTTCTCCATGTTATCTTTCCATCCACGTCCGAATGTTTGGCACCAACCGTGCAGTCCATCTTCCTCTATGTTCTCCCGTCCATATGTTCCAAAATCTTAGGTAGCCTGTTGAGTCAGGCTGGGGAAAGGGCCGAGCCTCAGTAATCGTAAGCTAGGCATCGAGCAACTCGAGTCATAATAAGGTAGAGAGCCCCTCCACGCAGCCGATTGTTATGAAGGATTTTTATCTCGAATGTGAGTTCACTTGCCCTTCTGTTTACCCTTCTGTCGCCTTTGAAATTTGAAAAAAGCATCATCCTTTATGGGAAGCGTGATTTAAAAAAAAAAAAAAATACTTTCTTAATTGATAAGACTTTCCCAAGAGTAAGGAACCTGTTTAATTTTTTATCAGTGTTCTCTACATTTGCCAAAGAGATATTTTGAAGGTTTTAAAATGTTTTATCTTATTAAAGCATATAACGTTGAAGAACCTGCAGCAACAACGAGCCCAAAAGAGTAATATGTGAGTTAACAATCATTTCGAACCCCCGAATGTTGTCGCTCGATCTGGTGGTGGCTTCCTGAACTGCCTGCCTGCGTTTTGACGTTTCTCGCGTCAGATCGGGAGAGCACGTAGAAGTTCATCAACCAAATCCAATTTTATATCAACACTTATTTTGATTTTTTGGTCATCCAGAAGTGTACGGTATTTCAATTCTTCCAGGATTTGGATTAATTTCTCACATCGTAAGACAAGGCAGAAAGAGAGAGAGAGAGAGATTGAGAGAGAGAGAGAGAGAGAGAGAGAAAATGAAACATTTGGATCACTAGGAATAACTTATGCAAACATTTTACGCTTTTCAACGGTGTAATCAGATTTGAATTTGTATAAAAATTTGGGTTTACTGAGAGAAGGTCGAAAACACGAAAACAATCTCAAAAATGAAATACCTCAAAACAAAGTCTCTAAAAAATCATTGAGAGGAATTTTTTGCTGGAAATGAGCCCCCTAGAATCAAATGAGCCTGTGACCTTCACGAAATGTAACAGCCTATACAGGGTGTGTTCACTTTAGATGGGCACAATTTCAGGGTTCGATTTTACAACGTAAAAAAAAAAAATGTCTCAGCAATTTTCTTTTAACCCACTCAAAATGCTTTTTTTCACTTCGAAGTTTTTTTTTTAGCGTTTTCGACCTTACGGCGCTGATATGGTCATAACTCCCTTATTTCTCATGCAAATTGAAATCTGACTACACCATTGGAAAGAGCGTTAAACTCCCAAGCTACCTAGTGCAAAACCAAAATCTTTTAGCAATAGTTCCAAAAAAATCAAGTCAAAAAGCAAACTCAGAAATTTTTTCGAAACTTGACTTTCTTTGACCAAAGTTTTTACTCTGAATCCCTTGAATCCTATTTCGATGGGCTCTTTTTGGAAAAAAACATGTTCAAATTGTCAGCTTTCCAACGGTTTATTTTTAAAGTTTGCTTTTGACTTGATTTTTCGAAACTATTTTATTGTTGAAAGATTTGGTTTTGCACTAGGTAGCTTGGGAATTTAAAGCTCTTTCCAACGGTATAGTCAGATTTGAATTTGCATGTGAAATAAGGGAGTTGTGACCATATCAGTGCCGTAAGGTTGAAAACGAGAAAAAAACTTCGAAGTGAAAAAAAAGGCATTTTGAATGGGTTAAAAAAATTGCTAAGATACATTTTTTTTGGATATACCTTGTAGAATCGAACCCCTGAAGTTATGCCCATCTAATGTGTAGACACCTTGTATATTAAATATACATCTGTAAATCTTTAAATTTTACAGATACACGAGCATATTTTAATCAGCATCCAAATTGCCGTTCCTAAACAGGAAAAAAGGTTTCAGTTGACAAGTAACAATCATGGCACTCTAATATAAATAATTAATTCTCTGTATATTATGAAGTACTGTCTCTAATCATCAAATCTACTCAGTTTTGGATTTCGCTTGTTGTTGATGGAGAGTCTTCAATTATGGACTTGCGGTACAAGTGACCTGCCTACAAATCATGTACCAATTTATTAGGAATAATTCGATACTTTAAATGTTTTTTAGAATTAAACAACCTTATTTTGATGGTGATAGTTACCACACCGATTTGTTCCATTTTATTCCTCAAAACCTACTTATAACATGTGATTAAGAGTGGTTTAAATTAAACATTTAGTTCATACCAGTCAAATATGAACGTCATAAACGCTGAGGGCCCAGCTCGGTAAAAGTTGAGGTCTCCAAGTCGTGAATCAATTTGCTGAGGTTGTATTCGCCAAAATAAAAATAATTATTAATTCAGTCTGATAGTGTACGTATGTTGAATATTGAGAAAAAAAGCCATTTACCTACTTTTTTGTACTTATTAGTTATTCTGCTAATATTGTTAGCAAACTGATAATTGTTGAATTATCAATTTGTGTACTAGTAAATGTTGAAAAAGACCTCATAATACCGGGAAGTTACCTTTGTTATTTACTTATCATCGTACTAAACAAATAGTAAATCAGCTATGAGAAAGATATGATAATGTTATCAGAATGCCTGCTTATGTGAATAAATAATTATGCTCGTGAATGGAGTTTTGGTACCTCACCACTATTTCGTCGGTCTTACAGCAGCACCACGTATGATACATTTTTTTTTCTTTATTAAGGCACATGCAACCTTCAAGTGGTCATGGGCGCCAAATTAAATGGTTACAACAAATTAGGTATTGATTAAAAATTGAGAAAGTGAGATAAACAAATGCTATTACAGTTAATAAAATAGTGACAAAGTTCTCAATTTATCGAATATAACGTCCAACCAAGGTGAATTTTTACCCAGGAGTTCTTCTAAATTCTTCGGAGTTTTGGGTGAGAGGTTGTTGAAAATTTGGCAATCAGTCAGCAAATGGGTTACAGTCAGAGGGCATATACAGGTTGAGCAGTTGGGGGGAGGTGTTGCTTCTCGTTCCATCAGGTGGCCATGCGTTAGGCGGGAATGTCCTATCCGGAGGCGAGTGAGGACATTTTTGTCGAAAATGAGTTTTCGGTATCGTTGGACGCGCTATCTCGCAACGATTCGATTGAATGACTCAGTTACACCATTTTCCAGTATGAGATCGCTGAAATTGCCATTCAAGCAACACCACATATCAGGAATCCAACGGCAACCGCAAGTATCATCACTAGTTACCATTGAAAACGCTGCAAATTATTACACAATGGTTTATTATTTTTTATTTTTCTATATAGATCACTCTGCTGCAAAGCCACCAACCATCCAACATGAAGAAAAACATCAATCGCATTTCGGTCAGCTTTTATTTGAACGGAGATTAGGCCTCTTTTGCGATTCACACTCGTGTTTCTGATTTATCGTACGTCCAAACTTTAAATTCTCGTAGGGAGCGAACGGTTTGTCCTACAGAGCTCCGGGTGGTCTCAAAAAATTCTATAGAATCTTAAATTGAAGGAAAAACATTACCTTCATATCAAAATTTTTTGAGTTAGGGCGTTTTCAAAATTTCAAAATTGATTTTGGAACCCCTAGAAGTGACCTACATCAACTAAAATCTTCGGGGCACAACTAGACCCCAAATGGAGCCTACATACCAAATTTCATCAAAATCGGTCAATGCTAAGTGGCAAAAGTGCCGCGTCTGGCGTACGGCGGACGGACGGCCAAATTTTTATTCGATTTTTGGATTCTACGTACCTTGAAACGTAAACCATAAAATTTTGAGGGGGTGTTAAAATTTTTTTTCTTGGTCGATTCCAAAGGTTCATTGTTGAAAATAATCAACCAAAATGACTGACGCTAATGGTGATCCTCAGTGATGCGAGTGTAACTTAGAGGTGTGTCGGTCAGGAGTGAACGTATTGAAAAGATCTTATCTTCAAAATGACCTTGTCAGAACTGAACGGGTTGTCAAAATGAACACGGTCATTCGTTCATCAACCAACCAATCGAGTTTTCTGGAGAAATTTTGAGAACAACGGCTGAAGGCCAACAAAACAAATTAATTGCCCACAACATGGATGTATAATATATTTTTGTATACATGCATGTTTGTACATGGATCATTAATGTGTGAAAATGACATGGAAGTATCAACAGAAAAAAGTACACATATAGTGGTAGCCATTACGTTGCAGTACAGCTGGGTGAGGGGAGGACAAATAAGGCTGGTCCTCGTTTTATAGTTTTACTCTCTAGTACTTTCGCCTGGTGGAATCTTCAGGAGCTATAATTGAATTGAAACCAACTTATACATCTTATAGGTGGTTAAGTTACATAATTATTCAATTTAAAAACATTTTTCAGGTACATTATGGTTAACCTTTATCATTGGGGTTTTAAAAATTTTATCTTTATAAAAACAAACAATACACTTATCGTTAAGATTAATTATATGGTGATAGATAATCATTTAGATTAGTGTGGTAGGTGCGTACCTTAGCTGACTAGTGGATGGGGTTCACATTTCCCTTGGTTATTCTTAGTAAAAATCATTTGGCTTGATTTCCAGTTATGGTAGGGGCTGGTGAACCTATAATTATATATAGTATGTATTAATTAGGGGGTTATTCAGTTGATAACTTAAATTGGGGTAACTGTTGGTTAGGAACTCACTTGCTGCTTAGGGATAGTAATTTTGATATTCTTCTCCAGTATGCTTTTTTCTTTCTTGCAAGATATTTATTATTATCCATGCACCCTGGAAATGGGTTTTAGGGAAATTATTAATATATTATGTTTGGTTATTCAATTTTAAGCTTATTAAGTGAGGTTAGGTTTTAGTTTTGAGGCTTACTTTTTTGCATGTAGAGGTTTTATCCATTCTTATATGGTCCAAGTGGTTACTATATCTCCATGCTTTGGAAGTGTTATTAGGCAGTAGAATTGCAAATAGCTTTGAAAAGGGTTTTTTGTTTAAATTAGCCACTATAGACATAACCTGTTTTCAAACTGGTAGACTTATGGTTTGCCATGTGGTCATATTCTCTAATGCATATGTTATTAGTTGCTATGGATGGCCAGGGTGGTCATAGGTTGTAGGTTTCAGTGTTATTGTTGGGTTGAAACATTGGGTGTGAATACTGCAGGCATACATTTATATCTATTGCTTATCATAATACTGACTAGTTTGCTTTTGCTTTGTGTAGAAAAAAGTAGATGGAATTGGTTTTCTAGTCAAAATCTTCTATCATCCAAGTGAAGTTGGAATGAACTGAGGGCTAAAAAAACAAAACTGTAAGACCAAAAACACTGATTCATACGATTTGAATCGATCTTTCATTTGTTTTTGTATTTTACTCGTACCTCATTCGATTCATTCAAATCGCCTACTCATTGTAACCTATTCCGACTCGTTCGTTTTTTCGAGTCACGACCTGGATCCCAACGTTTCGACTTGTTCGGTTAACAGACTCGCTCGATTTTTTGACTTCTGACCTGCTGGTTGTTTGTCTTGCGTGTAAACATGATGAACGGGGGAACGGATTCAAAAGACCTGGTCTCTGTAATGAGTGACCGTTTGGGATTCGAATCCGCCAAATGACCTTGTCTTACACGCCTCTAGTGTAACTTAATCTCATAATTATTATCAATTGGTGAACCTGATAGACGGAAACGGGGAAAAAGATCCAAAAATAAATTGAATAAGTAATTGTTTCAGCTACATGAGTCCGATACGTTGAGTTGCAGGACGTATGATTTGTGGAGTTGCCCGCATCAACCCTTTTCTACGAAAACCAGTTTTTTTGCTCTCCTGTAAATTTTGGAAAATGTATGATACGTGGTGTAGCTTTGAGACCGACGATTTTACATTCTCCTTCGACGGTACTTACAAGGTGTACAAATGAATTCTGGAAAGTGCGATTACGGGCGATTACGGGAC
Source organism: Apolygus lucorum (assembly GCA_009739505.2). Taxonomy (NCBI): domain Eukaryota; kingdom Metazoa; phylum Arthropoda; class Insecta; order Hemiptera; family Miridae; genus Apolygus; species Apolygus lucorum. Next base: position 2,087,522 of record CM019176.2, on the reverse strand, counting down.
TTACAGTAGGTACTTGTTTGCTGAGTCCTGGCTTTCCGCTCTGCTTCACCCTTTGCAGAAACTTGCCAATTTTCAAACTTAATTGTAGTTCAAATGCATGTGTTTCCATTTACTTGAGTCGATGCATGTTGGATCTTGATTGGCCATTCAGTACGAACTTCATAATTCAGTTCCCACGTGATTCGCTCTTATCAAAAGCCTCGATTCGACTGACCTTCTGTCCCTATTGAAAGCGCAATCAATCTTTCTAAAACTTGAAATAGGGGTTTCTAGCATTAATCAAGCAAGTGAACTGTAGTTTCGTCCCAAATTCAATCAAACACAAACATGATAATATCGATACCTCAAAGCACAAAGGCGTCCATCCATCTTCCACATTTTTGGTTTATTATTTTTGATAAAGAACCTTTGGAATCGACCAGGAAAAACAGTTTTTTCACCCCCCACTCCTCCTCAAAATTTGTTGGTTTACGTTTCAAGGTACGTAGAAATCCAAAATAGAGTGATCTATAAATTTTATATCGCTTCCGAGTCTACGAAGGTAGCGGGAGCTTTGTTTTCACTTTTCAAGTGTGAAAAAAATTTTCTCCAACATCAAAATTTTCACTCCCGTTTTACGTTTCAGACCTCCCTGAACAATTTTGGTTCCGTTTCTGTCTGTCTGTGTGTCTGTCTGTTTGTCATGAAATCCTTGCCACAGCCATAACTTCTACATATCTCATCCGATTTTGATGAAATTTCCAGGGATTGTGCGGGTTGGCGTGTAGATGGTCCCTCATTAAAATCATCATCCTCGGACTGATAGTAGCTGCTGCGCATGCTCAAACGTTAAATTCGCGTTGATACATTTTCGTGGCAACTGGAAGAATTGTTTCAAAGGTTGATTTGACTGATTTCAAAACAGAAGGAAGGTCTCTCCATTCGAAGTAAGCACCGTTCTGATTCCGATTCAATACTAACAATAAACCTCCCTCTTGTTCTTTAAAAGACAATTATTCATCGCTGTCATCAACTTCCTCACTTCGGAATTTATCGTGATATCGTGTCGATTCCCGGTTTTCCCAGCTCCATTGTTCCGTTCGGGGTGAAGGTTGACCGAAGACGAACATGGGAACGGGGCTGAGTCAGAACATTTTGTCGACCTTGTGACCTAATAGCTACTTCGCTATCGAGTGGTCACAGACCTGGAAGAAAGTCCTCGCTAGCCTGAAATTGTGTTCTTTTGCTTCATTCGCCCAGGATCGGGTGTCGAGCTCGTGTCGACAGTAATATCCAATCATTCGTTCCATCCAATCTATTTGTAGTTCCTCCTAGTAAAGTTAAGTATCGTAAACAACCATTTCAGGTCGAATTATTGTTCGATGCCATTCCTGGCGTTGCGGACGTCATCAGCCGTCTTCCAAAAGGAAGATCAGAATTTGTTCCAATGATTTCGTTCTTGGCTACTTAGGTACTGCCTTCTTCACTGATCAGCTGAGTGAGCTCCGAAATCATTTTCAATCCTATTGAACGCAGGAAGCTGAAATTTGAGAGGGAAGGTCAAGGGAGAATACAGATGGTGGTAGGTGCTATTGATGGAGAACCAGTGATCTATACAGAAGGGTGATCTACACAGAAAATAATAAACCTTTGAGCAATGATTTGCAGCGTTTTGTTTACAGGTATGTAAAAAGTTTGTTGGTTTCAGTTCTCGTTAAGAATTCGGAATAAAGCACGCACAAATCACACAAACTTGTTGATTGGAATACCACTTATTTTACAATGTAATACATATGAGTATCAAATTCAAAGTATACTTACTGATCTATCCTAGTGGGTTATATATAAGTACTCGTAATCCTGGACCTAGAAATTGAGTGTAAATGGTACAAAAGTTATTGTTTTGATGCAGCTGCACTAGGAATTCTGTGTTGTGGGTCACCAACTAGATGTGGTCAAAAGTTTTCCCATTCTCAGTAGCTTCAAGTAATTTAGTTCAGAGGTTTCCCCCCAAATGTCCCGTTTCCTCGCTGTCACAAGCAGCTTTGTCACTTCCTAACGAAGACAGCTGCGTGGGGCGTGATGGATTGAAGAGGGGTGATGTCGAGAACATCTGACAATAACGTCCAACATCAGGTGGTGACAGCAGGGCCTGATGGGCCTAGCACGATGAGAATCCTGTAACCGCACAGAATAGTTAACTACCAATGTATATACACTTACACGTGCTAACTGAATCGTTGCTCGGTTGAATATTACCTCCTCAGAGTAGAAATAAGTCGACGACTTATTTCCATTTTACCACGAGTTCGAGTTGATTCAACCTCCACGAATCTCGTGAGCGCGGTGCGTGTGTGTGATCTCACGATTGGTGAGACAAAAAACGACTAACGATGAGTTCTGGAAGGTCTGTCTCCATTACGGGTCATAATAATCATAATATTACAATCTTATCAACTCCTCGACTTCGCCTCATCTTCGAGCCCTCCTTAAGACAACAGTCGTGACAATGAAGATCTTATCACCAACTCACGAATAACGTTTAGATCTTCTCCTAAGTGATATCACAAGGCTGTTTTGTGTTTAGGACTACCTCTAAAACTGTTTCAGTCAATGTAATTTAGTTGACATTTAAGTAAGAAATAGTGGACCAGGATCCTCCCCTCGCCTTATCCTCCATAAAATTTCTATGCGAGCTTCGAATTTGAACAGCATTTTACAATCTATGATCTACGATACCCAACATGCCAATTCGAGTTCAACCCCTCTCCCCACCGCCACCACCACCAAAGGTGCCAGACTGGCATCAAAGCGGTTTTATACGAACATTTGATTTGTTAGTTTTGGTAGGCTGTAGGCGTAGATTTTCACAACCGTATTCAAAGTGAGACAACCCACGAAATATTTTGTTCTATGGTGGCACGAAGAATAATTCATGAAAATTCAGATGTATATTGATAAGTAATGTTCCCTCAATTTCAAAGCTTGGGTATAATAATTATACCCAAGCTTTGAAATTGAGGGAACATTACTAATTATTACTAATTACTAATTATTGCTAATTATTAGTAAGCTTTAAAGGAAAGTAAGCTTTAGGGAATTACTAATTATTAGTAAGCTATAAAGGAACAAAAATATTGAAAAAGCGTATATTTTGTGAATATTATCCCCCCCCCCCCACTCGACCCTCCTCATGATAACTTTGATTGAAATAATGTGCAACTCGGAAGTTATCTGGGTCGAACAAAAAAGAATCAAAAAATCGGTTGAAAACTAAGGTCTGGGTAGAGTACACATACAGACATTCACCTATGGTTTTATTTCTCGGATTTGGATTCGAAATGGTCTAGGTAAAATGGATTAGGAATTTTTTATGAACGTTGTATTTCTCCACTCTAGATTAATTTAGTTAAAACGCCCAAGTCTTATTGTAGAACTTCCTAAAAAGTGACCATGTTTTGCGAGTCATCAATCATACTGATCAAAGAATCACTTTGTTCACAACGGGAAAAAATGCATACAACTTGGTATAACTCAAAAACCCCGAAGTTTTCAATATGCTATAATTCAATGAAACTGACACAGTGGTTTTCAAGCGGTGATTTAGTAACAATTTCTGATACCTCCAAAGAGATTTTTAGCATTATCAAAAATTGATAATGCTAGGATCACCTAGAGTAGTATTATGAATCGAAACACAAGGATTGAGTATTTATGAAATCCATTA